>SNQJ01S0008452.1:486957-509681 GCA_010110895.2 Picea sitchensis | reverse complement strand
TGAGAAGTGTGAAATTCCAAAAGGATATTTTGTTTGAGTTGGGAGTTCTTATATAAATACAAATGATCATTATACTATAGTGAATCATTCTCCACACAAATTTATCTAATTCACCGAGGTCCTCTTGTAGTTGTTGAATGATCTTGCACATCTTCCGATCCTACTTCCATTGTATCCTTGCTTCTTCCATAAAATAAGATTACATAATGGAAATAAAAAAAAGTAAGACCTTTGTGTCTTCTTCTTTCATTGAAAGTGCATCTACCGCCACATTTTGTTTCCCTTTTCTGTAGATAATTTCAAATTCATAAATTAACATCTTTATAACCCATTTTTGTTTCTCTTCTAAATATAACCGTTGTTCCAATAAGTACTTCAAACTATCATGATCTACTTTTATCTTGAAGTGTTTTCCCATTAATCATGGGGGTCATTTCTTAATTGCATGCGACATGACCAACATTTCCTTTTCATAAATGGATTTGAGTAAGTTCTTTCATTTAAGTTGATGGATCTCAAAGGAAAGAGGCATTCCTTCTTGCATCAAAATTGCACTAATGTCATTCCCTGAGGCATTACACTCCACGATAAAGGTTTTTGTTAAGTCAGGCATGGCTAGGACTGGATTTGTACACATAACCTCCTTAAGTTTTTCAAAACCTTTGGTTAGTTCTTGAGTCTAAGAAAATGCCTCTTTTTTAATAACATTGTTATAGGTGTTGCTATTTGACTATAATTCTTGACAAACTTGTCATAATATTCCATTAATCCTAAGAATCCTGTAAGATTCTTTAAGGTTTTGGGAATTGGTCATTCCATTATAGATTCAATTTTGTAAGGCTCCCCTTTGACACCTTCATGAGATACAATATGACCCAAATATTCCAATTCTTGAACTCGAAAGGAACACTCTAAAGTATTTTCATATATTTCTTAGTCTTCCAACAATTTTAAGACCATGTTAACATGTTGTACATTCTCTTCCCAAGATTTTTTGTAGATTAGTATATCATCAAAAAATACTAACACAAATTTTTCGAGGAAGCATTTGAAAATAGAATTCATTAATCTTTGAAATGTCGAAGGTGCATTAGTAAGGCCAAATGGCATTACCAAAAACTCATAATGGCATTCATGTGTTCTAAAGGTTATTCTAGGATGTCGTTTTGCCTCATTTTTTATTTGATGATATCTATAATGAAGATCCAACTTGGTAAAAAACATTTATCCTTTCAATTCATTTGATAGTTTATCATTGACATGAATATGAAACTTATCTTTAAAGGTCATTTTGTTGAGCTCTCTATAATCTAGACACATATGCCATGAACCTTCATTTTTTTGAACCATCACCATTGATGAAGAGAAATCACTTTGACTAGGTTGAATCATGCCAACCTCTAACATTTCTTCAACCATATGTTCAATATTACTCATTTTTTCATATGGGTACTTGTAAGGTTTTGATGTTAGGTGTTACATTTCCTAGTTGCAAATGAATAGAATGGTCATGATCTTGAGTAGGTGGAATACCTTTAGGCATATCTCCAAATACCTTGGAATGATTGTCGATGAATTTTTGGAGATCCACTGGAGCATAGGGTCTATATGTTTTAACATCTAGTGATCACAATTGTGCAATTACACCATGGTTTCCCATTTTTATCAAGTTTGTCATGCTATTATATCTTATCACTTTAGATAGTTTCCCTTCGATACCTCTAAGTTAATTTTCCTTGCCTTCAAAGTAAAATCTCATGAAAAGTTCTTGAAAATTGACATCCACTGTTCCCAATGATTGCAACTATTGGATCCTTAATACAACATCAACACCACCCATTTGGATTTACATAAGGAGACTATCCAATAAATACTCACCCATAGTGAGGTTAAAACTATGGAAATTCCATGAACAATTTATGGTACCTACATCTACAATCATTACTTGAAATTCTAGTGCTATATATATATATAAAGAAATTGAGAAGTTTCGATAATTTGCAATTACTAAATTTATGGTTACTACCAGAATCAATCAATACTATAATTTTTGATTTTTGATATATCCTTCTATCTTGAGAGATTCAAAAGTGTTGATGCTAGCCAATACATGACAAGATATGGTTGGAATATTCTCTTCTAGTTCTATGTATTGTGATGGTTCCAATTCTTGATCTTCTTCCTCTTCATAGTATATGTAAAATAATTTCCTCTCATCAAATTTATTCCCCTTATTTTACTTTCTATCACAATTGAAACATAATCCCTTTGTTCTTTTTTCATACATTTTCCGAGGTGTCAACCTTGTAGGTTGAATGAGGTTAGAAGAGGGAATATGTTGCTCTCTATACTTGTTAATGGCTACCCTTCTAGCAGACATATTTTTACTTTCAACTTTCCTTTCCACACTAAAATCATGCTCTATGGATTTAGGTTCCAAGAGACGCACCTCATGTTGAATTCTCTCCTTTAAAGTGCTAATAAAGAGATCTAACAAATTATCTTTGGAATGTTATTTATTATGAGACTTAACTTTTGAAATTGTTAAATGTGCTCTATAATTGGACCTCTTTACTATATATTTATCAATTGGATAAATAATGTGTTTCTCTTAATATCTTCATAGTGCGCTATCAATTCGTTCCTAAAATAGAGCAAGAGAAAATACAATTTTTTTTCATTCACAAAGCCATTGATACTAGACAAATTTATTAGGTTATAAATAAAAGGATGCATGAGTCACCTTTTGCAAATTTGGTGCTTTGTGTAGATCAAAAAATTACTCCATTTGGAATATCCATGTTATAGGATTTTTACCATCAAACTTCCTCATATCAATCTCGGGAATTAAGTAGTTCCTTGGTCCCAAGTTGAACCCATGAAGATGTAGATATTGGAGTGATGAATGATAATAATAATATGATTCAATATTTGTACTCTCCAAATGTGTTAAAATATTCCCCATAGGTGACTGAGGTTCAACAATATTTTTATTCTTATTTTCATGATTTTCTTGCATCACAATATCCCTTTTAGGGAACCCATGTAAGAGCATGGTTTATATGGAATTTTGTAATTGTTCTATCTTTTTACCCATTAAATTTTCCATTTTATATTCCATTTCCCTTTTAAGTATTTCTTGAGAATGTGAGAAATCCACCATTTTCAACATACTACCATTCATGTCATTAACTTGGTTCTTCAATTGGGATACCCTATTTTCCAATTCTTCACTTTCTTCAAGTGTCATGTGTGAGTTCTTTGGAGTTTCAGAAAGAGTATAAATTCTTGTAGAACACTTTTCCACGTGGGAAAATAATAATACTCCTATTATTTCTCTTTATCACAATTTTTGAATCACCAAAAATATATATTCCAATCAAAAGTTGTGCTAATTTCAAGTTAACATACCTTTAAAAATCTCGGTTTGTAAACTGTTTTGTTGGTTGATCTTTATCCTGAAGTGTTTATGAAATTTAATCCCCTTCAATTCTAAAATTTTGATTTGCAGTATCTTGATATGTCTTCTTTTCAATACCATGGGTTTGACTAGATTCCAATGTGCCAAGAGAAATTTGTGGTAACTCGTTTTTTTTTTTCCCTTTCAAGAGAACAAACTTGTATGGACCATCACATGTCCAATTTTTCATATCTACTCCTAAAATATGGACCTAAAATTCTACGGTCTATCTTATATCAAATGGAACTAGTGACATCAAATTTTGACATTTCTAGCTTCATATATGATAGTTTTACCAATAACACATGTTTGAAACTAGTTGTAGGACTACTCCAAAACCCTAATTTCCATAATCTCTAGTGAACCAAACCCTAAATTGTTTACCAAAGTTACTTCACTATATCTCCTTAGTCTCCAAAAAATTTCAATATTTTAAATGCCCCATAGAAAACATTATAGATAAAAATGCCAAGATGACTCATTTGAGACTAATTTTAGGATTGGAAAAAAGCCCTAACTTCTACATGATATGTATCTAAAAGTATAGAGAACTAGAACCTCCAATTTTGACCACAAGTACTTTTCTATTTTTCCTTGGGCTCTCAAACATTTCATGGTCTGAAACTATCCCAAAAAAAATTCTAGATAAAATGTGAGGATGACTCATTTGAAGTTATCCAAACCCAAGGTTTGTATGCTCTAAAACCAAATGTTATGCATCAAACACCCAAATAGCATAAAAAGAAAAAGGGAAGTAACTCCATGCCTTGAGAATGAGAGAAAACAATTAATCTGAAGCCTCTTTGAGGGGGAAACCTCCTTTTATAATAGAACAAATGTACAAGATGACATGATTTATAAAACTAGGTCGCTTTGGTGTATATAGGAGACAAAGTGCATACTTACAATTAAAGTGTCTAACTGACAACACTAATAAAACAATATAGATGTAATAACTCAATATATATGGATTTATCTAGGAATTAAAACTTTTGTAATTTGAGTGAGGAGCATTTATTAAGAATGCCCCTTTCTCACACTTCTTAATATTTTGGAGGAAGAGAAGGAGAAATATCTTGTTCTCATACTTTAGTAATTTTTGGGAGGAGGAGTACTAGCCCTTTCCCACAAATTTGTAATTAGAGTTATGAGGAGAAGGAGTGGATTAATTTTCTCACAACTTAGTAAGTTTAGGATAGACGAGAAGGAGAATTGGACCTTTCTCACACTTATGACATTTGAAAGAGGAGGAGAAGGAGCATGGGCCCTTTCTCACACTTTTGTAATTTGAGTGAGCAGGAGAAGGAGAATGAGAATTGGCCCTTTCTCACACTTTAATAATTTCCAGGATGAAGAGAAGGAGCATTATCCATTTATCATAATTTTTGGGAGGAGGAGAATCAACACTAGCCCGATCTCACACTTTTGTAATTAAAGTGATAAGGAGAAGGAGAAGGAGCATAAACCCTTTCTCACTCTTTAGTAATATTTGGTAGGGAGAGAAGGAGAATCAACCCTTTCTCATACTTTTGTAATTTTTGGGAGGAGGAGAGGTGACATTGACCCTTTCTCACACTTATATCATTTGAGTGAGGAGAAGATGGAGCATGGGCCCTTTCTTACACTTTTTTAATTTGAGTGATTTGGAGAAAGAGCACTGACTCTTTATCACACTTCATTAATATTTGGGAGGAAGAGAAGGAGAACTATCCCTTTCTTGTGATTTACTAATTTTTGGGAGTAGGAGAAGTAGAAATTTCCGTTTCTCACACTTTTGTACTTTGAATGATGAGGAGAAGGAGAATGAGCACTATCCCTTTCTCACTAGCCTTGTCTTCAAATTTTACAAATACCCAAGGGTTTTCAAACTTAGCCAAGCTCCTTATCCTTTTGGACCCTTTGTAAATGTTTTAAATATTTTCCTTTATTTTCCTTGGTTGAACTTCACCTTCCTTTGGATTCCCTAATCACACATGATTTCAAAATTTCACCCTCTATTTATATCTCTCCTTGATTTTCAAGTAATGCATAATCTCTTGATCGGTTCCCTTCCTCCTTAGATTCCTTCCTAATTTGCAAGTTAGTCTTGATATCCATATTGGCCCTCTTCCTCCTTATCTTCCTTCTCAATTTACAAGTTAGTTTTGATCTCTTGATTGGGCCCATCCTTCTATTGACTTGAAATGAAATTCCACCCTAGAGCCTTCTCTTTTTCCTTCCTTTTGAACTCTTTCTTCCTAGCTTCTTGATTTCTAAATATAGCCTAATCCCCTAGTCATACCCTCATTCCATTTACCTCCTTCCTAATTCATTGATCAGGCTCAATTCTTTAATCAAGCCCCTTTTTACCCATTTCAAACATAGTCTTTATCTTCTTTCCAAACTTTCCCCTTTGTCTTCAAAATATATCTTCCCAACTCCAATTTTGAAAGTATGCCCTCGTTCACCTTGATCTCTGCCTTATTCATTAATTGGGCCCTATATCCTAATTAGGTTCGATATCCCAATCAGACCCTCTTTTCACCAAGTTTGAATGTGGCTTTCCCCTTTCAAGTGACCCCTTTCTTCCTAGTCCGAATCTATTCTCTTGTTTCAAATGTGGCCTCATTTCAAAGCACATTTCAAATGCATTTTTTTGACTGATATTTAACATTAGTTAGTTTCCTTATCCTCCCAAAAAAGATTTAAAAGGAGGAGGAGAAGGAGCACTGACCATTTCTTACACTTTTGTAATTTGAGTGAAGAGAAGGAGCACTGGCCCTTTCTCACACTTTATTAATATTTGGGAGGAAGAGAAGGAGCACAATCCTTTCTCATACTTTAGTAAATTTTGGGAGTGTAAGGAGCACTATCCCTTTCCCACACCTTTTTTTTTAATAGAGTAATGAGGAGGAGGAGTGGCTTCCTTGTATCACAAGTTAGTAATTTCATGAAAGAGGAGAAGGAGGATTGGCCCTTTCTCACAATTTAGTTATTTTTTTAGAGGTAGAGAAGGAGAAATATACCTTTCTCATACATTAGTAATTTTTGGGAGGAGAAGAAAGAGAAACAACCATTTCTCACATTTTAGTACCCATTCCTTCATATTTGTCAACTATCTAGTGTTTTTTAGCTAACTTTTAAGAGAAAATGTAGGTAGGGAAAGAAGCATCTGCATTTCTCTAGTACTTACTAATGTTATGGTTTCTATTGCTTGTTTGGCCATTTTCATTTCAACATTAAATTAGAACGTTATATTATTGTTTATTTCATTTGAAGTTGTTTAAAATTTGAATAAATTTTGATATGAATCCCTTCCCCAAAGTCCATTTTGACCAAGATCTCAACAATAGATCTATGCATCAATGACCAAAGGAGATTCATCAAACCCTAGAAAATGTCTAACATTGTTACTAATAGCCTTGAACATCTGCTCATATATTAATTCTAATGGTGATGTTGATGATTTAACCCATACTAGTTGCACCATTGACTTCTTAGATTTTGGATCAAAACATGGTGACCACCCTTTAGCTGAAAGCATTGTTACACCCCATAACCACCAAGCCTTCTTTATTTTTTCGACGTCTACCCCATTATGAAAACTAAAAGTAAGTGATCCTTGAGAAAACATATAGAAAACCAACAAATACCCTAATTGATTCTCCCAAACATAGTTAATCCTCACTCAATTTGTTTTTATAAGTCACCCTCTAGTAAAACCTCACAACCACCTCTCGCTTCACCATGAACATAATTTAGTTCATGTTTATATTATCTCCAAGAGTGAGTTTTTCTCTATCTTTTCTTCCCTTAACACACATGTTTTTTTCCCCACTGGATGAAACTTTGGACCTACCCTTTCCTCACTATCCTCTAAACCTTTGGAGTTCGTTACGGGATTAACTTTTGGAAATCCTCTAGTCGATCCTTCCACACCTCACCTTTAGTTTCTGAAACTTTCTTTTTCCTAACTATGTTCAAATCATAACAATTTTTGAGATTTATCATATCTTTGGTTGTAGAAACCCCTATCCTTGCTTTACTTCCCATTGCCTCGAAGACTAGATCCACTTCATGTTGATGTCTTTCCTTTTGAAGGAGAAAACCTTCTATTCCACCTTTCCATTGACTAGTCCTATTAATAATAACCTTGATACTTTGACATTTACAACCCCTCTAACACCAACTTCAATGAGATCCAAAACTTCCCTTTTCAAAGTTTTTGAATCATGTAAACTTGTTAATTGAAGAGCCCCATGGGATAGTGAAACTTGCCTAAACCAAAGGTTTTATAAACCCATAAACTTAGGTCCCATTCCCTTACACAAAACCTTGTAATATATTGAACCTTGATTTGAAATTGGGATTTCATTTGAAACGTCATGACACCTTAAAAAACCTTCATTTCTTTACAATAGGTGAACAATGATTCTTTTAATAAAATAAATAAATAATATATATTTTTAATAATTATTTAAATGTATATTTTGGATGATATATATTTAAATGTATATTTTAGATGATATATATTTTACAATAATTGAGTAGAAAATAAATACTTATAATAAAATAAAATAACAAATTATATTTATTGAAATAAAATAAATAAATACTAAAATCGAATAAGAAATTGTTTCACATCCAAGTGGCTTGGTCGGTTGATAATGGGGACTAATCATTACTTTAACAACCATGTCAAAACTTTTTTACAAAGTGAGTTTGTTTTAAATATCAATTAATTTTATTATGAAGTTTGTTGATGATGGTGGTTAAAATTACGAAAGCTCATTACTCTAATAATCATAATAATCATCATGTCAAAGGATTTTTACAAAGAGAGTTGGTTTCAAACAAATGATTTTATATTATTTTCAAAATTTTGCATCTTATTAATATAATATTAAAAAAACATATATTGAAGAATGGTGTGAGGCAAAATTAGGATTTAGTGGCACAAACTTTAATAAATTTGAAAATCTTGGAAGTTTTATTAATATAATATTGAAAAAATATATTGAAGAATGGTGTGAGGCAAAATTAGGATTCAGTAACAAAAACCTTAATACATTAAGATTGGAAATAAAAACCTTAATAAATTAATGTTGTAAATCTTGGAAATTTTATTAATATAATATTGAAAAAATATATTGAAAAAATGATGTGAGGCAAAATTAGGATTTAGTACCAAAAACTTAATACATTAAGATTGGAAATAAAAATCTTAATAAATTAATGTTGTAAATCTTGGAAATTTTATTAATATAATATTGAAAAAACATATTGAAGAAACCTTAATACATTAAGATTGTAAGATTGGAAATAAAAACCTTAATAAATTAATGTTGGAAATCTTAGAAATTTTATTAATATAATATTGAAAAAACATATTGAAGAATGATGTGAGGCAATTAGGATTTAGTGCCAAAAAACCTTAATACATTAAGTTTGGAAATCTTGAAAGTTTTATTAATATAATATTGAAAAAACATATTGAAGAATGGTGTGAGGTAATTAGGATTCAGTGTCAAAAACCTTAATACATTAAGTTTAGAAATAAAAACCTTCGTGGAAAATCTTGGAAATCTTATTAATATAATATTGAAAAAACATATTGAAGAATGGTGTGAGGCAAAATTAGGATTTAGTGCCACTATCATTTTGAGTTTAGTATGCTTTATCTAAGGTTTGGAAACACTATCTGCTACACTTCTTGGATTTTCTCACTCCAATAGAATCTAAAATGCATCTTTAGTATTATTATGTATGTATATGAACATATAGAGTATACTTTTATGGTTTATTTATTGGATATGTATGCTATGATATTTTTGTGATTAAATGTTGAGTGGGAACATTCAAGATGTATTGGAAGTGTGTATCATTTAGGTGGAAAAACAAAATGAGAATGCACTTGAATTTATATAGGAGATATTTCAAGGTTTTAATACATTTGTATGTAATATTTAGATAGGTATGATATGGTGTTTTTTGATGGAGTGTTGAGTGGATGGGTTATATAGGTTATATTTATAATCGTCAATTGGGTGTAGTTTAGATGGTTGTGAAGAATGATTGTTATCCTCTTTACCAGGTTCAATTTCCATCATGAATAAAATTCATAATGGGTATGTTGTAATGGTTTCGAGCCTATATATATTGGAAAGTTACCTTTAATTCAAAATTAAATAGCACTATCCTTTCTTCTCTTTACACACTTAACTTTTCTTCATCGAACAAAATTTTATATCTATATCATTTCCAAATAAAAAAAAAAATCATATATATATATATATAATTCCAACTTTGAAAGTTAAAGCAGAGGAAAGTAACCGTTTCCTCTCATAAATTATAATATATGAGCATGAGGGGATGACGTTGATGGGAAGAGCAATTTATGAGCATGCTCGGATGGTTTGGGCAGAGTCCCACAGTCAGAGCTCGCTGCGAAATAGGGAGTATGTGACATGGAAATGAAAGGGAGCCAAATCCAGTCACGAAGGAATCGAAGGAAAGAGGAGGATCCGTCCAGCACAATACCCGCAAGAAATGCTCCTCCAACGACGCTCAACACTCTCCATTTCCTCGCCGCCCCGTATTTCTTAAAGCAATCCTCTATCATTCTTTCTTCCTCTTCTCCCCAATTTATATCCTCCAGGTTTATATTGGAGACTGAGAGGCATCTGGCTAAAACCACAGCGTCCTCCAGTGCCGAGCAAGCACCTTGACCCAGATCAGGCGTCATAGGATGCAACGCGTCTCCAACAACCGTCACGCTCCCATTTCCCTTTACTTTTCTGTCCCATTCCCACGGCCATACCCATCTGAACTTTAGATTCGCCATACTCAACGTGTCAGCGGGACTGGACTTTATTAACTCTCCAATGGGTTCTGGGAAATCTGTCACCGCCTCTAACGCCGCGCGTCTCAGGCTCTCCGAATCACGAGATACGTCGGCATCTGTAAAATTAATCTCAACTCAGGTCGGTCAGCACCACCTATTTATATAAAATGAATTTGGGATAAAGAGCTTGAAAGAAAGAAAGAGTGTTAGCATAGCGGCTGAGAAAGTCGAAAGGTAGCTGCTGAGAACGCGTTTGATAAATGCAAGAAAGTTATGAACAATAAATCTGATCCAATGATTTTGGAGGACGACTAAAAATATGCCAGCATTTTCAATGCATAGCCATCAGATTAGGGTTTAAGGTTAAATAAGGTTAAAATATCATTAATTGTGCCCATTGTCAATAGGTGTACGTCTCTCGGCGTAATTATATTGAAGAGTATATACAATCATTATCAAAAAGCCTATATAGGGGCTAATATATATTGGAGAGTCAAAATGCTTATTGTCCAATTAAAAACCAATTCACATCAACTCAGTTGTGAAACTGGGGGTTGAAAAAGACCAAAAGAAGCTTGGGAAGAAAGGATGTGTATGTTCTACACCTCTGGAAAAGTGGAAACAGAAAAACTTTTCATTTTAGAGTGTGAAGCCTTCAAAGATAGTAAGAACAACTGTATAATTATCTTGACTGCTAGCTTTTGGAATAACTTATTCAACCAAGAGACAATGGAGAAATTAAGAAAGCTCATCATCAAATTGAACAGAAAAAAAGCTTAACTGCATATATTAGCCATAATACATAAATTGAATTGATGTGACTGAGGAAATCAGATATGAAAAGTTACCTTCTGGTTGTGATTTCCTGGTTATAAACCAATACACTCGTTTGCCTGTGCAGGGAACTAATCCTGCCCTCACCCCTTTATCCAATATTTGTAACATCATTGTCTCTATTGCATGATAACCCTGAGGACATTTTGCCATCCCTCTGAAGGAAACACGTCCTGACGGCTTCGCGGCTTCTAAACCCATCCACTCTGCAACTACCGAGTGCACGCCATCACAACCTATTACGATCTGATGATCATAACGCAGAGAAATTTAGAAACCATCCAGACAACATAGTGGGTATATAAATTGTTGATACCTACAGGCTACAACCCTACCTTAGCTGTGATGGATGTACCATCTGCCAGCTCTAGATTGGTGAAAGGAGAGGCAGCTTTTTTATGTATGGAAACAAGTTTAGAGTTGAATCTGATACTTCCATCAGGCAATGCTTCAGCTAGTGTTTCCAGAAGCGCTTGTCTGTCTACGCATCGACATTCCACGTAATTCGTACTGGATCCCCTGAAATTTTATTGAAAATGAACATAATTTGCAAAATATAATGTTTCGAATGAGTATAATTATATTATAACGACAAACCTCTTACCCTGTGCGTTTTTTTATGAGCTGAACATCTTTGTAAACGCCAGAAGAGTTTGAGAAACCCCGTATCCTGCATGACCATGACCAGTAGCAAAGTGAAATTTTCTTCATGACTGATAAAAACAAATTTGGAAATATTACCATATTGCTTACTTACCCCTCAAGCTGACAATAATTTGCACGAAGGGTATCTGCTACACCAAGAGCATCAAGCGCTCTCCAACCATTGGCCCATATAGTGAACGCAGCGCCCGTGGTTCGAAGAGAATCAGACCGCTCCAGCACTAGGCTCTCAAGGCCGATCCTGAAAGCATGCATGCATATATTATGTTGGGTCAATACTTTTATGTGCACAAGCCCAGAATTATTTCTCCGTTATCAAGCTGAAAAATGACAGTATTATTTCTCTGTTATAAAGCTGAAAAATGAGATGAGATGGACCTGTGGAGGGCCGATCCTGCATACATCCATCCCCATATATTATTGGGTCAATATTTTAGTGTACAAAAGCACAGTTTTATTTCTCAGTTATCAAGCTCAAAATGAGATGAGATGAAATGTACCTGTGTAGGGCAAGGGCAGTGGCTAGCCCTGCAACGCCGCCTCCTACAACCACAATATCAATGGCTTGATGTCCAGAACAGAAGAAGCTCTCGGCGGTGGCCATCGTCCCAACTTCCAAGGTTTCTGTCTGTCAAATTAACCCTCTGCCACTTCGTTCGTGCGATTCGAAACGTTGAGTCTGAAGGGTATATAACCAGCTGTGTTGTCTAAACGTTTTATTTTTTAGGTTTTTTTTGGATGGAATCCGACTATATAAATTTGGATAAAATTGTTATTTTTTGTCGTTTAAATTGTATTTCTCAATGCATAAATGGATTCAGCCTTCTAAAAAATATCTGAAACATTAACATTATACAAATAGCCACTCAAATCTGCAGATCTAACCATTTTAGGTCAAAATCAAACAGAAAAAGTCAACAAAAAACAACCAAAAGGTAACCACCTATGTTAAGTGAATATATCTGTGTTATGTGAATATACTTGACAATTAGGCGATGACAATTAGGTGAGCCATATACTTGGCTACTTGGCAATTGGGTGAATAATCTATGTTAATCAAGTGTCTTAATGATTAACAAACCTAAAATGACACGTGCTAAAGTTATCTCTATTAATCTTAGCTTTTAATTAAAAGTAATCTAGAAGCTTTTAATAGGTATACATCTCTCCACTTAAAAGATATATGAGAATAATCTTCATGCATCACTCATGGGATTCCCAAGGCCAAATAAAATATTTTCAAATTATGCAGCTTAAAATATTGCCCAATCATGTCATGCACACTGGTACTTCTGTTTTCTTCATATTCACAAATGTCATTGTAATAATAGTGATATGCACTAAGTTAATAATTGATAATGTGTTATTTGTATCCTATTCATTGAATGGTGAATTGTCAATGACATATTTTTATCCTATTAGGTGGATGGTAAATTGTTAATGATATAATAGTGATATTATTGACAATGTGTTCTTTTTATTCTATTCATTGAATGGTGAGTGGACACAATAGTGATATACACTAAATTAATGATTCACAATATGTCCTTTTTTTCTCCTATCCTCTTTGCATGGTCAATAGTACGATATTGAATTGATAAAAAAAAATAAAACACATCCATGATTAATTTAATACATGATACCTAATTTTTTGTGACAAAATCTCTTTCATTTTCATTTATAATATTATCAAATTATCTGTTGACAAAATGTATCCTTTATATATTATTCATTTAATTGTGAATAATATGATATCAAATTAATAAAAAAAAGATATATACCAATCATTAAATTAATACATAATATATAATTTTTTCCTTCACAAAATCACTTTTATTTATTACTGAATTATCTCTACCATATATTTAATATGAATTTTCCCTTTCTAATTTTCCACTTAATTATCTCTACCATATATTTAATATGAATTCTCTCTTTCTAATTTTCCAATTTGTATACTCAAAATCTCTTCTATTTATTTTTCTGTTTTTTTACACATCACATATTTATTACACCTCACAACTTTTTAATATTGGCAAATTATCTGATGCATGATGTTAATGTTAATTTTACATTAGCCTATAGCGTCAGGCATATGTTACACATTTCTTGACACCTCTCACATTCACTTTCATTTATAATATTGCCAATGCTCCATAACAATCGTATATAAGAAATCCAATACAAATAATATTAAATCCTATACAAGAAATATAAGACAAATCGGATGAACATTGTTTGAACATGGAACCCTTTACGAAAGTAGATTGTATGAAAATGGAACCCTTTACCAATGTAGATTGTAATATGTCATTTATTGCATCACATTTACATTACTTCAAGAGTATTGGATACTACATTCTCCTATGTCATTTATTGCATCACATTTACAGTACTTCAAGATGTAGATTGTAATATGTCATTTATTGCATCACATTTACATTACTTCAAGAGTATTGGATACTACATTCTCCTATGTCATTTATTGCATCACATTTACACATTTACAGTACTTCAAGAGTATTGAATTTTTTTAAGCGTTTTTGTATTTATAACAATAAATTAAGAGATTAAGTAATTTGGATAAAATTTAAGTGGATGGTATCTTTTCCCATCAAGGAACTTATATAGATCCAAGTCAATAAGGAGGGAATTAGAGGGGATGATTCAGATCAAAGCTTACCGATTTGCATAGAATAAGTGTAGATATTCAGAATAGTTTCAAACAACTTGAAAGAAAGTAAGTAAGTGTTTAAGGATCCCTCCCACCTAGATACAAGACCCAAACAAAGTAAGTACCCAAGGATCCCTTCCAAGTGTTCAACAAAGTCCATAGTAGTCTAGTATGCTGGGATAATCAACCATATAAAGGAAGGATGTCTTACCCTAGGCATGTTTGATAGTTGTTGATTAAGTGATGTGTAGAGTATTGAAGATTTAGTGGAGGTATTTAATACATTAGTTAACTTTTAATCACATTCATTTAAGCTAAAAGAATTAGATGTTGCCCATATTCTCCTACTCATCTAATCATTAGTAGTGGTAAGGGTTATAGAGCCTTCCCTACCCAATCATCACTGGTAGATGGGTTGAAGGAACATAGTTGGGAAGGGGTTCACCACTCCCCCAACCTACCCGATTATATTTATATATAGGTTATGGAGTAGTAATCATTCCCTCTCCTTTTGGTGTGTGTGTGTGTTCGTCCTAGAATGATGTAGGTTTGTCTCTGCTAGAAGTATGATTTGACTCCTCAATGTGGAGGGAATTACCCACTACAAAAATCTCAAAGAGAGTAGGGTGTTTTTTGAAACTAGGGAAATTGTGGGTGCGAGCAACCCAACAAGGATACTATGGGTAGTCAACTAAAACAAAGTTTCATTGAATACATCATCAAATCTAACTTAATAATTCGATTTATGACTTATGGAGGAATAAAGAGATATTATATTTTCAAAGCCTATCCAAATGGAACCGTGCTTATGACTAGGATGCAATCCTTCCCATTGGTTTCACATTGCAAAGAGTGGTTTATTCTACTCTCAGTTGGGAAAGAGTAAGAATATAGTGTAAGATTAAATAAACACATTTCATGTACAAGAAAAGTTGAACAAGAGATAGCACGACTCTGAGGATAAGTAAATTTGATCCGGATGTTGGAGTTAGCAACCATCTTTTTTACAATCTTGTTATGGGGTGAGTGCAAGATAATGATGGTCTCTCATGACACATTAGTGGCAATGAAAACATGGGAAAACAACAATTTGTTAACTTGGAGGGATGATTTGAGGTACTTTTACAATGAATTTGAATACTACGTAAAAGGATGAAATGTAGGAAATTGGATTCCCTTTCCAAATTGGATACAGTCAGAGCTCGTTGAGTCTGAAGGAGATATAACTAGCCACTTACTGCGCGACTTATGAACTTTGAGAGCCTCTGACATGTTGTCTCCCACCGAGAGATGTCGAAAATCTAGCCGCCTGCCATCTTGCAGTGCGCCATATACATGGCAAGTAGGTGAATAATCTATGTTGTGTTGTGTTAATCAAGTGCCCTAATGATTAATGGACACAAAATGACACATGTGAAGGTTATTTGTGTTAATCCTAACCTTTAATTTGTGGATACGACGAAGAATATTCTTGTATAGTTAAATCACACATGTACATTGCATATTTTTAATTAAAACACTGATTGATATGGAAGTTTTAAATAGGTATATGCCAGAATAATCCTCCTACTACATGCATGCATCACTCATGGAATTCCCAAGGCCAATTAAAATATTGCCAAATTATGTTATGCCAAGTGTATTTTTGTTTTCTTCACATTCAGAAATGTCATTGTACTAATAGTGATATGCATTAAGTTAATAGTTGATCATGTGTAATTTTTTTCCTATTTGTTGGATGGTGAATTGTCAATGACATATTTTTATCCTAATCGTTGGATGGTAAGTTGTCAATGACATAATAGTGATATGTACTAAGTTAATGATTTACAATGTGCCTTTTTTATCCTATCCATTGAATGATGAGTGGACATAATAGTGATATGCACTAAGTTAATGATTCACAATGTGTCCTTTTTTCCTATCCCCGTTGGATAATCAATAGTATGATATTGAATTGATATGAAAAAATGAAACACACTCATCATTAACTTAATACATGATACCTAATTTTTTGTCACAAAATGGCTTTCATTTTCATTTATAATATTACTAAATTATCTCTTCACATATATTGAAAAATATATATAATGTTCATATTGTTCATATATTGTTCATTTAATGGTGAAAAATATGATATCAAATTAATAGGAAAAAATGATATACACCAATCATTAACTTAATACATAATATATATTTTTCACTTCACAAAATCCCTTTCATTTTTAATTATAATATCATTGAATTATCTCTACCATATATTTAGTATGAAATCTCTCAAAGGTGTACTCTAAATCTCTTCGATTTATTTTTCTTATTTTCCAATTTGTGTACTAGAAATCTCTTTGATTTTTTTATTTTTATTTTCCAATTTTCCACCCTATGAGGCCACACATCACATATTTATTACACCTCACAACTTTTTAATATTGTCAAATTATCTCATACATGACATTAATTTTTCATTAGAATCTAACAGTCACACATATCTTACATATTTCTTGACACCTCACACAGTCACTTTCATTTATAATATTTCCAACACTCCATGACAATCCTTTATAAGAAATGCAAGACAACTCATATTAAATCCTATGTAAGAAATATAAGACAAATCACATGAACATTGTTTGAACATGGAACCCTTTACCAATGTAGGTTGTATGAACATGGAACCCTTTACCAATGTGGATTGTAATATGTCATTTATTGCATCACATTTACATTACTTCATGAGTATTGGATTTTTTGAAGCATTTTTGTATTTATAAACAATAAATTAAGAGATTAAGTAATTTGGATAAAATCTAAGTGGATGGTGTCTTTTCTCATCAAGGGACTTATTTAGATCCAAGTCAATAGGGGATTATTTAGATCAAAGCTTACCAGTTTGCATATAATAGGTGTAGATATTGGGAATAGTTTCAAACAACTTGAAAGCAAGTAAGTAAGTGTTTGAGGATTCCTCCCAACTAGATACAAGACCCAAAAGAAAGAAAGTGCCCAATGATCTCTTCCATGTGTTCAACAAAAGTCCATAGTAGTATAGTATGCTAGGATAATCAACCATACAAAGGAAGGAGGTCTTACCCTAGGCATGTTTTATAGTTGTTGATTAAGTGATGTGTAGAGTATTGAAGATTTAGTGGAGGTATTGAATACATTAGTTAACTTTTATTCATATTCATTTGAGCTAAAAGAATTGGATGCTTCCCATATTTTCCTACTCGTCTAATCATTAGTAGTAGTAGGGTTTATATAGCCTGCCCTACCCAATCATCACTGGTAGATGGGTTGAAGGAACATAATTGGGAAGGGGTTCACCACTTCCCCAACCTACCTGATCATATCTATATATAGGTTATGGAGTAGTAACCATTCCCTCTCCTTTTAGTGTGTGTGTGTGTGTTCAGCCTAGAATGATGTAGGATTGTCTCTGCCACAAGTATGATTTGAATCCTCTCAATGTGGAGGGAATTACCCACTACAAAAATTTCAAAGAGAGTAGGGTGTTTTTTGAAACTAGGGAAATTGTGGGTGCGAGTAACCCAACAAGGCTACTATGGGTGGTCAACTAAAACAAAGTTTCATTGAATACATCATCAAATCTAACTTAATAATTTGATTTATGACTTATGGAGGAAGAATGAGATATTAGATTTTCAAAGCCTATCTAAATGGGCTAGTGCCTAGGACTAGGATGCTCTCCTTTCCATTGGTTTCACATTGCAAAGAGTGGTTTATTCTACTCTAAGTTGGGAAAGAGTAAGAATATAGTGTAAGATTAAATAAACACATTGCATGTACAAAAAAAGTTGAACAACTATCAGAGCTAGGCTGATAGTTGAACAACTAATATAGCGATTCTCGATTGAAAACTTGCATAGAGTAAATTACTCACTCATTTTCAAATCATGTGGTATCAGAGCTAGGCTGACTTCTTTGCAGGATGGGAAAAGGAGCAAAGAAAGCATACAGACTTCAAGAATTAGAGGAGATAAATCACAACATTCAAGATGAAAATGTAGAGTTGAGGAGACTTTTGCAGGTTGCAAAAGAAGAGAAGAAAGAGCTTCAAGAGATATCTCAACTTCATGGAGAAGTCCTCAATGGAATTATTGAAGAATTGCAACTCAAATTTCAAACCAAGGATGATCTATTGGCTAGGTTGTAGCATGGTGAATGAATGGAGGACAAAGAACCTTTTATCATGGATGCAAAAACTAAAACCGAGGTATATGATGTTTCTTCATGTTTAATTTTGTCTCAATATGAAACTAATGTGGGCATGAAGCTCCTCACGAAGATGGGATACATAGGAGGTGGACTTGGAATTCATGGCTAAGGAATCACTCAACCATTAGAGGTGGTACAAAGACCACGATTTGCAGGTTTGAGATATGGTCAAGAGGAGATTGGAGAATGCTCAAAGTCGGTTGAAGCAAGAGCCACTTCAAAAACCATTTCAACATCATTGGATTCCAAAAAAGGAGTCAAATCATCTAGTCCTGGTCCTCTTCAGATATACAACAAGGATAAGTCTGGAAGGTATAAGGGTCATGTTCAGTCAAATTATTTCTTTGATTTTAAGAAGCATGATTCTTGCAATATTCATTCTTGCACACGATCTTATAACCATGATGTAGCCAAAGATCGCAAGAAGAAAACTTGGGTAAAGAAGACGAGCATGTCCACTAGAAGTGAGACAAAGAAGAAGGAACCTATTTCACACCCTCGTGACAAGGAGATTATTTTGAAGGGAAAACGAAGAAATTATTGCAGCCATTGTAATCTAAGTGGTCATTGGGAGAAGAAGTGTTGGAAGCTTCATCCTGAGTTTCGTCACACACCAAGAAAGAAATCTGTGGAAGCATCCACCAAGAAAAAACTTGCACAAAGGGTGATGGAACATATGGTCAATGTTCCTGCGCCAGTTCCCGAAGAAACTCATTTGCAAGAAGAAGGCACCTTCGATGGGTTGGGTAAGAAGTGGTTATCATTTCTTCAAAATTGAAATTTTTCGGTTACTTAACATGTTTTGCAGCAGATAAAAATGTAGCTGCAACTCGGGCATTAACATGGCTCAATAAGTCACTATGCATAGAGTTCAAAATGCAGTTGGATTGCAATCAGGCCGATGAGTTCTTATTGCCTGAGCATGTGCCACTAAGAGTTGGTGTTGTAGCTAAAGGTTCGATCTGTAATTTCTTAGAGAGACTCTGCCATGAGCAAAGAATATCCATTTGTCCATTATCGTAATGGATAAGTTCGTAGAAATCCAAGTTGTGGCAATTTTTTTTTTTTTTTATTGATGCTCAATGTGAACCTCATTCCATCATTTTTCAATGAATCTGGAATTCCCAAAGACTGGTGTAGTCGACCTCTTTATGTGTACAGAGATAGTGCACTGAATAGAATGACCAGCGTTCATGTCAAAACCTTGGGTAGGCGAATGGAGGGGAATATGAATAGAATTGTGGGTTTCATCGGTCAGATCGTATCGAATATCGTCCATTCAGAGACGTGGAACTTTTGTCATGATGGAAACAGAACTATCCCAAAATTGTTACGAGAATAGGGAGCCTCAGAGGTAGTGCCACGCATTTCGTACCATTTTTTATCACTTCCCTCCACATTCTACGAGGAAATAGTTCCAATTCCGAAAAAATCCAAGACGATGCAGAATCGTCGTAGATTTTGTTGTGGTAATGAGAGTGATTTTGGGTAGATGGTTCTAACCACCGATGATAAAGAATTGGCGGATTTCCAGTGCACAGTTGGCAGGGTCGATGAATTTGGAAACGATTTGGGCCTCCATCGAGACTCTCACCAATCTTCTCCCGAAAGTTGCATGTGACCATGCCAAGAGTGTGGTGATATTCACTACAGATTTTCCACCATAATGAGGTGAATCACAATCCAATATGGGGACGTTAAAACTTTGGTAAGGTTTAAAAATTTGAGTGCCATGTATAGTATGTTTTGATGTTTGACATTTGTCTTGCGTTTATGGGTTTCTCATTATAGTTTCTAAACCATTGAAACCAATTATAAGGTGGCCATATGCCTAAGTTAAATCGATGGAAATTGAAGGATTTTTTAGAATGATGCACATTTTTATAATGGGTACATAGAACCATATAATTTTCCCATTGATGCATATCTCAGCATCATATTTGGCATAAGAATTGCCTTGAAATTTGATGTAAAATCATTGTAATGAGCTTGAAGACCATAGAGTTGCTCGACCGTGCAACATTTCGAGCACATTAAAAGGCCTTGTAATTTGATGTAAATGATTATGAAGCAGTGTAATGGATTTTTAGCCACTCTTGAGTGAGGAGAGTGAGAGGCGTTATTTTGCGCCTTAAGCCTTAAATGGCTTCATTTTGTAATCATTATATAAACAGTTGATTGAGGCGATTTTCCTAAGCCATTTTGACGATTCATTGTAAACTTGACCAAGAGTGTAGTTATAAACTCTTGGCAAGTAAGGTACGCCAAAGATTGTGGTACATCTATCATCTGCTACAKGTTGCAAGATTATGCAGGTGGGCTTCGACATTTCARCTCCAAAGAACAGAGGTGAAGAAGACAAGGGATGTGCCTTTCCAAACATTTGCTTTGMAACAGTTGCAAGTGTTGGCTTTGCATTCTAATTCCGAAGTATGTGTGTGAAGGAGTCTTGAAAGAATGCTCCTTTTGAGGACATTTGCATAGAGATAAAGTTGATTGTAACGTCCCCGACCACCCATGCCCGGGCCACACTACGTCAGAGGATACTTTCGTTCTCTCACTGCGGAACATACTGTGACCTACCTAGCAACCAACTGAACTATGCCACATAATTTTTTTTTCTAACTGCATGCATTTAAAACACACACACACAACACTCTTGCGGATGCTTTATATATAAAACGTAACATACAAATACATTACGTAAATGCACAAATTCACATTGAAATAACAATAAACATAGACATGCAGCATATACATGAAATACCCAAAAACCTACAGACAATTATAAGCACACATATGATAAACCCATAAAATAAACACGTAAATAATAATGCAACATGTAATTTTATTACACAGTTAACACTTATCTTTTTAAGAATATCACCAACTATGTGCAGACCTTCCATATATAAAACGTAACATACAAATACATTATGTAAATGCACAAATTCACATTGAAATAACAATAAACATAGACACGCAAAGATATACATGAAACACCTAAAACCTACGTATTAAATTATATAAGCACACATATGATAAACCCATAAAATAAACACGTAAATAATAATGCATCATGTAAATTTTATCACCCAGTTAACACTTATCTTTTAAGAATATCACCAACTGCTTGTAGACCTTCCATGAAACTCCTAGACTTATACCATGCTGCTCCAAGTTATCAACAGTGAGTCACCCCCTATTATAACCCTAATCTACACCCGCATTATTGCCTACTCCGCATCGCCATCTCGTGATTCTTTGCCAAAAGCATTTTTGAACAACTCTTCTTAAAACCCATTTTATAAAGACCTAATGGCCCTTACTCCATTACTTCCAGACAAATACATGCTAATGACTCCAAGAAATCCGCGGTACCTACAAAAGCAATGTAAAATGAAAGCTACCGAATTTTAAACACACAATTTTGGGTAAGTTAACTAAACCTTTCGGCCATGCATGGCCGGTCACTCGACCAAATACCTAGCTTCTTCTAGCCTATAAAAGAAGGGTTAGGGGTCCCATTTGAAAGGAGGAGAATCATAGTAAAGAAACTATACCTGATTGAGCATTCCTTTTGTCCCAACCTTTAGCCATGCTTGTGCAAAGAGAAGTATAGAGCAAAGCAGTTGGAAGACAGTGGAAGAAGAGCCCAGGACTAGGATTGAGGAGCATTAGCCGACTTTATCATTGTAAGGTATCATTGTGAAGTTAATAAAATAATTGCTTTTCCCGTCCCACCATATGAGATTGTCATTATTGGAATATTGATTGTATGATTGATTAAATCTCAAACCCGTTAGTTCATAGATCAAATGCATGTGGAGTTCTTTGTTTGTCTTTAGTGAATGCAGGTCAACATTGGGAGGAGAGTTGCAGTCAAAGAAAGACCAAGCACGAAAATGGATCGACATCAAACACGAAAAGGGATCGACATCAAACATGAAAATAAGGTACGTCAACTTAATCTCTTGAGCCTTGTATTTACATATGAGTAATGGGGTTTAGGCATGGGATGATGGTAAAAAGTA
>SNQJ01S0008452.1:460873-476715 GCA_010110895.2 Picea sitchensis | reverse complement strand
ACTAGTGTTCAAAATTTTGTCACTAAATGTTTGGTTTTCCAATAGAATAAGGGAGATACAATTAGGACCCCATGTCTCCTACAAACATTATCCATACCAATTCAAAATTGGGAATATGTCTCAATGGATTTTATTAAAGGTCTACCTAAGTTCGTAGGAAAGAATGTCATAATGGTAGTGGTGGATTTACTAACAAAATATGCCCATTTTTCTCTCTTTCTCATCCTTTTAAATAAAGTACGGTGGCTACAACATTCATGGAAACAATTTAGAAGCTACATGGAATCCCCAAGATTATTGTAAGAGATGGAGATCCATTTTCATTGGTAATTTCTAGAATGG
The DNA here is from genome assembly GCA_010110895.2 of Picea sitchensis. Classification (NCBI taxonomy): domain Eukaryota; kingdom Viridiplantae; phylum Streptophyta; class Pinopsida; order Pinales; family Pinaceae; genus Picea; species Picea sitchensis. The sequence goes on along the minus strand of SNQJ01S0008452.1, from coordinate 476,373 downwards.
ATTATTTTCTTTTTGGGGGTTAATTTATTCACAGCTCCTATTACCATCCTCAATCCGATGGAAAAACTAAGACTATGAATAAATGTCTAGAAGGCTATATTTTTTGCCTTTCATCTGATAAACAAAAATAATGGGTCAAGTGGTTTCCCTTAGTGGAATGGTGGTACAACATGTCCTTCCATACTTCATAAAAAATGTCCCCATTTATGACAATTTATAGTGTTATCCTCAATCCATCACATCACCCATGAGAGGGAAAGAGAAGGTTCAATAAGTGGAGGACCACATAGAGCACCAGAAAGAGGTTCTCAAACTATTGAAGGACAACATGGTGACAATACAAAATAGGATTAAACAACAATAATATCAACATTGTAGTGAAAGGAAATTTAAAGTGGGGGATTGGGTATTTATGAGGCCACGACCATACAACAGATGTCCCTCAAGTAACAAAAGAAGGACAATAAATTAGCACCCAATTTCTATGGTCCTATTGATGGGTCCAAATGGCATGTCAAGAAGGTAAGGGAAAATTCCCAATGGAAAGTCCCAATTAGACTCACTCTTGTTTGGGATGGAAATTTTTGACCAGTATGTGGGTCTAGTTGCAACTATGATTTAAAATAAGAAAAAGGTAAAGACAATGAATTGTTCCCCAAAGAATTATAATTAATTCTAAATCTAATATAATTAAAACAAATGCAAACTATATAATATAACTATTTATAACCTATCCTATGCAAGAGAAACTCTAAAAGATAGACACGACATAAATTGGTATTACATATTGCAGAAATAGTTCATGTCAGTCAACAATATATTAAAACAATAAAGCTATATATTGAATCACAAATACTTGCAGATCAAACCTATAACATTACCATTGTATCTATTAGTAACCACAAACATAAAAAATCTTGAACAACACATACAGAACTAGTTCATATAATATATTATCGAAGAAACTATAAAAATTCAATTACATATGCAGAATAATCCCATATGTAACAGAACATTGTTTATGATTGTCAAATTTCCTTTTGCTCTTTATTCCATGATATAATAGTATCATCAATGTTACAATGGGAAAAATTCCTTTTCTATTACATGGATCTCTCTTTTATAAGGTACAAGAGAGTTTTTCTAGTATCTGTAACTACCAAAACTCTAGTTATGTATGTTCATCTCAATTATTCCCTCCCTACTACAATTCAAACTAGATTGGAAAATAAGCATTACATTAAAATCATGGGAATTTCCATCTATGCTTTATCTTCTCCACATACCACTCATTATTCTTATGCCCCAGTTGCTTCATTAGGCTTTTTCATCTTCCTCTCTTTCGCTTGCAATTCTTCAACTGTGTATCGTTTCATATTCCTTCGAATTTTCTCAGGAAAAGCGGTGAGATATCTAACCAATATGCTCACCCCATCCATTTTACTAGTGACATTTTCTTCTTCTCCACCTTTCTTATTCCACATAACAGGAGACTCGAAAAATTTGAAAATAGCTAAAAGGGATCCTTACCGAGGGAGACCCACGGATCTAGTCTCTTGTTGAAAAATATCGTTAGCAGCTACAATCCCTCCTCTTATAATCTTCACTAATTCATCTTGGATCCTTCCTTTCAGTCAGTATGGACCCTTCATGGTATCCAAATCCATGGAGTTTTGTTGTCTAGAATCATGACTCAATCAAGCCTTACCATCTTAGATGCATAAAACTAGTGACCAAAACATTTATTCCCAATTTCTTTATTGCAGTTGAATCCCGACTAGTTGATGTAAATATATCCTTAAATGAACTACACAACTCCATGCTCTGGATGTGTTGATCTTGAAATTATGGAGAACGGAATTTATTTTCCTTTGTGAAAAAAAATGAAGCTCCTCTGATATTTAGGAGAATCTAGGAATATTAGTTCCTCTTGGGTGAAATATCCATGACGCGAGATCAACTTTCATGGATTTTTGTTCTGAACACTTTTGCATAAAATGATTATATGTCTTTGAATTAGTTGTTTCCAAACTCTGAGAATTACCCCTATATCATCTTTGATATGAATCTCAAGTGGTTGTTAGTGGATATCATGATGTGATTCTTGTGGCTCTACTGGTGTACCCTCATATATGATATTCATTCAATTCATGTGGCATATTAGTCTTATCATAATTTCATTCTATTCAATATGATATAATAATTTCTTCAGTGGTCCTTTAGACATAGAAGTGGGAGATTGATTTACTCGTGGATCTGATGTACACCAATATCCCTCTTTGACTGAAGTTTGGTTGTTCAAATGGAGAAAAACTTGAAAACTCTTTTCAATTCATTTCTCCATTTATGTTCCTTTATGTGTTCCAGCTACTCCTTAGTGAAAAGGGTTTCATTCACACACCCTTCATTGTTTCAGCTCTTTGATGAAAACACACAATTGTTGTTGATCTACAAGTTCATATATTTGTCCCACATACATTGGGAATTTTTATGGTAAAGTGTTTATATTGTTTAACCTTCCCCATATAATTCATGTGAAAATCCACTGGCACTACGGAATATGGCACACATGATAACCTTTTAGGACCTGACAAGTGTCACATATGGGACCCAAAAAAAAACATTAAATTAATAACTCTTAAGTTATATGAAAGAGGTAGGGAGGAAAGAGGTAGTCCGATATTTTTTTCAGGAAGATGTCTCACGGTAAAAATCCTCAGAACGAGTTTGAGCTAGGCATTCAGATAGGGAAGTTTATGAAGCTGCTATGGGAAGTGGAAACTTTATAGGTTCTTGGGAAGAGTAGGTTCAATAGGCTTATCAAAAAGGTGTAATCCAATGGCGTTTGGGAAGTGGGTAATACGATATCTTTCAAAAAAAATGCAATATGATATCAAAAAGGTTGAGCCTGATGGGTTTGTGACATTTGAGTTCCATGTCGAGTAGAACACATCCATGTGACACATCAAGGGGACATGTCAACACCATGTCAACATCACAAGGAAATATTCATAGGATGAAGAGGGGTTTGACACCATCTTTTCCTGGTGATATGGAAAACCTCGAAGAGTCAAATCTAATAAAGAGTAGTCTGATAAGCTTATCAGATCAGGAAGACCTCAAAGGAAAAGTTTGTTTTCGATGTGAGAACCTGATATGGTGATTCTGATAGGGTTTTGGAATCCAATCAAATATATACCAAAGAGGTAAACCTAATAGATCATGATCGGTTTAGTTGTAAGTGGATGAAAATTGATTATGGATCAAGCTAACTAATAATTTGGTCCATTGATGTGGGAAAAATGGGACCAATCTAAGTGAACGAGATGAGAATAATGGTTCCATCCAATAAAGGAGAACCTGATAGGCTTATTATATCTCAAGTTTTGGCAACTCGAAAAAAAAGGTATCCACTTGTCACCTTTGTGGGACAAACCCGACGAGGGGAGCCCGATAGGCTTCAGAAAGGTATTAATTTAATATAATCTCTACATATTGAATGGGGATTCTCAATAAATGAAATACCAATAAGGAGAGTTTGATGGGAAGATCCCTCTATGATTCCAGGTTCCACTGTGGATCATGGATTCACATAGAGGTCAAGGTTCAGGTCATGAATAAGGGTTCCAATAAAATAAAACTTAGACCTTAGCATAGAAATTAAAAAATGAAATAATGAAATGGTGTTAGAGGAGATCCAACTGGGTTTTGGGATAGTCAAATATCAATTCCTAATATTGGGGTCAATAAGGATTAAGATCAGAATTAGAGAGAAGCTCGGCTAAGAGGAACAAGATCAAGGGATTCTCGTAGGTACACTTAAAGTTTCCATCCTCTTCACTAATTGAGAGCCCTATTCTTGAGTTCCTTCCATGTTCTGTGACCAAGTGCATATAATATTTTTCTTAATTAGGCATGATCCTCCTGAATATTTGAAGTAGCAGAAGTATATTGTCAAGAGAATGACTTCATTAAGAGAAACCATGTTCCTACAACCATAGTAATAATAAAATTTGTTACACAAGGAAGGAGATACTTGCTAGTACATTATAAAATTTATATTCCTTCCCTTCGTCATTTTACTCATCAAATGAAAAAGAGTCAAGGAGAAAGGATTGTTTAAAGTGAAGAAATTATAGAAAGGAATTCTCCATTATCTTGGCCTTTTATGAACCAACCTTTTGTTTTAAACCAATATTATGAAGATAGAGATGTCTTTCTTTCTTAACTGAAAATAATATCTCAAACTCTCAGAAAACATTAAATTCCTTTAATTCAAGTCATGGGATTTACACTGAAGAATCTAATTAATATGCAAGAGTTTAATCCTGAATATGAAGACATTAAGTGTAATGTGTATGCAAGAGGATGTAGAGATGAAAATATGTTCTTCATTTAAGTTAACCATTTACTTCTCAATGATGCAGTGAGATGATATTTTAGATTAGTGCACAAAGAGAGAGCATATATTTAAAATCAAGTTCTCTTCCAATCATATTAAATAAGACATTGAACCAAGACATTATATAAGATCAAAAAATATTTCAAAATATGCAATATATTCCAAAGATAAACTATTAATTTAATTATGCAAAGATCAGAGAAGCCTTGTAAACCAAAAGTATGATGAAGAACATATGAAGGCATAAATTAAATGGATTATTGGTCATGATAAACCTCCTTAAAGATAACAATCAATGAATATCCAAAACCCTCACCCCAATAGGCTCATAGTAGTAGGAATTAAACAATAATGCTCAAATTTAGTAGGGTTCCCCTTTCCTTTGCTTGTGAAAGAGAAATGAAAGGAGATTTGTTGTGGCAACAATAGGTCCATATAAGGTGTTGTAGAGGATTGGAAGTATGTCTTGCAAATTGGAGTTACCTTAATCTTCATGTGTATATCCAGTTTTCCATGTTTCTTTCTTAAAGAAAGTAATTAGTGACAAGATCCCAATTCAACCTATTTTACTAGAGATTAATGAAGAAGGGAAAATCATAATAGAACTAGAAAGAATCCTTGAAACAAGGATCAAGTGATTGGTAAATCGAGCAATTACTGAGTACCTCATCAAGTGGATGAGCCTACCAGTAGAATAGGCGACATGGGAAGATGAGTTATTCATGCAAAAATATATACATATAATCAAGTGTTGAGGGAAACACCTATTTTAAGGGGAAGGGCATGTCATTCCCTAGATATTGAGTTTTTTCATTTTTATTGTTATATTAGTGTTGTCAACTAGACCTTTTAATTGTAATTGTACCCTTTGTCTCATATATATACCAAGGAGACCTAGTTTTAAAAATAATATCATTGTGTACATTTGTTGTATTGTAAAAGGAGGTTTCCCCCTCAAAGAGGCTTCACATTCATTCTTCTCTCCCATTCTCAAGTTGTATATTTACTTTTCTTTATTTTTTTATTCTATTTGGGTGTTTGTAGTATAACAAAAAGTGTGAGAAAGGGAATGTGATCCATATTCTCCCCACTTGAATGGAAAAAAACATGAGAAATGGATAGTTCTCCTTCTTCTTCGCATCATCACTTTAATTAAAAAAGTGTAAGAGAGGGCTAGTTTTTATTCTCATCCTCCCAAAAATTAACAAAGTATGAGAAATTGATAGTGCTCCTCTTACTCACTCAGATTACAAAAGTGTGAGAAATGGTGCATGCTCCTTCCAATTCTCTTTCCAATGGAAAAAGTGTGATAAAAGTCTAGTGCTCCTTCTCCCTTTAATCATCACTCCAATTAAAAAACAATGTGAGAAAGGGCCAGTGCTCCTTCTCCTCCTCAACTAAATGACATAAGTGTGAGAAAGGGCCAATGATTATCCTCCTCTTTATTTAAATTACTAAGTTGTGAAAAAATAAAGCCACTCCACCTCCTCATCACTCGAATTACAAAAGTGTGGGAAAGGGCCAATGCTCATTCTCCTCCTCACTAAAATTACAAAAATGTGAGAAATGTCATGTGCTACATCTTCTCCTCACTCACAATGTTATAATACATTTTCCAAGGAAATCGGGAATGAAGTGAAATCCATTTCTAGTTAGTATCGAGAAATTCCAGTATTTCCTATATATAATTAGAGATAAAATTAAAATGTCACCCACTGCTTTGTCCATAAATGTCAATTCTCAACTGCATGAAGAACATTTTACAATCCAAAAGGGAAATGATTTAGGAAATATGACTCCCCTTTCATTAATAAATCACTTAGGTATCTTCTAATATCGTTCAAAAAGAATATATATGAATCAAGAATGGGGGAGTGGAAGTTGGACTAGAATGGACTTTGGTCAATCTCATAGTAACCAAGGGCCTATAAGGAAATTCTTTTAAATTTGGCACAAAAGAAAGTAGAAAGATAAATTTTGAGTGGGAAGAAACAAACAATTAAGGAGGGCCTTAGAATGGGGTTGGTCCCAATCAAGGGTAAACTTTGATATTATTTTCCCTTAACATCAAACATATGGGATCACTTCAAAAAAAAAATTCCTTCAAAGACTTGTAAAATTCCACAAACTAGATATTCTTTTAACCGAAGAAACTATGATGGAGGGGGGAAAATAAAAATATGATTTTCATGTTTATGAAAAATTGGAATTTTGAAGCCATAGATGAAAATGTTTAATCTTAGGGGGGGTCACTAAATGGAAACACTCTTTGTATATCCTAAATATTATTGTATTTCTTGCATGCATATGGAATGAGATTCAGTTTCTAGTGATAGGAAAACCCTACTCATTGGTTAACATTTATGGTCCATACACTAAAAGGAAAGATTTTGTAATAACAGGGAGTATGCATTTCTTTACTACAAGTGTGTATGTATGGGTGGTAGTAGCGAGGATGGAAATTTTGGATGATTATTTCTTCTAAAAAATTGAAGATATATGGTTTTTTAATGTTCAACCAATCAATTTTATGTACACTTGGAGAAATTTTAGAGTGGAGGAAGAAGATATTTCCAAAATATTTGAAGTTTCAAATTATGTCATGAACGATTTAGATAGATATAGGTCATGGATTGTCAAATGAGGGGATTCAAATAACTTATAAATCTTGCTTTAGATAAGGATAAACCAATCAATTTTATGCACACTTGGATAAATTTTAGAGTGGAGGAAGAAGATATTTCCAAAATATTTGAATTTTCAAATTATGTCATGAACGATTTAGATAGATATAGATCATGGGTTGTCACAAAAGGGGGTTAAAATCACTTATAAATCTTGTTTTAGATAGAAAAATATGAGGAGAAACCAATTGAAACTTTAAAATTTAACTATTTTTATTTATTGGATGATTAATTGGTGAGGATGGTCAAGGATGAATGGAGCCCATTCAAAGTTGATAAAGAGGGATTAACAATTATTTAGTGCTTTAAAAAAAAAAAAAAATTCAAAAGGGGTAGCATTAGTTTGGGAAGAGAAAAAAATAGTATACTCTCAAGCACAACTCATCTCAAGGGTGTTGTTTGGAAAAAAGATTAAGATTAAGGATTTAGAATATCCCAAAGACGATTGTAGAATGGGATTCAAGAGGAAAAATGGAGATTAAAAAGAAAATTGATATGGTCAGATCAAGGATATGAGGGATATAATTATTTTAATTTAAAAAGAACATGAATATTGTATGGGAGATGGAGGGCATTAAAAGGAGGAGAGTAAGGAGGTTTTAAGGAAGAACATTTTAAATAATTATATGAATAACCATGGAGAGATAATATAGTTGGAATACTTAAGTTGGATTCATTCTTTATGATGTTTATAGATGCGGAAAATAATGAAGAACCCATGGAAAAGATATCCAAAGTGGAGCTTAGGGAAGTGGTGGAGTCATTTCAAAAGGAAAAAAGTTTAGGCCCGATGGATGGTCCATTGTTTTTTAATTGATTTTAAATGATTAATTGGAAGAGTATTTGCTCAGAGTATTAGAATAATGAGAGTCTATATAAGTGTTGGGATATTTAAATTATACTTTCATAGCTTTGAATTCAAAAAATGACTCTTTGTATTCCTTTTAAGAGTTTAGACCAGTCTATGTAATTCAATTTATATGATTGTTTCAAAGATTATTATAAGGATGCCAAATAATTTTTTGGCAAAAATATATATCAAAAAGAAATTTGGTTTCCCTTGGTTATATAAGAGATAAAATTGTGAATGGGTGTTGCCAATGGGGATGCATACTATAAAATGAAGAGAAACTCAATGCTATCATTCATCAAGAAATTGGATCTCTCAAAAGCTTATGAGTGGGTTAACTAGTTATATTATCTTGACTCATATAGGAATGAGTCCTTCAATAGTGAGATGGATTATGGGTTATTTATCTTAAGTATCTTTTATAATATTGATTAATGGATCTGCCCTCAGTTTCTTCAATCCATGAATAAGCCTTTGTTAGGAATGATCATTATCTTCATTTCCTATATTTTTGGTGTGAGAGGGACTAAGTCAAGTGGTGAAGGCCTATCAGTCTAATGGATATATAAAATGCATAAGAAATGGATGAGCATTAGTATTATCACATATTTTATTTGTATATGGTGTGCTCTTGTTTGGGAATGAGTATGGATATATAAAATGCATAAGAAATAGATGAGCATTAGTATTATCACATTTGTTATTTGTATATGGTGTGCTCTTGTTTGGGAATGAGTTATTGAGGGAGGTAATAAAATATTAATAAAGGATGGATTTATATATTATTTCCACTATAATATAGGTAAACCATAAAAAAATCCTCAATCTCTTACATTAGGTTATTTTCATCCTATGAAAGGGAACGTTTTGAAATTCCTTTAGGGTTAGTGTTGCTTTTCCTCCTTCCATAACGTACTATAGTATGAGAAATGGATAGTGATACATACCTTCCTCTTGAAGCTTACTAAAGTGTGAGAAATGGATATTGTTCATCCTCCTACTCACTCAAATTACAAAAGTGATAAAAAGGGCCCATCCACTTTTCATCCTCTTTTGAATGGCAGAAGTGTCAGAAATTCCTAGTGCTCCTTCTGCTTCCCTCCTCCTCTTTCAAATGGGAAAAGTGTGAGAAATGGATAGTGCTCCTTTTCGTTCTCCTCACTAATACAATTACAAAAGTGTGAGAAAGAGACATTTCTCTTTATGCTCCTCAATTAAATGACACAAGTGTGATAAATGGTTGATGCTCCTTCTCCCCTTTCTTGAAATTACTAACTTTTGATAAAATGAATCCACTCCTCCTCTTAATCAATCCTAATTAAAAAGTGTGAGAAAGGGATAATGATTATTATCCTCCCAAAAGTACTAAGGAACAAGAAAGGGCTTGTGCTCCTTCTCTTCCTCCCAAATATTAATAAAGTATGAGAAGGGAGACTGGTCTCCTTCTCCTCCTCACTCAAATTAAAAAAAGTGAGAAAAAGGGAACATTCTCCATATTATCCTCACTAAAATGAAAAAAGTGTGAGAACATACTAGTGCTCCTTCTTCTTCTCCTCATCACTATAATTAAAAAATGTGAGAAAGAGCTAGTGTTGCTTCTTCACCTCCCAAAAATTACTAAAGTATGAGAAAGGGCTAGTACTCCTTCTCTCCCTACAAAACATTATTAAAGTGTGAGAAATGGATGGTGCTCCTTCTCCTATGCATTCCGCGGTAAAAAAGTGTGATGAATGACCCATGTTCATTCTCCTCCGCTTTTTAATGGAATAAGTGTGAGAAGGGGCTCGTGTTGCTTCTCCTTATCCTCATCATTGTAATTACAAAAGTGTGAGAAATGGATAGTTCTCCTTATCCTCCAAAAATATATTGAAGTGTGAAAATGGCTTATGCTTCTTCTATTTCTCGCAAATATTAATAAATTTTGAGAAATATCACATTCTCCTTGTCCTTCTCACTCAAATTAAAGGTGTGAGAAGACCACATCACTCCCATATTACAAGCTTCATTTGAATTGACCCGGTGTGAGAAAGGGATAGTGTTCCTTATCCTTCTTCTCATCACTCAATTACAAACGTGTGAGAAAGGGCAAGTGCCCCTTCTCCTCCTCCCAAAACTACTAAGTATGAGAAAGGTTTAGTGCTCCTTCTCCTCCTCCCAAAAATTACTAGAGTATGAGAAAGAGTCAGTGTTCATTCTCCTACTCACTCAAGTTACAAAAGTGTGTGAAAGGACCTATTCTTCCTCTCCTCCTATTTTCAATGGTACAAGTGTGAGAAAGGGTTAGTTATCCTTCTCCTTCTATCAATCACTTAAATTACAAAAATGTGAGAAAGGTCCAGGTGTTTCTTATCCTCCCCAAAATTACTAGAGTATGAGAAATGGATAGTGCTCATTCCCTTCCTCTCAAAAATTACTAAGGTGTGTAAGGTGATATTTATCCTCTTACTCCTCAAATTGAAAGAGTTATTTGAAATGGCACATTATCCTTCTCCTCCTCTTTAGAAAGGAACAAGTGTGAGAAAGGGTTAGTCCTTATTCTCCTTCTCCTTGTCACTCTAATTACAAAGGGTGTGAGAGAGAGGGATAGATAGCCCTTCTCCTCCTCAATCAAATGATAGAAGTGTGAAAAAGGGTATGTGATCCTTCTCCTCTTTCCTGAAATTACTAACTTGTGAGAAAATGAACTCACTCCTCCTCATCACTTTAATTACAAAATTGTGAGAAAGGGATATGCTCCTTATCCTCAAAATTAGTAAAGAATGAGAAAGGAGTTGTTCTCCTTCTCTTACTCACAAATATTAATAAAGTGTGAGTAAGGGATAGTGCTCCTTATCCTCATCACTCAAATTGAAAAAGTGTGAGAAATGGATAGTGATGCTTATTGTCCTCCCAAAAATTACTGAGTGGTAAAGGGATAGTGCTCCTTCTCTTCCTCCAAAATTACTAAATTGTGAGAGAAGGAGAATGCTCCTCCTCATCACTCTAATTTAAAAGTGTGAGAAAGTGTTAGAGCTCTTGTTACAGATAAATTTATTCTATAGATAGTGTGGACTATAATAGATCAAATTCAAAGAAAAATGCACTTCAATCTATAATATTAGTCTACAACTACTTTTCATAACTACCTTTTGGTTAGAAGGAGAACTTACTTGGTCTCGATAATTGTTTGGATATAAGACTTCATGTGTCAATCCTACTCCATTTTTCCTTTCTTTGATCCAAGATCCAAACTTGCACACAAGAAGACAAGAAATTTTCCTCAAACCAAATAGATAAATATTAAATGAGGATGAAATAACTAATATTAACTAGCCAACTAGGAGAGTTAGTTCCATAACCAAATACATAAAGAAATCAATTACTAAAAATAAGCACTGAATTTTGGGGAGGGAAAGAAGAGATATATTCCTTTTAATTAATGGAAAACAACATTACAAAAATTTATACTTGATTCATTGTCAATACCTTCTATAACCATCATCTAGATTCCTCCATCCTTGGGCTAGTCAGGACTACTTCAAGAATCCAAATCTTCTTCATGAAATATGATGAGGGAGACTAAGATATTTGGACCTAAAATGCATGAAAGGGAGAAAATACTCAGAAAACAAGGGTCTTCTAAGGGTTGAAGGCCATAAAATCCAAGGGAAACAACCACTTTGTATTTCTTAGGCACGAGGAGATCAAAATGATAAATATACTACTATATCAATGCTTCTCCTTTCCTTCCATTTAGTCCTCATGTTATACCATTGTAATTTGGTTGATATTGTTTGGAACAGGTTTCAATAAGTTATGGAAGTATTTTTCCCATAAACCCCACTCAGGAGCACGTGATTTTCATGAATTTTATATGTTTTATACATTTTGAGCTACCTCCTTTTGTGAGAAGGAAGGGGTGTGTACATGCCTCCTTTGTGAGAAGAGATCATTTGTATTGTCAAAGGAGTTATTTGTATGGATTTGTAGAGAAATCAAATTTAACAAGAGGGGTGTATGGTGACCAATAGGGAATCTAAGACATGGAGGTGTCAAAATATGATATAACAAATATCTCCTAATGTATGAGGGAAGAAGGGGAGATGATGGTTGGAAAACATATAATACCATGGAGGAAGCTACTGAGTGGGACCAGGTGGAGTTCACCAAAGTTCATGTGGGGGAAGTACATGTAATAGAAACCAAGGTGCTAGATGACTCTATTCTCAATGTGGGCATACCAAGCCTTAGGTGTGGAAAAGAATGTCCACAAAATCAAGTACATTCTGCAGATCCATGAAGTATAAAAAATGAATCAACCATGGCCATGGAAAAGATACATGGAGGATACATGTCAAAATAGATCATATCCATGAGAAATCTGATGTGGATCTATGTCTTAGTGTACACCATGAGAATAACTAGAATTATGAGATGAAAAAATTGATTCTCCAAAAGTACCAATGTCATGAGTGTGAGTGGTACTATCTTATGCAACTTAGGAAGTATAATAAAGAAGGGATGCTACTGTGGCCCAAGGATTTCAATCTAAACTCGTTGATGGCACATATATTCACCATGTGAATAAAATGAGCTAGTGTAAAACATGGGAGAAACCATTTTATTACCAATCATTGATGCATATTGTTAAAAAATGTGAGACAACCCACCAATAATGATAATTGGCATCGAGGATCCTAATACATTCTATAAAATGTGAATATATGTGTTGTCATTGAACACTTGTAGAATATATCAATGGGGGGAAAATGATGTATTCCCAATTAGATATGGGAACCTACCACATATGAATACAATACCCAAGTGAATATAGTCTCGATAGCAAGGGAACCTACCACATATGAATACAATACCCAAGTGAATATAGTCTCTAGATCCCATTCCCAGAGTAAATGAGTTGGTGTTGATGGGAAGAGATCTGTTGGAAGGAGAATTGAGAAATCCCCCATCATCCAACATGAAAGCACATAAGGAACATGATTTGAAGGTCTTGGAAAAATACTGAAAGAACACACCATCGAGTACATACCTTGCATGCACTATATGGAAATAGAACATGGAAAATACCCTTTAAGAAACAATTGATAATGAAATATGCTAGCATAGGTGAGGAATTCCACCAATGATGAAAATTGAAACCAAGGTACAACATGAATCCCAATATGTGAAAAGATGTCTTACCATCGAACACATGGGAAACCACTCATTTCATGACCATTGATGAAATTTCATCTTTTAAGTGCATGGTAACCTACAAATTATGAAAATGGGCCTAGGGTGCTATGAACTCTAGATCAATCTCCCATAGAAACGTGTCATAGTTAATAAGCGATGACCCACTAGTGACAAGTCAATGAGTACCTTCTACACTAGCATGATTAAATAACATTGATACTAATGTGATTGAGAACAAATTGACAACCAAGAAGGATGACATGGACAATCAATAATTCTAAGGAATGGTTAACACAAGCTAAAGAAAACCCTTGAACATAATCACAAAACAATGGTGACTTGGGTAGCATTTGATGCAAGAATGAATAATACTATAAGTTTGTAGAAAAAGAGGCATTGATATAATTTTCATAGTGAATGGAAGAGTAACCAATTGGAGTAAAAGCTCAAATATCAAGGCTCATCTTATATGGCAACACTAAGACCCAACTTTTCACACAAAAGACTCAAAACTTGGTGTCGTGTTCAACAACAACATTGAACTAATACAGTTACCACAAAAAGAAAATATCTTAATTCTCTCGCCCCTATCTCTTTTTTAAAACTATTTTATTTTTGTGTCTTTTTCATGTTATTAAATCCTCGAAAAAAAAATAATGCCATGATATAGTGGACGGAACAAGTTTTTTTGGGAAAGGAAACTAGTTTTGAGTGCATGGAACATACCTAAATAAGATGTAAGAAGGATGTGCAGGATGTGGACACTCATAAAAATATTTCCTCTAGGGATAATGGTTCCAATATGAAGAAGAAATAGATATAAGGGTGAGTGTTTGAAGACGATGCATACGCAATAAGCAGGGAATGATGAACTATAGTGAGAATTAGGATCAAAATCACCAGAATCAATATGTGATGCAACAATACAAATCAAAACAAACAAATGTAGGATCCCCATGGGGAATGACTATAAAAATACTAAGAATAAGTCATGCAACTTCAATGAAAACTCATAGCAGGGATAAGAAGACTCTCAAGCGAGCTATGAAAAACTTTAATATTGACACCAAAATGGAAAACAAAGCACAAATAAGGGCACCCATGATCAATAGGCTTTATCATGCAAATTATGATACTTACAAATGACAAAGGTTAAAAAGATAACCTAGATACATAATGAAAAGGTGGAAAACCTAACCTATAAGTCAGTTCAGAGTATGTTACCTATCAAAGTGGATCAATTTGGATCAATATGATGCAAAAAAGACATTAAATAACCTTAAGAAAATTTTCACATCTATAAAAACACAAATACTATGACATGACAATGTTAGGCATTATTCCTGACAAAAACAACTCATAAAAATGAATAAGAGGCATTATAAACTACATCAAGTGGGTAGAAAATCTAACATATAGGTGAAAGAATAAATTAAGCATAGAGGGGCTTCCGCAGTGCAACATATTAGATATCGTTTTCAGGATTAACTGCATAGTGTAAGTCATTAATCTATGACCCATATCCATGAGTATTAGTCACAACTGGCAAATAATTCTCATGATTTTAATAGTCCACTTAGCACTCATTTCATCAGGTGATGCTCACAGGGGTGAAGAAATGGGATTGAAACCAGCGAAATCAATCGCACAGCATCAATCATCACTTCCGAAGCTTTCACCCAGTAACCAAGACTTCCCAGGAGGTCACCCATCCCAAGACGCCTCTCGCTAAAGTGTGCTTAACTGTGGAGTTTTCCCCACAATCAAGACCACTTAGCTTGTTACCCCATTTGCAAAACCTTAGCAAGTATTGTGCCTTATGAACTATCCAGTTAGAGCTCCCTTCACTCTTATTGATTTAAGCATAGAGAGGCTTCTGTAGTGCAAAATATTAGATATCATTTTCGGAATTAACTGCGTAGTGTAAGTCATTAATCTATGACCCATATCCATGAGTATTAGTCATAGCTGATCAATAATTCTCAGGATTTGAATAGTCCACTTAGCACTCATTGCATCGGGTGATGCTCACAGGGGTGAAGAAATGGGATTGAAACCAACGAAATCAATCGCATAGCATCAATCATCACTTCTGGGGCTTGCACATGGTAACCAGGACTTCCCAGGTGGTCATCCATCCCACGACACCTCTGGCTAAAGCACGCTTAACTGCGGAGTTTTCCCCAGAATCAAGCCAACTTAGCATGCTACCCCATTTGCAAAACCTTATAAAGTATTGTGCCTTATGAACTATCCAGTTAGAGATCCCTTCACTCTTATTATTTAAGAATAGAGGGACTTCCGCAGTGCAACATATTAGATATCATTTTCGGGATTAACTGCATAGTGTAAGTCATTAATCTATGACCCATATCCATGAGTATTAGTC
>SNQJ01S0008452.1:445843-457344 GCA_010110895.2 Picea sitchensis | reverse complement strand
ATCTGGAATATCTATTACCTTTATATTCAATCTTTGGAAGTTCTCAATGTGCTCTGTAACTGAACCATTTTTCTTGAGATTTATCAATTGGCTAAAGAATGTATTGCTCCTCGTATCCTCATAGTGTGCTATCATTTCTTCCGTGAAAATTTTCCAAGTGACGAGTGATTTGCGAGAACAAATCCATTGATACCATACAAATTGATTGGGTTCTAAATATAAAGAAGCAATTTGTACCTTTTGTGTATGTGGCACATTATGTAGATCAAAGAATTGCTCAATCTAAAGTATCCATGTGATTGGGTCCTTGCCATAAAACTTCCTCATATCGATCTTAGAAACGTGGTTGGTCTTCAACACAAAGTTGGAGTTTCTCCATTCTTGATTTATCTTCCTTCTGTCCTCATCATGAATTTCATGGGACACATTTTCACTTTCAGGTGTCCTCTCTATTAGGAAATTTTTCATTCCTTCCATGATATCCCTTTTTAAACCATCCATCTTAGTATCCATTATTGTCTCCAATTTAGCTTCAGTTGAATCCATCATCCCTTGTAGTTCATATTTTGTCATTGTATTCTTTTTTAATTCATTTATGTCCCTACGCATTTCTTCACCTTCATCAAGAGTCCAAGTAGGACTTTCTGGAGGCTTATTTGGTGTAGAAGTTCCCTTTTTGGGTGGCATGTTTGCCAAGTATCACTTTTGAACCTTGATTTTGAGGTGGTTCTTCTAGACAGTCTTTCTTCTTCTGTATCTCCAAAGTTTCGGCCCTTCTCGGTATGAAACTTTCTTTTTTGTAGTTCTTTGATATTTTCCCTCTACAATGCCATAGGCATGA
Source organism: Picea sitchensis (assembly GCA_010110895.2). Classification (NCBI taxonomy): domain Eukaryota; kingdom Viridiplantae; phylum Streptophyta; class Pinopsida; order Pinales; family Pinaceae; genus Picea; species Picea sitchensis. Next base: position 456,503 of record SNQJ01S0008452.1, on the reverse strand, counting down.
TCAAAATTGGATGTGCCAAGTGGAATTTATAGTAACTATTATCCACAATTTTGGTCATCATGATGATGTTATGATGATGGAAAATCAAGCTCTTCATTAAGAACACTTTCCTGAGAAAAGTTACATTTGTCTGCTTCCAGAAATCATGCTTTTAAGTGATGTTCGCAGGCTACCTATATATTTTCCTGCGAGAATGCCTGATTCTCGCAGGCTGCATTAAGCTAGGGTGTGAAGGGTTCACACTGTAATTAACTGTCAGGGTGCGAACATGTTCCAAAGGAAAGAAAAAGATAAAATCTTGAACCTTCTAGAAGGAAATCTTCTAGAAACATGAGTTGGCTTCGAATGGTTATTCAGGTGCTGGCATTCCAGATATCTTGGGATCATTTCCTATCCAAGTAACTAATCTATCTTCTCCTATATATTGAGGAGATTTCTCATGGAAAGGGTTAAGAGGAATAAGCAGCAAGCTAGCAAGAGATTGATTGGAGAATTATTGAAAGAATGTATGAAGGACTGATGCTACAGCAGCTAGAGACACCAGCAAGGTCATCAAAAGTGGTTAATTTTCTTCATGCATGAGCAAGTGTGTGTGTCAGAGCTAGAAGCCATCGAAAGGAGACCTACGACATCAAGGCTCAGGTTGTAAGTTTCACTTTAAATTAAATCAATACAGTAATATGTCCCTTTCCCATAGAGAAGATGTCACTTTATTACATAACTCCTTGATCATATGTATAGACTAGCTATTGAATATATTAATATGCCTTTACTTTGATTGGTTTGTATTGTTGTGATTTGAACGGCACAAGAGAATTGGAGTAAATCTTAGAACAACATAGACATAAGGAAAGCATTCATAAGGTATGTCCATAATCCTTATCTCTTAGTTCATTCAATAGGCTAGATCTAGGGAAAGTGTATTATTCTGTCCTATTTTGTTCGAGATCCAGGTGGATCTAGGGAGATCGGTTTGTGTCCGCACTTACGGATTAATCCTGAAACAGTAACTTCCCCACAACTTGCTGATTTTTGGCCTTTCCAAGAGATCTCACTTGTATAGCATGCCCCGCACAAAATAATTGATATAAAATTCTGAAATTTGTACCAGAAATACTACAGACTGTCCACTATCCAATGCAACCAGTGTCACTCAATTTGGATACTCTAGGAAGAAGTTATTATTGTTTTTCATGGAACACCTTCTTGAGACTAGTGAATAGGACTAGTCAGATACCCTATCTTCCACAGGGTGTATCTACAAATGTAAGATGACCCAGAAGATGAATTTTTTACCATCGATACCTTACTAATTTCTGTGAATATCATCCATAGTGTAGGGTCTAAAACGTTACAGAAAATTTTTTAGAGCAAAAATTCATCAATGACTCAGTTCAGGATGATTCTAGAACCCTATTTTGCACAGGCTACATATCCAAACGTATAAGGCCTAGAGAGATGAAATTTTAACCCAACGTACCTTGATCCGTCTAATAAATATCCTCCAATTCATTCCTTCTGAAACATTGTAGAAAAAAAGTTATAGCGAAAATTCCAAGGCGTCTCAGATGTAGCATCAAAACCCCAAGACCTTGAGCTCTAATACCATATGTTAAGAATAAAATATCAATATAGCGTAGAAAAAACTCAGAATAAGTACTCAATGCCTTGAAAAAAAGAGAAATTCAAATAATAATCCTCTTCAAGGGGGCAACCTCCTTATGCCCATATAAATGTACAATTACAAGATGATTCAAAATGAAAATGTCTCCTTGGTATATATAGGAGACTAGGAGGTATAATTACAACTAATGGCCTAAAGCCGACATAAATAAAATAATAGTACTAATATAATATGCCACAATTAAGGGGTAATGAGCCATTATTTAGGGCTTAACATTCTTCAACTTAGTAGATGAAAACTCCAAATCAAATTCTTGGAAGATCAAAATCCACTTATTTTACTTTTTATTGATTACTCATCACGTTAATACATATTGAAATGGATTGTTTTTTGTGATCACAATGGTATTTTGAAGAAGTATATAGTGTTAAAGTTGTTGGAAAAAATGAACCACTACCGGAACCATTTTTTCAACATGAACCACTACCAGAAACTTTGCAATAAGTTCTCCTTTCCTTGGAGGCTTTGTAACTGGTGCATGTTACATGGGGGAGGAAACTGAACTATTGCCTCAAACTTAAATGTCTTTACCATGATCTAATCCATGAAACCCAACACTCTCCTCAACATGACACAAAAGATGCATTTATAAGGATTCAAGAGAATCTTGTAGTGGCGACATCTATCAAATACTACATGAAGATGGGTAGGATGATCTACCCTCTTGCAAGAGTTTGTGTCCAAATCATCAAGATATGCTTCAGAAATATGCTATATGTCATGAAAGGAATACAACATATCCTATTGGAACATGTATCCATCATTTTTAAGGCCAAACGACATTTTTTGGTAGGAAAACATGCCCCAAGGATAGATAAAAAAATATTTTTTTTCTAGTCCTTGGAATGGATCTGAATCCGGTTGTAGTCATAAAATCCATCCACAAATGAGAATATTTCTCTTCTGAAACATTCATTGATAATTTGGTTGATGAATAGGGTAGGGTAGTTTTCCTTGGGACAAGATTTGTTCATATATATAAATTGCATGCACATGCAAATAGTCCCCCTATTTTTATCGATAGGCACTAGTTTGGAAACCCACTCAATTAAGGGAACTAGGTAGATGAAGCCATCTTTGAGCAGCTTTTCCACCTCTACCTTTGTTGTAGTTACCTTTCAAGGGTATAATAGTCGCATGGTTTTTCAAACAATTTTTTTCATTTTCATACATTTTAATTTCATGTTTGATAATTCTAGGGTCAATACCTAGAATTTCCTCATAATTCCAAGAAAAAATATTATGAAATTCTTTGAAAAGGGTGGTGTAGGTTTGAATCTCATCAGGAGAATAGTTTGCCCCAATTAGCATGTTTTTAACGACATCAATTTTCCTAGAGATATTGGATAGCATGGTTTTCAAAATATTTTCAATGTTTCCCCTAGTTTACACATTGTGTGTCACAAGGAGGATTTCATTCCAATCAAAATTTTGAGACATGATAATACCCAAATATCCATCTGACTTAATTTGGGAAGAAAAAATGACCTAGATTGCATGTCTTTCCATGTCTTCTCGGGGCTATTCATGGCTTCCATAATGGATTTTTCTGAAGGAAAAACCATATTTAAAGATTCTAAGGACAAATAAGAATCAAAGTCCCACACATGTGAATAAAAATTATCATATTCCTCCATTGAATAAGAAGCATGAATAGTGTTTGTTGAGGGTGTTTAAATAGTTTGATAAGCAATTTTAGTTGTAGACATAGGCATAAACATCCTTGAATGTCTATTTTCCTCTACCAATATAGAATTATTAAGTAAGACCAATAGATCTTTGAAATATGATGTTCTGAAGAAACATTCCACAGTTGTGGAGTTTGTAGCGATTGATGAGATTGAACATATAAGGGAAGAGTCAATATAGGATATTGGAAAAGGGATATTAAAATTTCCCATCGGGTTGGGATACATGTTGACACCCACATTTTTTAGTGTCCTCGTGGAATTATTGATCAATGGAAAATTAGGTCCCAATGAAGCAACTTAATCAAGTCTAAAATAAGACAATTGTTCAATAATAATGATGTTTCCTTGGTGAGGAAAACAAATCATGTGGAAAACCACAGAGACCATACCATCATCATATAAGTCCATCTATGACCAAATATGAGATTATATCCTAAAGAAGTGTCGACAAATTCTAACTCTAAAGTCATGGTCTTTCCCCCTAGTTGCATGGGAAGAGAAGGAATAATATGATGAGAATGTGAAGAGTGCTCGTTGAAGGATTTCAACATCATTACTGAAGGTATTATCTCATGGGAGTCTAGGGCTCACCAACATGACAAATACATAAGAAAAAAGTGGAATCTCTCTTGTAAACCATTGATATGAATTAGATCATCATACAATTTTTCATCTATCTTGGTAATTTCTAGGTGGAAAACATTGGAGAAATCATATTGCAAGGCCATTTTAGTGGCAGGTCTTGGTTTGGAAAATTAAGCCCTGGAAACTTTCAAAACCATTTTAGGCATAAAATGTCACTTTTTGGGGGTTACAGTGTTCAAAACTTGCATCCACACACTTAATGGTGTTCTAAAGTTCGAGACCTTTCTAATGGTGCATAAAACGCCTTAATCGAAGCTCATATGAAAAAGTTATGTCTCATGCAAGTTTACCTACCTTGTTGAGCCACCATGGTACGAGTGGATGCCACGTCATCCCCAATTAATCACACATACATTGCTATCCACGTGTGGAATTTCAATAAGATTATAGAAGCTCCAAACCTAATCACTAATTGAGGGTTGAGGAAGTCAAAACCCTAACCCTAGATGGCTATTGGACTATGTTAAATACCGGGTTGTTGGGAGGAGAAAGGGTTCCATTATTTTGTATTGTACTTGTTCCATAGTTGAGTAGAGCATCCATGGATTCAGATTTGAGAGCATAATAAAGGTAGGAGAATAGTTTGTAGTATCCAATTAGGCCACAGACTCATAGGTGACTCCATAGTGAGTGCCTCCCTTTCTTTATATTTACATTTCAGTACTGAAGAAAAGAGAGCAAAGAATAGGCCTCACCTTATAGATGGGTTTTCTCCTGTATTGGGTTTCCCATGATAGATCTGGTGTTGATTTTTGTGGATGGTGTGTTTTTTCTCTTAGTCTTTTATTTTCTCATTTCATTTATTTCTTTAATTTGGGCATTAAGCTAGTGACTATAAATATGAGATCTAAGGAAAATAAACTTGCATAGTAAAATATTTCAGTGTAATACAAGATCTGTTGTGAAGAATTGTTCTAGTGGAATATCCATGGTACATTAAAGATCATATTGGTATCATATTAGTTTTGTTTGGGGTATTTGTGGAAAATTTTAGAATCCAAGAATTGTCTTAAGAAGAAAGTTGTGGAACCCTAGCCATGTAAGAGGAGTCTATTCGCAAAAACCCTCGCAATTTAGTAGAAGAGAGATTTACGAGGTTAGAAGATCAAGTCATTGATATCTCTCATAATACGTCCCTCCTCATGGAATCACTAGCAAGTAATCTTGAACCATTCAAGAAGGCTAGAGGCTCTAAATCAATTATCAAATCAGAGGAGAAACTGTGAGAAAATGAAGAATAGGAAAAGGAGTAGATGAAAGATCCCAAGAAAGAGAAGTCAAGTTATAATTCCATTACCCATTCATAGTATTTATTTAAAACGGAAGGAGAACTGGATATCAAGCTATACCAAGGTGAGATCGATGAATTCAAGTTGAATCATTGGTTTTTGCAATTAGAGGTCTATTTCAGTGTTCATAATATAGATGAGGAGTAGAATATATTTTTTGTCTGACAAAAAGTAGAGGGCCATGCATTAACCTCGTGGGAAAGTCACTGAGACGAACAAAGTTCGTCACGCACAAATAATCCAAAATATCTGGAATATAGTAATCAAATCCATATGGACAAATATATATGTAATAAGAATGAATAGTAAGATATATACAAGTGAGAATGAGGGCTCGTTTATATACCCACACATGGGTGCCCTTAACCAATAGTCATGTCCTTTGAGACACGTCCTTTCGTTATTAATAATTATTATTTATAATTAATTATTATGTTATGAATATCTATTTATGTGATATTTATGTTCATAACATTGCCTTCCCCTTAAAAATGCTTTGTCCTCAAAGCATACTTTATGGAAGACGTATCTCTTGCGCTAGCTTGTAATTATTGTCGCATGATTCTTCATTATCGAGTTAGTAATCGTTGAGGACCTGAGACAATAAGATCTTCTAAGTGCTGAGCATAACTATCGCATTGTAAGGGAGTCTGCCCATCCTAATTCGATCTTATGCATGGGGAGTTTATAGGGTTCTTGGAAAGAACTTGATTTATTTCAACTCCGATGATAGCTTCTACTTTGAGAATCACTTGTAATGAAAGTAATATTTTTCGACATACTTGTCATTTGTTTTTGTTGATACAAGGATTGGCTAAAGTGTCGATTTTTGTGATTAGGATGTTGATAAGGCATCCTTTCAACTCGATCCTTAGTTCGTATACTTGTAGCTTTTTGTTGATTAAATTTTGGAATTGAGTCTTCTTGATATCTTTGGCTTGTTTGTACCTCGACATTTGAAAACTTCTTTATATCAACTGGATTTGCAACCTTTTGAGTTGTAAGGTTGATTGGGTTTGTCATTGTTTCCTTATCGACTAATGATGTTTTGTGATCTATCTTTTCTTGTAAAGTCTTCTTATCATGCTTCAACTTTTTAATCTGAGTTAATAAATCCTGATTATGTCGTCTTAATTTTAAAAGTTCGTCCTTATTTTTTGACCTATTGTCATTTTTTGATTCTATATTCTCCTTTCTTTCGTCCTTTAAGATTTTAATTTATTCAAGTAACTTCTAGTTAAGGTTCCTTAGGCAGGTGATTTCTTCCTCCTTTTCAGTTGATTTCTCCTTTAAACCTTGATTTTCTTGTTCTGAATTTGTATTCCCTTGCTTCTTGTCTTTTAACTTTCTGATTTTAACTAGTAAATTTTGATTATGATTTTTTAATCGTAATATTTCTTCATCTCGTTCTAGTAAGTATTGGTCCATTTTTTGTCTTTCAGTCTTTAGTTCTTCATTTTGTGCAATGAGTTTCCGAATACGCTCTTTGAAGTAATGATTATCTTTCTGTGTTAACCCATTAAAATATTTTTCCTTCTCAATTTCAAACTGCAATTTTTGATTGCTCGCTTTATAATGTCCTAGTTCTCCTTCCAATATTCGTGATTGTATTTCTAAATTATCTTGATATTCTTCCATAATAAATGTTTTTTAAATGCTTCTTCAATCCTTTTTAGAAAAATTCTTTTTTAAAGCTTTACAAAATCCCCTTTGGAAATATAAAAATTTCTTTAATAATCCCATTTTTCTTTTTATAAATGAATGCACTTGGAATATATATATAAAAACTTTAATTACTCCTTGGTATACTCTTGATATAAGCCTACCTCCTTTTTATATATATATAACTTTTGATACTTTTACAACCCTTGTATTTCCTTGATGTACAGAAATAAAAGTGCCCTTCCTTTTAAGTAATAGCTTTCACTTTTAAGTATCCTTTTTACTTTAAAATTTTGTATCCCCTTTTTTTTAATTGACAAACCCTTTTTTTAATCCAATGAAATGCCCCTTTCATATAACTTAATATAATATAAGTTATAGCTTAATTCTTTGTTAACGATGGTAAGGCTAAAAAGATACGACCCTAGTATCTCTTTTCACCAATAATTTTTTTAAAATCACCCTTAAACTTCAGCGTATATTTAATAATATATAACCACTTATGCAACCCCTACTTTTTATAATGTATATTTATTATTTGATCTCCACAACTTTTTCGTTTATGTAAAAATGGGTATAGTTCCAAATAAGCAAATGTGCCTTTAACTAATGATGGACTAGTCTTTGACCGGTGCGATTCAGTACGCGTTTATTCATACCCTTTTCGCATAGCCCTTCATATCACTGGAAATTAAAAATGGTTAATGATTAAATATGGTCGTGGAATTACCTTGTGCAGCCATACAATCCAATCTAATTTTATAGTCACGATTCATGAAGACGTCGGTTATCAAGTGAAATGACTTCAAAGGAGATATTCTTCCAACTTGGTGGCGGCCCAATCACATAGATACACCGATACCAACAAATTTTAGTCAGTGTTTTCTAGTGAATAATGATAGGCCCGATCTGACTTAACCCAATGTGCTTTCCCCTGTTCAATTACCGGCGACAATTTTGACTCTCCTCTCCCCGAGGGTGTTGTAGCAGTGGCAGATTGATTGAATTGGAACAACTATTTTTTTCCTTATTCACGCTAAATCCACAATGGGTGGCTTTACGACGCAATTATGATGTGACCACGATTTTCTATAATGCTTTTGTTGTAGTTTTCTCTGAATGTATGACACGGTCTTGCAGATTATGTCGCATCTATTGTTCTCAGGCCCCCTCAGTCTTTAGTTGGTTATTCAACCTATGTGCAGGTTTTGGGGGGGGGGGCTTAATTGTTTTTTTTTTTCTTCAATTTTTGCAGCGGACTGATGTTTTTTCTTTTTTTTTTCTTTTCTAGAATATATGGAATATCTATTTTTATTTTTATTTTTATTTTTATTTATCACTATTAGCACCAATAGTCTTGTGGCTACAACAACACTTTTTCTTTTATCTGAAATATGCAGCGGAAATTTTTATTATTTTTTTTCAAAGAAATTGATTTTTAAATGGCCAAGGGCCAAGTTTTTGGTCAAAGATCAAAGATTTCATCTATTGATCAAGTATAAGAAGGGAAACACTAATAAGTTTCCAACACTTTTCCTTAGTGTGACCATTGATCAAGTATTGATGAATAGTGTGACTAATAAGTATGAAATTAGTCATATACTTATCTTTCAATAAGTATGAAATATTGATCAATATTTATTGAAATACTTATTGATCAATATTTATGAAATATTGATCAATAAGTATGAAATATTGATCAATAAGTATTACTTAGTCATATACTTGATTAGTAAGTATTAAGTATTGATCAATAAGTATGAAATTAGTGTTTCTTCTTGGGAAACACTAATAAGAAGGGAAACACTTGTGGCATAAATTTCATCTAGTCATCAAGTATAAGAAGGGAAACACTAATAAGTTGGAAGACATGGTTTCAAGGCCACCCACATCCAATATTACATCTTTGGTAACTCTAGGGAAACACTAATAAGTTGGAAGACATGCTTTCAAGGCCACCCACATCCAATATTATAGCTTTGGTAACTCTTATGCACATGGATATTTTTACCCATTATGCATACAAAGAGGCATGCATAGAATATGAGAACTTCACAAAGGTCTTTCAACAACTATAAGGCTAAATTCATATAGAATAAGGTGACAGTAAGGAAAATTATCATCTCAAAAATGGGTTACTATACAAGTTAGACAAGCTATGTGTTTCTAAAGGTGAAATATTGCATCTTATCAAAGAGGCTCACACCTCCAAGGTTGCAAAACATTTTGGTGTTGGGAAGACAGTTACTAACATACAAAGGTATGTGTAGTAGCCCAGAATTAAAGAAGATGTAGCCTCGTATATTATAAGATGCATACTTTGTTGTACCAACAAGCTCAGTAATAGAAATCAAGGTTTCTACCATCCCTTACATGTACCCAATTGACCTTGGGAAAGAATTTCCATGGATTTTATGGGTGGTTCACCAACAACTCAAAAGGGATGCAACTATCTTTTTGTGGTAGTTGGAAGGTTTAGCAATATGTGCATTCTTGTTCCTTGTAAAAAGACCATCAAAGGACAATACGCAGCAAACATATTCTTCAAACTGATTTAGGTGCACTTTAGGATACCAATGCGCATCATATTGGACATGGACATTATATTTCTCAATGCCTTTTGGACAACACTTTAGGAGAATATGGACATGCATTTGAATATGTATACATCATTACATCGACAAATAGATGGGAAGAAATAAGTTGTCAATGGGGTTGGTACATATTTTGAGGGGTTACAATTAGAAGCATCCAAAGACCTAGGATGAAAATATAATCTATATTTAACACTCTTATAATAAAGTAGTCCACACTTCTACTGGAAAGTCCCATTTTGAAACTTTCTTTGCGTATTTTCCTCCTTCTCCCTTGGATGTTGTATATCATGGATAACAAGGAAGAGTGGGGGAAGACATCATAGGAGAAGCATTGAAATCATATAATTTTTTTGAAAATATTAGACAGATCCATTTGCAAGTATAGGATATGCTAAACAAGTCACAGGAAAAGTATAAGGCTAGACATGGTTATCACATAACCAAGAAGTCATTTAAAGTGGGAGACAAATTTGGTTATAGTTAAACAAGGAAAGACTATGGGACCAAGGATCTACGGTATGGTCCTTTAGAGGTATTGGAGAAGTTGGGAGATAATTCCTACATACTCATTATACCCCCATACATGAACATTTATTCAATAATGAATGTGGATAATATGAAACTCTATTAGCCTTCCATGTTGGACCGGAAGGTGGAGAAGGTCCTACCTATGATACAGAACTTAGCACTAGATGCTAAGGAAAAGTTGGCAGAAGATATAGTTTTGTAGAGGAAGTCCAAAACTACAAGACATGGGTAGCTTTCCCTTTGGAAGATTGGGTTGAAGGGACAACTTACATGCACATAAAAATGGTACTTCAGGGAGAAGGTAGAGAAAAATTTTCCTCACCTCATTCAGTAAATATTTTGGGGACTAAAATCATCCCTAAATGGGGAGATATGATTTCGATTGGAGCATCATATAGTTTGGCATCTGTCTGGGTACCTTTTGGGTGGAAACAAATGGAAGGAATCAGCTTGTAGGGACATTTTAGTTGCAGGTCCCATTTTGGAAAATTGGGGTCTAGAACGTTCCAAAGCCATTTTGAGGAATTAAATGACATTTTTTTGGTTTATTGTTAGGTAGCTAGA
>SNQJ01S0008452.1:412687-445795 GCA_010110895.2 Picea sitchensis | reverse complement strand
ATAATAAATGTGAGAGGACTTCTTAGAAAGTTCTACTTTTAGAAGATTCCTCCTATAGAATGTTCTTGGGTGATGGTAGCACTATATAAATGGGTTCAAATAATGTAATGGGACATGAAGAGAAGTATTGTATTTGGATCGGTAGCTCAATAGGAGGAAGCCCCCGAGAAGAGACAAGTGAATAGGAGAGGATCCCTTCCATAATATGATTCATTGTATGGTGTTGCCCTACCTCAAGGGTTTTCTATAATAAAAGTGTGGTTCTTCTATATTTTTCTAAAAAAAAATTTGGTGTTTTTGTATGCAAGTATTTGGTGCTTAACAAGTGGTATCATAGAACTTTCCTTGGCTAGAAGTGTGGGCAAATATTTTTTTTTTGCAAATTTATTTTTTCGAAAAAAAAAGAGGGCCACGACAGTCCAAACGATTTATATAGTTTTTGGTGAAAATTTTTCAAAAACGGGTTGTATGTATGATTTCCTCTCATAATACCACCCAAGTTGAAAAAAATAATCATCTGAAATAGAGTCCGGGAAGTCAAGTTATTTGCATTTTAAAATATGCAATTTTCAGGGTTTTTTTTTTTCCGCAGACGGTCGCGTCACTTTTTCTGATTTATGTAGTATCTAGGGATGAATTTTTCAAAAAACATTGCATATATGAGTTCCTCTCACAATTTCACCCAATTTCAAAAAACAAATCATCCAAATCAGAGCTCTAGAAGTGAAGATATCATTCATTTAAAATCAACTATTTTTTGGGTTTTCTGTGACGACGGTGGGTCTACAGAGTTCATAACTTTTTGTAGGGTGCTCAGATTGCTACCAGATGAATACCATTGGATAAATTATTTTAAGATATTTATTTTGGTATATTTTATGTGGTTTTTCCAATGGCTATTTCCTCTCAAACCCTCAAAGAAATTCTACAGATAACTGAAGCATTCAAAGCCCAATGGAATGACACATTACATGGCCTCACATTGCATGACATTGCAGATGGCCTCAAGGATAGTTTTCATAGTGTTCAAGATTCATTGGATAGCATGCAAGAGATATTTCTTATGGTGAACATTAGGGATGAATATAATCAAGAAATATATGCTTTGTATGATTTTGAGGACGATTGTGATGATTGGTATATGGATAGTTTTCATTTCTGGGATGACAACCACTTTCATATTTTATTTGATGACTCTACTCCACCTTCTATAGAGAACATCAATGTGACACATCAGAAGCTAGTTATGATTACCAGTTTCTAGCCTGCATATTCCAAAAAGGTATGGTTCCTTCCAGATTCATATTTGACCCTTTCCCACTATGTGGATGGATATTCTTATTTGGATCCACATGATAGGTGTCAGTATTGGGAGGATCATTTTCACTTGGTTATTGGGTGTCGATATCTTCCGTGTGGAGGTCACATGAGAAATTAGACATGGGACCCTAGTTTACAATGGTGGTTGGACTACTTCAACATGGTGGCTTCCATTTCTCAATGGGACCCTGGTTCTCTAGTCTACTTTAGCACTATGGTCCACACTTATCCATGGGACCCTAGTATATGGTTGTACATTAAGCATTGAGGACAACGCTTTCATAAGGGGGATGAAATGTAATGGGATATGAAGATAAGTATTGTATTTGGAGCAGTAGCTCAATAGGAGGAAGCCCCCTCAAAAAGGCAAGTGAATAGGAGAGGATCCCTTCCATAATATGATCCATTGTATGGTGTTTCCCTACCTCAAGGGTTTTCTATAATAAAAGTGTGGTTATTTTATATTGTTCTATGAATATTTGTGGTGTTTATGTATGCAAGTATTTGGTACTTAACATTTATAGTGTTTGAAACATAATCCCACACCCTTGACAACACTTCGATACATTTCCAACTATGTGTAAAATTCCTTAGTCGGAGCTCATATGAAAAAGTTATTCCTCCCACAAGTTGACCTACCTTGTTGACCACCATGGTATGAGTGGATGCCATGTCAACCCCAATTACTCACACATATGGGTCTAGACATGTGTGGAATTTTAAGAAGATTCTATAAGATACAAAAGTAATCACTAATTGAGGGTTGAGGAAATCAAAACCCTAACCCTAGATGATTATCGAGCTATGTTAAATATTGAGCTGCTAGGAGGAGAAAGGGTTCCATTATTTTGTATTGTACTTGTTCCATAGTTGAGAAGAGCATTCAAGGAGTGGAATTCAAGAGAATAAAATAGGTAAGAGAAGAATATGTAGTATCCAATTGGTCCACAGATTCATAGGTGATTCCATAATGAGTTCCCCCCTTTCTTTTTACTTCCATTTTGTTACTAAAAAAAAGAGAGCAAAGCATAGGCCTCACCTTCAAAATAAGTTGTTTCCCATTTTGGGTTTCCTAGGATACATTTGGTGTTCATTTTTGTGGATGGTGTGTTCTTTTTCTTAGTATTTCATTTTTTTCATTTCAGCTATTTCTTTAATTTGAGTATTAATCTAATGACTACGAATCTGAGATCTAAGAAAAATAAACCTACATAAAAAAATATTTTAGTGTAAAACAATATTTTTTGTGACAAATTGTTCCATTGAAATATCCACTGCAATTTGCAGATCAACCATAGTCCTAAATATATCTATTCTATGTGTCAAAACCTAGATATTGAATGTGATATAGTGGGGAAGTTGTGGCTTCATATTGTCAAGGTAAAATTTTAGTAATTTAGAATCCATGAAATCAAAAGCAACAATTACCAATAGCAATTTTGTTTGCTACACGAGGTAGCTTTGGAGAACCTCCAAGGTAGACATAACACATGGAGCTTGGTCCAGATATTCAACTATGTTGTATTTTTTAAAATCTTTGGCATTAATATTACACATCAACCATTTCAATACACCTTTGGGAAGGAATGGAATCAAATCAACTATCAATTTCTCTATATGAAGAGGGTGTTAAGCCCTAATATTGGCTCATTACCCCTTAATTGGGGCATATTAGATTAGTAATGTTATTTATTACCTCTTAATTGGGTCATATTAGATTAGTAATGTTATTTTAATTATGTCATCTTGAGGCCATTAGTTGTAATTATACCTCCTAGTCTCCTATATATACCAAGGAGACATTTTCATTTTAAATCATCTTGTACTTGAACATTTAAGTGGGGTAAAAGGAGGTTTCCCCCTCGAAGAGGATTATTATATGAAATTATCTCTTTTTCAAGGCATTGAGTACTTTTTATGAGGTTTTTCTATGCTATATTGATATTTGGTACTTAACATATGGTATCAGAGCTCAAGGTCTTGGGGTTTCGCTGCTACATCTGAGACACCGTGGGATTTTCACTATAAAAAAATTTCTACAATGTTTCAGAAGGAACGTCTTGGAGGATAGTTAGAAGAAAGATCATGGTACGTTGGGTTCAAAATTCAGCTCCTGAAGCCTTATAATTTAGGAGATACAGCCTGTACAAGATAGGGTTCTTGAATCATCCTGAAATGAGTCATTGCGGAATTTTTGCTATAAAAAAATTTCTGTAATGTTTCAGACCCTGAACTCTGGAGGCCATTTACAGAAATTAGGAATTTATCTGTGGTAAAACGTTCTACTTCTGGGTCATCTTAAATTTGTAGATACACCCTATGTAAGATAGGGTATCTGACTAGTCCTACTGACTAGTCTCAAGAAGGTGTTCCAGGCAAAATAATCATAACTTCTTCCTAGAGTATTCAAATTGAGTGGGACTGGTTGCATTATATCGTGGACAGTCTGTAGTATTTTGGGTGTGAGTTTTAGAATTTTATATCAATTATTTTGTGTGGAGCATGCTATACAAGTGATACCTCCTGGAAAGGCCAAAAATCGACAAGTTGTGGGGAAGTTACCGTAAATTCCACTTGGAACATCCAATTTTGATCAGACCTATGGCATTGCAGAGAAGAAATATCAGAGAACTACATAAAAGAAATTTTCATACCCAGAAGGGCCGAAACTTGGGAGATACTACAGAAGAAATAGTCTATCAGAACCACCTCAAAATCAAGGTTCAAAAGTGACACTTGGCCAACATGCCACCCAAAAAGGGAACTTCTACACCAACTAAGCCTCCAGACAGTCCTACTTGGACTCTTGATGAAGGTGAAGAAATGTGTAGGGACATAAATGATTTACAAAAGAAGATAGTTACAAAAGATGAACTACAATAGATGATGGAGGGTTTAAAAGGGGAGATCATGGAAGTATTGAAAAATTTCATAACAGAGAAGACACCTGAAAGTGAAAATGCATCCCATGAAATTCATAATGTGGACACAAGGAAGGTGAATCAAGAATGGAGAAACTCCAACTTTGGTTTGAAAAGGAAGGTGAATCAAGAATGGAGAAACTCCAACTTTGGTTTGAAGACCAACCACGTGCTCCTAAGATTGACATGGAAGTTTGATGGCAAGGACACAAACACATGGATACTTCCGGGATGGAGCACTTTGATCTCCATAATGTGCAACATACACAAAGGTTCTAATAGCTTCTTTATATTTAGAACCTAATCAATTTGTTTGGTATCGATGGCTTTATTCTTCGCAAGAAATCACTTCGTCACTTGGACAATTTTCATGGAAGAAATGATCGCACACTATGAGGATACAAGAGCACACTTTAGCCAATTGATAAATCTCAAGCAAAAGGGTTCAAGCATCGAGCACATTGAGAACTTCCAAAGATTGAAATTATAAAGGTAACCAATATTCCAAAATGAGCACTTGATTGATGTGGCCCATAGGAACTTAAAAGGATAATATTCAACATGAGGTTCTACTTTGGGAACCCAAATCATTGGAGAATGGCCATAAGGTGGCAGAAATGTTGAAAGTAAAAATACCTACATGGCTACTAGAAGGACCTATCCCAACATCTATAGAGAACAATGCTCCTTCCTAAAACACCTCAACCTACAAGGTTGACACACTCCCAACAATTGGAGGAAAGAAAAGCAAAAGGTTTATGATTTAATTGTGACAACAAGTAAGGGACATAAGTGCAGGAAAAGAAATTATTCTACATAGATTGTGAAGAGAAGAAGAACAAGAACAAGAAACCATCTCAAGATGAAAACTTAGGGAAGCAATTTCATCCTAAGAGTTGACTCCCACGATATCGTAAAATGTATCATTGAATTATCACTCCTCAAACCCCAAGATCAAAGGATACATCAAAAAAGAAAAAGGTAATAGTCCCAATTGATTCCTCGCAAGCACTCATAATTTCATTCACCATAAATTAGCCAAAGATCCAATTGCTTCAGAGCATCCAACGCCAGAGTTTCAAGCAATGATTGCATGAGGAACTATCAATTTCTCAGAAAAATGCAATAAGATAAATCTTACTATGGAGGAATATGTAATGAATAATCTAATGATTTCTATACCCATGGTGGTGCAAATGTTGTACTAGGAATCAAATGGTTACAATCACTAGGAACATTGGCTTTAATTTTCAAGAACTTTCATGAAATTTCTTTTATTGAAGGAAAAGAAATTGAGTTGAGAGGTAATTACAGTGGAAGCCCTGTGAAGGTGTGAAAAGCTCTAACGGAATGACAAAATTATTGAAAAGGGCATCAAGGCATTATTGCATCAATCTGCGCCACTAGATGTTCAAACATCTAAGACATCTATATTCCCTCAAGATCTCCAAAGGATCATTGATAAGCATTCCTGTGCATTTGAAGATATTCCTGTGGGTCTCCCAATCTAATTTGAAATCATGATCATGAAATTCACCTAATTCCCTGGAGTGTTCCTCCTAACATTAGCCACATATACCCTTATGCCCGTAAGAGTGAAATTGAGCGCATGTTGAAACAAATGTTAGAGGTCGGCATTATTAGACCTTAGCCAAAGTTCTTACTTTGCACCAGTTGGTAATGGTATTCAAGAAAGATAGCTCATGGCATATGTGTCCAGACATGTGAGTGCCCAACAAGATCACTACAAAGATAAGTTTCCATTCCCATGATTGATGAATTGTTATACGAACTATGGAGCAATCTATTTCACAAAATTGAAATAGATTGTTCCATGTAATTCATATAACAATTCATCAATGAAGGGAAGAAGATATCCCAAAACAACATCTCAACTCATGAAGGCCATTATGAATTTTTGGTCATGCATCTTTGGCATTACAAATGCACCTTCCACATTCCAAGGGTTGATGAATCTTACCTTTCAAGCCCTTCCTTCAAAAATTTGTGTTGCATTTTTGATGATATACCAATCTATATCAAATCTTGGGAGGATCAGGTGCAACATGCTGACAAGGTTACAACTACTAAAGGAGCAACAACTATATGCCAAACCATCCAAATGTTTCCTTTGGACCAAAAGAGGTAGAGTATTTCCAATACATTGTATCTCATGAAGGTACAAGGTAGACCCCAACAAGATTAAGGCCATGATGGACCTGGACGACCTCAAACATTGTGAGGATTTTGCCTGACAAGCCACACCGCAGTTTGTCTCGAACTATGGAAGAATAGCAACAACCTTTAACGCAACTAACTAAGAAGGATGAATTTTCATGGACCTCGAGGCAAATCCAAAGCTTTTGAACAAACTTAAAAGAGGTGGGGATGTGTACAGATCCCGCCTCTACCCCAATTCTGTGACTCAAAAAACCCTTAATTGTGGAATGTGATGCCTCGTGAAATGGAATTGGTGTTGTCCTAATGCAAGAAGGAAGGCCCCCTCGGTTTGAAAATGACCCACCAAGGGAAGGGACTTACACACAAAACCCATTTATGAGAAGGAAATGATGGAAATACTCACATGCATTGAAAAATGGCATCCTTACCTAATAGGTAGGCTCTTCTAAGGTCAAAATAGATCATGATAGTCTTAACACTTCTTTGGAACAAAGACTATCTTCGTAAGAACAACAAAAATGGGTAAATCAAAGATATTGGCCAAGGATTTGAAATCGCCTATAAAAAGTGGAAGCAAAATTTTGTGGTAGAAGCACTCTCAAGAAAGGATAAGCATGTTGAGGCCTTTCTTTTGCTATCTCGATCATCCAACCGCATTGGATAATAGAAGCAAGGGATGAATGGGTGTCGACTAAAAGTGTGGACTCTCATTCAAAGTATGCAACAGGATTCCAGTGCATACGATACATTTACATGGAAAATGATTCACTATGGTACAAAGATCACTTATATTTATGTAAGAACTCCCAACTCAAACAAAGGTACTATTGAAATTGCACACCTCTCCAGTAGTAGGGCACTCGAGATTTTTGAAGACCCAAATTATAGAGTCAAGAAGGATTTTTTTTGGATGGCCTTAAAACTACTGTTGGTTTTAGAAGAATGTGTGGTTTTACAACAAAATAAGGTGGAAACAATTAAGACCCCGTGTATTTTACAACCATTATCCAAACCAAGTCAGCGTTGGGAGGTTTTCCATGGATTTCACAGGGTTACCAAAGTCCCAAGGAAAGAGTGTCATCATGGTATCGGTTGATAGACTGACCAAGTATGCACACACTTTTGTGCACTCTCTCATCCCTTCAAAGCTAGTACAGCTTGCCACCGCATTCATGGAGACAGCCTAAAAGCTACATGGCAAACCCAAAGATTATCAGAAGTGATGTGATCCCATATCTAATCGGATACTTTGGACGTAATTATTTTCTTGTTTGGGTACTCAATTGTCTATAGCTCATCCTATCATCCTCCTCAACTGATGGACAACGCTGAGATAGTGAACAAATGTCCCGAAGGCTACCTTCGTTGTTTTGTCTCTAATAAACAAACACAATGGTTCAATGGTTACCCTTGGCGTAATGGTGGTATAACACTTCCCTTCACACTGCAACAAAAATGACACCATTTATGGCACTTTATGGATACCCACCCTCCTTCCATCACTTCTCTAAAAGAAAAATCTAAGGTTCAAGAAGTGGAAGATCGCATCGAAAATCAACAACAAATTTCAAATCTTAAAGGACAACCTAATCCATGGTAATGTAATCGCATGAAACAAACAAAGTGCATCGACATCGTAGGGAAAGAAGTTTTTGAAGTAGGGGATTGAGTATTTTAAGACTACAACCATACAAACAAATGTCCCCAAGCAAGCCAAGAAGGATAATAAATTATCACCAAAGTACTATGGCCCCTATAAGGTGTTGCAAAATATTGGTACCATGGCATACAAATTGAGCTGCCTCAGACCAATGAAAGTACACCCTATTTCCATGTTTCATGCTTAAAGAAGGTTATATAGGTTTACAAGATCCCAGCTCAAACTATATCAGCTTTAACTCATCTACTTGACGAGGAAGGAAAAATCATATTGGAGCCTGAAGCCATCACTGACACAAGAATTCGCCATCTGAGGAATAGATCCATTTCAGAGTATCTCATTAAATGGAGGAAACTACCGGCTGAAGATTCCACTTGGGAAGATGAGTTTTTTATATAGAAGCATCCAGAGTTACTCAAGCGTTGCGGACAACACTTGTCTCAAGGGGAGGGGCATGTTAAGCCCTAATATTGGCTCATTACCCCTTAATTGGGGCATATTAGATTATTAATGTTATTTATTACCCCTTAATTGGGGCATATTAGATTAGTAATGTTATTTTATTTATGTCGGCTTTAGTCCATTAGTTGTAATTATACCTCCTAGTCTCCTATATATACCAAGGAGACATTTTCATTTTAAATCATCTTGTACTTGAACATTTAAGTGGGTTAAAAGGAGGTTTCCCCTTCGAAGAGGCTTATTATCTAAAATTATCTCTTTTTCAAGGCGTTGAGTACTTTTTATGAGGTTTTTCTATGCTATATTGATATTTGGTTCTTAACAGAGGGTTTTACAATTTGGATATGGATATTTATTTTCCTTTGGCACCAATATTAGGAGCATCATAATTATGAGCTTGAGTCTAGACATTTTTTTCACACTTGAGAACATTTGATGAGTTTCCTCCTTGTTGAGGGGCTCCCTAGTTTCCCCCTTGTGGAGATGTAGGGTAGTTATGAATCCCAAAAACCATTTTCTATCCTTGTGGAGGGAAGGGATTCATCACAATGGATTTTTGATGAGGATATTGTTGTGCAAAAAATTATTGGGCTTCCTCCAACTTGGGGCATTGGTGGGTCAAACAATATTCCTTACACAAATTGCATATAAATTTTATCCTTTTCTTCTCCTTCTTTCCCCCACTAGCAATGTTGTTGTTTTCATTATTCCCTCTAGCCCCCTTCTTGTTCTTATTATTTTTCCTTCATATAGGTTGTTGGTACCAATTTGGGTTAGATTTATATATGCTATGGACATTGGAGGATTGAATGGAGCCAGAGGCACTAACAATACCTTGCACAAATCCAAGTAGATGTAAAGACATTTTTATCATTTGACGTTTAACCTAATTAGACACGACATTCTTCATGGAATTGATCACACTATCAGTGTATGGTCCTAGTTTCAATTTTATAGGATCTATATTTTCTCTTGGTGCATTAGGAAATATCTTGTAAACAATCCTAGATTGCAAATAAACGAAATCTAACTGTTGGGATCTAAAATAATTTTGTTCCTTGGTCATGACTCCTAACAGAGTCACCTCTTTGACAATATACAAAAACAAAATACCATAGAAACCAATCCAACAAGAAATTACCAAGGATTTTGGCTTTGATTGTTTGGAACCTCCTTCACCACTCTTGGATATGGTCTGAGATGTGTGTGGAATTATCCCATCAAAATAAGGTCAAAATATTTTTTCCTGCCTCAAAATGGATGGGCGATCAGAACTCGTTCAATAAAATCAATGCTAAAGCATCAAAGTTGCAAAATAAGTCTCTCATTGGCTCATTAATGTACTATTTCACAACAACTTCAATTAGGGTGCGCTAGAAAATTCTAATCTTGGTATTGTAATGCATCAATGAGTTTGATGAACACCATAAATGGAAAGTCATGAAGTGGTTGGAAGGGTCTTCTCCAGGCTTTCATTAAAATTTGGGAATGTATGAAGGTAATTGTTGTGGCCACAACAACCCCCTTTTACTTTTACTTTTACAAGTAAAAGGAAAGCGGGGGGGGCTACTAAAATTTCCACCCTAATTCCTAATCCTCTATTGCTTGAGGCTAATGTTAATTGAGGGAGTTAGGGGTTTGATCTTGATTTATGATTATCTTCGAGGAGGTTTTTTTTAGGTTTTTCTAAATGGGTAAATTAAATAAAGAAAACATATGCATTATGCATCCTCTTGCTTACATGTTGCACCTAATGTCTTCATATTTATTCTCTCATATGTTGATCATACTCTTAAATTTTGAACTCTTAACTTGAATCATCAATCATTTCTATGAATTTGAGACTCGATACATGCATCTTTCAGAACACTTATCTATAGCATCTGAGATCATAGATGATTATCTTTGAACAAACATAACACTCACTCGTAATTTTGTTGAAGGAAAAGAATGTAGTGTTATGGATTAATGGAAAGTGTCTTCTTCCTTGCATAACTAACCTCATATTTTTTGTGGTTGTAGGAGAAAGTTTGCAAGGTCACTTTATTTACATGATCTCTCGAGCCTTGAAATGCATGTGGGGAATCTCTTGATCTTCTTCTTCTTTCCTAGATTTCTCTTTATGTGGATCTTGTCTATCATTTGAAGCCAACAATCAGAATTATGAACTATATCTTGTATTTCCGAAACCTCAACTAGAGTATTTTTTATCACCATTTCATTGATGAGGTCTAAACCTTGATCCTTACTAGGCTCTCCCTCATTAGGAATCATATTCACCTTTTCTTACAATTTTCGAAGTTTATGAAGCTTGCAAGGCTATCAAATCCACCTTTCCTGTAGTAATATCTTGTGATCTCATCGTATTTACTCTATCGAGAGTCTTCAATCAAAGTGTTGAGTGTGCATTGTCTTAAGACTGGTCTGAAGTCCAAAGGCCAAAATCCTATCAGCCTCCCTCATTAGGTTTGTCTCATTGGGCTGGCCAAGTCAACTCCCTTGTGATATTCTCGAGGTCTGGAAGGCATGAGCCTTTTCGAGTTAATCTATACTAGGTTCTTCTTTCGGCCTCCCCACTCTTTGAAAACTCAGGACCAAAGACTTATCAAGCTACATGGATGTGGGACCTTGTCGTATCATCACCCAATTCTTTCTCCCCACTTGTCGTAACCAACTTCATTCATTATGGCCTTATGTGGGAACCTATTCCCTGATCTGATTGTATTACCTCTCCTTGAAATCTTATTAGTTCTACCCTATGATATTTTCAGATTGACTAGATTGACATGTATCGTGCACCCAACTAACATCGATCTCCTTTATCATATGAGTCAGTCTTTGTGACGTTAATGTGTAGCATGACATGTCATCTTTTCACCTCATGGTTGCTTTCTGTTTTTCAAATCCAAATTTGAGTGGTTGTGATCTCCATAAAACATACCTACCTGACTTTCCACTCAATTACTCGAAATATACATAGGATACCTTTCTTCTATTTTTAGTCCCTAGGGGAGGAACCCTGACTAGCATGGAACCCTAACTCATGTGTAACTTGGCCTAATTTCCCTAGTTGTTGTATACAATTTGTATAATTTTATTTTATTTCTAATTTTTATTTTTATTTTAGGTATTTATTTATTTCCATTTGTAAGTTTCCCATGTTCTTACAAAACCACGTGGTTTTGATTGCATATGGTTTTTACAAATTGCCCATTGTTTTTAATTTTCCATGTTTTTCCTCAAAAATGTTAAAGCTTTTGTAGCTTCAGGAGGTATTCGTACAAGAGGCCAAGGTGCCAAGCATGTGGGAATATTTGTTGGCACCAAATCATCCTTTTTTTTTCAGTGAAATTTTCCTTCGAATGAGGCTAAGGAATCATGGCCAAGTTGATGGGATTTTTGGGCTTATGTTAGGGTTTCACACCCACAAAGATGATTAAAATATTCTAATCAATTGTTGAGTTTAGAAGGGATGCCTAAAATCACTCATTGGAATCCTATATAAGGAGAGGAGAGATTATGAAAAATCTCATTGTGTCATTATGGAGTTAGCATAAGTGAGAGTGAACTTGTGCTAAGATCTTGGAAATTTGAGCAAAGGAAATTCTGCAATTATGTGGCAATCTGGCCTAAGGTTCTTAGTGATTTTTTGTTTTTGTTTTTGTTTTAGGCCAAGGAAGGATTCTTATTTCAGCTACACGTGTGAGGAAGAGAGAGGAGCAAGGCCGCCATGTGAGATAAAGTTACATCCACATGTGTGGAATGGGTCGCACATGTGAGAGGGTTGTACGATCCACACGTGCGAGGAAAAACCGTATGGAAAAGAGTTGCATGTGTGAGGGAAGAAGGACAGTCGTACGTATGATTTTCTAAGGAAGTTTTAGGCTACACGTGTGATATTTTTGGGCAAGTACAGTAGATCCATATTGTTGACATTAGTAGTCTTACGGTTGACATTAGCAAGTGTACAAGTGGCAGCTGAGCAAATTTGCAGGTAGAGGAAGTTTCTAGAAATTTTGCTAAGGTTTGATTTTTTGAATTTTCTAATTTTGGAGGATAAGGTTGTCCTCACTTTTTGGTGTAATTATGACAATAGGGAGGGCTAGTTTTTTCCCTTTGAATTTTTTAATTTGAAAAATTTACAGAACACAAGATTTTGTGGCTCATTTGTATTGATGATTCATCTTTGATCTTGTTGTTTATATGGTTATATTTTAAATCAATAATTTCAATGCAAAATTATTCAGTGGTAACAGCTAGGGTTTATTGTTAGCTCACTAGGAAGAAATTTTCAAATCTGAAATCAGTCACATAGAGTTGCATGTGAAAATTGGCATGGTATCAGAGCTTGGGATCTGAAGGGAAGGGGATCATCTTGAGATACATTTTTATCTACAACACTGGAATATTGTTTTTCTTGTTCTGGATAGCTCACCATAGTGAACACATTGAAAATTGAGGACAGGTTGGAAGGAGAAACTAACTTCTAGGATTGGAAGGCTAGGGTGCTTCTTTTGTTGGAAGAAAATGACCTTAAGGAGTTCATTGAGAGTTTGGTTGCAATTCCTACTGATCCACGGTAATTGACAACTTATAAGAAGAAGGAAGTGAAATCCAAGTGGGTGTTTCTAGAATCCGTGAAGGATCACCTGATTCCTCATATTGTTGAGAAGACATATACCAAGAAAATGTATGATGCTTTGGTAGGCCTATACCAAAATGGGAATACAAGTAGGAAGTTGCATTTGAAGAACGAACTTCAATTTGTCAATATGTTCAATGAGGATACAATTGTGAACTATCTTATTAATATTAAACATATCCAATATCATATTGTGGCCATCAGTGATAAGGTGGAAGTTGTTGAGTTGGTGAATGTAGCATTGAGAGGTCTTCCTAGGTCTTGGGAACCATTTGTGCACAAGAGAAGTTACCAGAATTTGATAGACTATGGAATTATTGTATCCAGGAGGAGACTCAGTTAGTATCCATGGATGATTTGGATGGTGTGGTGAATAGTATCAGTGATGAGAACCAAGCCCCTACAACCCACACTAGGAAGGGAAAAAATGTTCTCCTGGGAGAAGGGCTTCTCCCTAGAGAGAAGCATCTCCAAAACCAAGACGAAATAAGGATCTTAGCAACATCAAATGTTTTGAGTGTCATCACAATGGTCACTATGCTTCACAGTGTCCACATTGAAAGGGGAGGGGAAGAAGGAAGAAGGCATCAATAGTAGAGGTTGATGAGGTTGCAGATAGGTTTCAGATGGAGATATTATTGGTCTCCTTCCTTTCAGGTATAGTTTCTAGCAGGGGTACTTGGTTGGTGGATAGTGGAGCATATTTCCATATGACAGGTGCATGAGAGTTGTTTGAAATTTTCATAGAGCCTGGATCATACTTGTGTGTGGAGCTTGGTATGGGAACTAAGCATGCAGTATGACGATCTGGTATGGTATCGTTCAGGTTGGAGTCAAAAGAAGTATTGAGGGTGTCAATTTTTTTATGGGTGCCAAACTTAGGAAGACTATTCTATGGGTATCGAAGATTGAGAATAAGGGATACCATATATTATTTTGAGATGGAAATATGTTGTTTGTTCCCAAACGATATAGATTCATATCAGGAGTGGTTCTTAGAGTTAGAAAGGGAAACTTATATAGGCTGAGGGGCCCTCCTATGTGTTTTGTGACCAACAATAGTAAAGAGACATATGAGGAGGAGCAGGTAGCTCCACTAGTAGTGTGGATTCAGAGGGAGAATATAGCTCCACCAGTGGTACAGGATCAAAGGGAGTTAGTCCTCAGGATCCAATAGGTAGGAAAAGCCTTCTAGGATTTTTCAGAGGAATTTGGACTTCATAAGGAGTCAACAGGCTCAGAGGGAGCATCACTCATCCAGAGGGAGTCTACCTTCAGGTACAGGTGGAAGAGAGGAATCTTCCAAACATGTGTCATGGGTTGAGGAGGCTAGACAAGAGCTATGAAGCAAGAGGCTTCTAAGAGAAATGTGTTCTCCATGGAGGACCCATTTATCCTAGAAATATTTTCCTTAGTGACCAAGGGAGTAACTAGTCAGGAGGATTGGAAAGTAGGATTCGGTTCAGTGACCAAGAACGTAGCCACTCAGGAGGAATGGAGAGCATGATTTTCTTCAATAATCGAGGATGCAGTAGGTCAAGAATATTGGAGAGCATTCTTTTCTTTGGTGAAAGAGGGAGAATATAATTAGGAGGATTTGAGTTTAGTTGTGGTAGCAAATGCATTATGGGAGACATAGGTACATCCAAATGTTGGAGGATGGAATACCTCCCTCGCTAAGAGGGAGTAATGAATATTTTGTAGCTTCGGGAGATATTCCCATAAGAGGCCAAGGTGTCAAGCATGTGGTAATATTCATTGGCACTAGATCAGCCTTTTGTTTTAGTGAAAATGACTTTGGAACAAATCTAGGGACTCATGGGAAAGTTGATGAGCTTTGTGGGTTTTTGTTAGGGTCTCACACCCACAAAGAGGATTAAAACATTCTAATTAATTGTTGAGTTTAAAAGGGGTTCCTAATTTCACTCATTGGACTCATATATAAGGAGAGGAGATATTGTGACAAATGTCATTATGTCATTATCGAGTTAGCATAAGTTTGAGTGCACTTGTGCTAAGAGCTTGGAAATTTCAGCAAGGGAAATTCTGCAATTATGTGGCAATCTGGCCTACGGTTCTTGGATATTTTTTGTTTTTGTTTTAGGCCAAGGAAGGCTTCTGATTTCATCCACACGTGTGAGTCACACATGTGAGGAAGAGAGAGGAGAAGGGCCATACATGTGAGAGAAAGGTACAACCAAATGTGTAAAACAGGTCACACATATGAGAGGGTTGTATGACCCACACGTGCAAGGAAAAAAAGTAAGGAAGAGAGTTGCACATGTGGTACGGATAGGTTGCATGTGTGAGGACGGAAGGATAGCCACATGTGTGATATTATGAGGCAGTTTTAGGCTGCACGTGTGAGATTTTTGGGAAGGTACAATAGGCACATACTGCTGACGTCAACAAGTGTACAGGTGGCAGCTAAGCAAATTTGCAAGCAGAGGAAGTTTCCAAAAATATTGTTGAGGTTTGGTTTGCTAAATTTTATGATTTTGGAGGACAAGCTTGTCCTAGTTTTTTGGTGTAATTGTGACAGTAGGGAGTGTTGGTGTTTTCCTTCATAATTATTGAATTTGACAAAGTTACAAAACAAAAAAAAATGTGTCTCATGTGTTTTGATAATTCATCTTTGATCTTGATGTTTCGATGTTATATTTTTAGTCTATAATTTCAGTGTAAAATAGCTCAGTGGTAACAGTGAGGGTTTACTATTAGCTCACTAGGAAGCAATTTTCATATCTAAAATTGGTCACATAGAGTTGCATGTGAAAATTGGCAAAAATCACCCTAGGTATTTATTTTTACATGGGAAAAATCAATTTTACTTTTGAAATAGTTTACATGGGTAAAATTAGTTTTGCATGAGTAAAATTAGCTTTACATGGGTAAACTAGTTTTACATGGTGTGATTTTCCTAAAGCCCTAATGTACAACTTTTGTATGTACATTCTTGCTCTTTTTCCATATCCCCATAAAATTAGATACAGTTTGTCTTACACACACACACATATATTTGTTTATTTATTTTTCATTTTATTTTTATTTTTTTTCCATTCTTCCCCTATTTCATAGGTTGTATATTCTTATTTTATTTTTCTTATTTAATTTCATTTTAGGTTCATTTAATTTTTCATTTATTTTTTTCATTTTCCCCCCTCACCCATTGGTATTCGACTTAATATTTCATTGGTCTTCATACCCATCGGACTTCATCTTCAATCTTCATAGAAAATTCCCATCGAGAATTATCGTTAAGACATGATCCCTTTTCCTCGAGATCCCTTCCTCCCCTCCCCGATACACCTCATAACTTTAATACCATAACAAGACTTAGGTGTATCGATATATTTCCCCATCGAAATTACCACATCTCAGGACTAACCACCACATTATATTATTTGATATTAATTTGGAGTTTAACCCATCAGAATGGACCCATCGAGATGAGCCCATCGAAATGAGCCGCCATCATACCCCAATCATTGGGAATGAATTATTTTAATATATTTTGGGGAAGAAATTTAGGTTTAATATTATTTTAAATTATTTGATTTTTCTTATTCATTCTCCTACTTTATTTCTTATTTTTTATTTTTCTAGTTTTACTACGGTAATTGGCCAAAATTACAACATGAGCCTTAGGTCCTGTGCCTCCTCTAAGTCATTTAACAATTCAAGCAAGGGGGGGGTGGATATAGATAAAATTCAGTCTTGAATTACCTCATGCATGTGGTTTAATTATTTTCGGGTTGAATATTGATTTTTCAGATTCCCACACAGGACGATCAAGGGATGGTGAGCACCGAACTTCAAGCAACCATATCTAGAGATACAGGAGTCGCAATCAAGCCCATGATACCTTGTTGGAAAGTGTTGACGTTTGAATCTGTGAGGACTGAAATGGAAACCTCATGAGGATATGAATCCTCATGCATTTTTAAAGAGGTGGTACTCCTCTTTGGCTTATGAAATTATTTGTAATTTTTGAATCAAGGATAATATAGGCCCATAATATATTCCAATCTTTAATGCTCAAGAAAAATCAAAATGTTGAAAATTAAAAGAGTATTTATAAAAGATAATTCCTGAGAAGTGGACCAGGAATTTCACACATCATACATTGCAAAAAATAAAAATATCCTCACATCCATCATAGTGAAAATAAAGATTCTGATCACATTCAAAATAAAATAAGATGGCACATTACTTTATAGATCTCAAAAGAATATTATGATAGACCAATTTAAAATACTTTATACTCAAGGCTCAGAGTTATAAAATACAGTCAAAATTGATCACGAATTATTTCTATGGGATTTCTCAAAAATAATAATTTTTGTTATAGTGCATTGAAATTAAGGCATTTGTCCAATGGACTGGGATTGCGGCTCCCGCGGACCATAAAGAAAACATGTACAAGAAAGTATGAAATAGAAAGAGGAACGTGGGTGGATGTCGAACAACAAAATCTGGAAAGAAGACAAAAAAAAAGGATTATCAGGATCCAGTTATACTTTTCTAGATAAAGAAGAAGAATAACTGGATGAAAATTGATAAGGGAAGAAGTATGTGATCATAATGGACTTACTATGATGGTATCTCTCCTCTTCATTTTATTTTTGTCATTTATTTTGTGCCCTTTCTTGTTGAAGTTTGATTATCGATTGTAACTGCTTTTGTTGGTATTTTAGAAATCTTGGCAATTGAGTTGTTTAACCATTCTTGAATAGAATCCCTTAATGGGGAAACAATCACTTCTTGTTTTACTTTAATATTAAACAAATCCTTTTCTATTTCTCTAATATCAATAAATAAATTTTGCAATGTATTCTCAATATCTTCATTTTTATTAGTATACTCAACAAGCCAATTGTCAATATCATCATGTGTGAATTCAATCATAGTATCGAACTTTTCAGTTGATGCCCTTTTTAATTCTTCAACCTGTCTTTCGAAATGTTTTCGAGTCATGAGCATTGAATTTGAGATATACTTAGGGTCTGGGACTTCAATAGTGAGCCAACGATATCTAAATCAAGAATTGTTTAGTATGCTTTCGTCTTCCTTCTTGACAAATCAGTCAATTGAGTTGATAGTCCATTCAATACATTAATTATTTCAATCCAGCAGGCCTTTAGTTGTTTGATGTGGATCGAGGAAGGTAAATTTTATTTCTTTCTCATCTGATATGTCATTGTCAAAACCTTTATTGAAAACATCACAACTCCATCTGGATAAAAACCTTCATTATTTTTCAAATCTGTATTCAAATATTCCCTAGTGTTCTGAATTCTCAAATAGAGAGAGGTAAATATTTTTTTCCATATCCCATTACTCTAAAATAAATGAAATCCATTTCTTGAGATGAATCATGGCAACAAGGGAAGCCGGAATAGGTGGAGGCATGAGAGTTTCTTCCAATTCTTTAATTTTCTCTTTCAACAGAGCGTTTTATTCCTTCATATTGGAAATTGAAACATCCAGTGAATCCCCTGTAAATTTATGAATGGCCGACAATATAGAAGGCAACATGTTTCGTGTATCATAGTGGACCAAAGCTTCCCACTTTTACTCTTCATAGTTATTTCAAAGACCAATTTCTTAGATTCCATGTCAAAAGATGCATTTGTACAGAAAAAGTCTATTCATCAGAAAATGCCTCATCCTATACCATGAGTGTAGAAATATGATGTACTTTTTCTCTAGCAGGTACTTCTACATCCGAGAAAGTGATATTTTAAATATCCACATCCATGTCCATATTATCCAATAATAAATCATTTTTTGGTGCATGTGTTTCTCCTCCCTCTTGTTATGAATTAGTCATTTTTCTTTTAATTTTTAACTTTTGTGGGTTCTCCAAGTTCCCCTGAGGAGTGTTTCTTTCTTCATCATCCCCTAAATTATTACTCTATATTTTTCTTTGTTGTGATGTCTCAAGATGAGGATTTGT
The DNA here is from genome assembly GCA_010110895.2 of Picea sitchensis. Classification (NCBI taxonomy): domain Eukaryota; kingdom Viridiplantae; phylum Streptophyta; class Pinopsida; order Pinales; family Pinaceae; genus Picea; species Picea sitchensis. Next base: position 426,650 of record SNQJ01S0008452.1, on the reverse strand, counting down.
CTTTGGTTAGAAGAATTCTTCGAGAAACAGTCAGTGATTGAGCATTCTTCTCATTTGAAGGCTTACATCTTTTCTTGTGATGCTTTGTCATACTTATGACAATTTCTATATCATCGGAGTATCTGTCATATTCTTTATTATTAGGGTTATGTCTATCATTCTCATCTTCTCCACTTACAACTGAATTTATGAGTGCAAGGTTGAGACTAACTGAAATCAAATGATTGTAAAAAATATGAACAGGGTTAAAACCCTTGATTTCCTATGCATATATCAATTTTGAATGGTTGAAATAGGTAGCATACTCATCAATCTTGGAAATTACTTTGAGAATAATTTCCCCAACTTTCCATGGAAGAGGTATGAATTTATTTTTTCTTTTCTTCGAAAATGTGTGAAACCAGAATTTGTATTTTCTATCTATTTCAATAATAAACAAATTAGCATATATATAATATGGAAGAAGAATGGATTTTTAGTTAGAACATAAAACCCTAGTGATATTGTAGTCCTCCATTTTTTCAAGAATTCCTTTCCCTTTTAGAAAATCTAACGCTTCCAATGAGAGTAGGTAAGTATCTTCCCCGAATAATAGATTCTTGAATTTAGACACAAAATCATTGTATACTTCATAGAAATGGTGGATTGATATATCGGTAAAGGGAACATAACACAAGTCTGAAATTTCGTGAGTCTGAAAGTCTGTGAACATGGTGAAAACGACTAGCTATGGTAATATTGATACAACAAAGAAAAGGAAAAAGGGGAATACGAGAGATTTAGGAAAGGAAATTATAGAAGGGGAAGAGAAGAGGTAAGAAAATAAAATGGGAAAATAGAAAGAAAGGGGAAGAACAAAAGGGGTTCAACAACTAGCTCCAATTGTGGGATGATAACCCCCTACGGGTTGTCAAGAATCCAAAATATCACGACTAGATGTTTTATCCTTTGGAAAATGGAATCAAAACAGTGAGGATGTACAAAATAAAATAAAAAACTATGTACAAAGAAAAGAGAGTATCTCAAGGGAAGAAAATTTGCAGGTGTTTCCCATTGACAGAAAACATCAACATCTTTCCCTCCATATCTTTAAGCATGTATGAGTTGAAACCTAGAATTTTCTCAATGACTTAAGGCCCAATCCAGAGTGCCTCAAATTTCATATGCATTGATGGATTCTCTTTTGTTTTGTTCCAAAGCAACACTAATTCGCCCTTTTGAAAGTTCTTGATTGTTTCAATTTGATCAAAGTATTTCTTAAAATTTTGTTGCCTTTGTGATATTTTCTTCAAATCCTCACTTCTTTCTTCTTATAATCTCAACAATTGATTCAATCTCTTCTGCAGAGGAGGATTATCTTCAGCGTCCTCCAGGTTGACAACATAAGTCAAATCATTCAATTCAAGGTCGATTTGTGACTTCGCTTCCTTTCCATAAACCAACATGTAAGGAGACATCCCAGTGATATATTTTAGAGTCATTTTTCTTTCCCATAAAGCATCTATCAACTTCAAGTTCCATTTTTTCTGATTTCAATCGATAGTATTCTTTAGGATTTGAATCAGTGTCTTATTTTTAGACTCGGCAAGGCCATTTCCTTTTGGATAATAATTTGATGATTGTCCCATAACAATTCCATATTATTCGCAAAATTTTGTGAACTTTGATCCAATGAAAATTGGTTCATTGTCTGTAATGATTTTCTCTGGAACACCAAATCTTGACAAGATATTATCCTTGAGGAATTTAATCAATTCTTCATAATCGACCTTTTTCAATGTTGTTGGTTCCTGCCATTTAATGGAATAGTCTATAGAAGTAAGAATATATATATGTGCCCCTTACTTGATTTTGGATTTATAGGCCCAATGACATCCAACCCCCATTGTGTGAATGGTTTTCTAATTATATGGGTTGAAAGGGAATTGCATACCTCTTCATCTTTCCTGAGAATTGTTGATAGGGAATGCATCTTCTCACCATCGCATATGAATCATTGAAAACTGATGGCCAATCATATTTGGCTCTTATTATTTTATGTGTTGTAGCAGTAGGTGCAAAATGTCCTCCACATATGCCTTCATGAAATTTTTGTATCATTTCTTGAGCCTTATTTTCATCTGCACATGTCAATAACATGCCATCATAGTTTCTTCTGAATAATATTTCAGCAATCAACACATACTGACTTGACTTCATCTTTAAATCTCTTATTTCCTTTGGAGTCATGCTAATGGGAAATTGTCCATATTTTATATAGAATACAATGTCTTTGTACCACTCTGATACAAATATAGGCTTTCCAATTGAAACCAAAATCACTCCATTCAGGGCATCACTATCTGCAATGAGTTTGCACAATCCTTTCCCTTTCACTGCTTTTAAAGGCTTTGTTTCAATGTCACACTCTTGAATTTTTCTAGTTAATTCACCTATTTCCCTTCTCTTAGTTTCTAGTTCAAAATCATCTTTACTGGAGAGGATGGAATGTATCCTATGACATGAGAATTTAAAATATAGGTCTAAAAATGCGCTATTTCTTTTACGAGAGACAAGTCTTGCTTCTCCAATTCTGAGTATCTTAATTCATAGTCATGGAGGGTCTTACTCTTAAATATTATTGGTAACTCTTCACCCTTAGAATTTATTTGAGTAATTACTAATGCCACAACACTTTCTGTAGCAAATGAATACATGATAAACTCTCTTTGAAAATCCGGACTGATGAGAATCAATGTTGTAGTAATTTAATTTTTTATTTTATTAAAGGCCTTGTGTGTGTCTGAAGTCCACTAGAATCTTTGGTATTTCTTTAATAATATATTAATCGATTTTACTATGCTCGCATAATCAGGAACAAACCTCTGCACAAAATTTAGATTTCCAAAAAATGATTGGACTCCTTTCTTAGAAGATGGAGGATTGAGTTCATTGATATCCCTAACCCTCTCTGGTCAATATAAATTTCTTATTTACAGAAAATATGCCCCAAAAACTTGCCTTCAACTACAACAAACAAACATTTCTTCAAATTCAGATAAACCCCATACAATCTACATATTTCAAACACTTTCCTCAGATTTTGGATATGTTCATCTCTTTCCTTTGAATGGACCGTTAGATCATCTTGGTAATCCACCATAAATTTTCCTATCAAACCTTTGAATGCATGTTCCATATCCCTTTGGAAAGTAGCTCTAGCATTTTTCAAACCAAATGGCATCTAAGCATATGCATATGTCTCCCAAGGTGTTATGAAATTCGTCTTAGGCATGTCTTCCTATGAAACTAAAACTTGATTGTATCCAGAAAATATGTCTAACATGGACATACAAGAAGACACTGTAACTTTTTGGAGAAGGAATTTCATGTTAGGCAGAGGATAATTGTCTTTTACACTTGATTTATTGAGATCCCTAAAATCCACACACATTTGAATCTCCTGTGTCTTTTCTCTCACAACCATTGGGTTTGAGAGCTAGTCAGAATGTCTCATGGGATATATTATTCTAGCTTTCTTCAATTTTTCCAACTCGATCTTCACCAACGGTTTTAACTTGGGATTCATCATTCTTATTTTTTGTTTAAAGGGATTTTTTCCTTCTCTTAATGGAATAATATGTTGAAATATTGATTTATCATAGGATTTTATATCATCATAACTCCAAGAAAAAACATAAAAATATTCTTTGAAAAAGGTGATATATTGATCAAGTTCTTCAGATGTACAATCAACTCCCAAGTTTATGTAATTTGGGGAACTATCAGACCCAATATTGACTTTCTTCATTTCTTGCACTTTTTGGACTGATACTTCTTCCATGAGACTTTTTGTATGATCATCTCTTGTGAAAAGAGATTCAGATTGGACACAATTCTTTGCTAGAAAATATTTTTAAGTCCTCATCATTTTTAAACACTTGGACATAATCTTGGTTATTTGGGACTGAGGGTTGAAAAACTCATTTTACTTGAAAAGATGTCTCACATTGAATGTCATCTAGATTTGACAATGAAGCAGCCAACGCTAAAGAACCTGCTTTTTTATTTGTATCCCTTGGAATAAAAGATATATTGAAAGAACTAAAGGCATCCATTAATTCATTCACTCTTTTGAAATATAGTTTGATCCTTTCCTTTTTAATCTTATATTTTTTAGTGATCTGATTTATTACCAACTATGAATCCCCAATCACAATCAAATGTTCAATATTCATCTCTAGTGCCAAGGTCATTCCTTAAATTAAGGCTTCATACTCTGCTTCATTATTTGTGCAAGGGAACTCAAGTCTGATGGCATGTGGGTATACAATCTTCTCAGGGATTTTGAGTACAATCCCAAATCCACTCCTTGAGATTGAAAAAGATCCATCAAACAACATTCTCCAATATCCATCAATGTAATTATATTCACTCTTTATATCCTTGATTTTCTCCATATCCAGGATGGCATAATTCTCAATACCAGCATCTATATAATCTTCCATCAGTTTGTTATCCTTCTTTTTGAAAGAAAGCATCCTAGGTTCACAAGGAACCTTGATCATTGATTTATATTTTTCAAGTAACATCATACAGCTTCCATCATTCATTATATGTCCACCAATCATGGAAGACCAATCTCTTCCCAGGACAAGTTTTTATGCTAGAGGAAGATCCACCACCACAATATTAAAAATCGTAATGATATGAGTGGCGGTAATCCAGGCATAAAAATCCTTAATTTCTCCATAGGTTGGTATCTTTATGGAATCAATTGCTTAAATTATTTCACCTGTTTCATCGTACTTGGTGCAACTCGTGCCAAGTGCCTCCATTACTACCAATGACAAGATGATGTTTGTTGCGCCAGAATCTACTAGACAATTATGGAGCACAATGTCATGATTTCTTATTGAAATGTAGAAAGGTGGAGCTTTTCCTCTTAACTTTGCTACTAATCTATTCTAACTCTACTCTGGGTTTTTTATTATTGCTTCAATTCTCCCAGCTGGCTCATCCAACAATTTTAGAATGTTTTATGTCTGATGAGGAATTTTTACTACTTCTGTGAAAGGAAGAGTAATTGTTAACTTGCTTAGATCATCAACAACAATATATATCATCTGAAGGGGATTGAGCGTATTTTGTTTATTTTTTACTTCTGTTCTGGTTAGTTTACTTTTGTCACTCTCTTTCACCTTATCTTTCTCTTTATCTTTTTCGGAATTGTCTTTATTCTTGGACTTATTTACAAGTGTCCATGTTTGGACAACGTTTTTTTTTTAGATAGGATCATTTTCATCTTCTTGAAATATATACATGGATGTCTTTCATCCATCCATTTGTACATATTCAAAAAATTCTTCTAGCATACAATTGTTTATTGGTTCGACCATTTTCTCATTGTATAGCTCATCAAGTATTAATGTGTGTGGAGTTGGATGTCTAGGAACCCTTTGTCTTTATTGGTTGTCGACATTTTTAAACCTTGTTCTTTGTTCTGGGGTAGGGTTGCTTCTTTGTTCTGGGACTAGCATCCTTGGATTAAGCATGTAATTATCATTCCTCCTTAGCCTTGTTATTTCATTTTTCATTTTTCTAATGGTTATGTTCATTTGCACAATATTGATTCTTTGCTTCATCTCTTGGGATGCAACAGGATCTGTCTTCACATTTGGGATAGTTCCTTTAAATAATCCTCCACCGAATGCCTGATTTTGACCGGGTCGTGGCTTTTTCTCTTCATTATTTTTCAAAATAGATGTTTCTTTATCAGTAATGTTCAAAATATACATATTCCTTTGTACTCTTCCAAGGATAATATTAGGGTCAATGCCTATTTTAATCATGATTTCTTCCATCTCCGTAGATTTGGTCATTGCTTCATCCAAAGTATCAAATTGGGAAGCTCTAATAGAAAACTTCAAATTGGGTGGCATGGCATTTTTATAGCAACCAAGTATTAAGGATCATTAGGACTTTTGTCTTCGGGTTTATTATTTAGTGTTTTATTGAATATGAGATTGAAATATCTTATCCTCTCATTTTTATTTAGATGAATTTGGGTGAAGTTAGTAAGAAGAGTATGATATGTGACTAGGGGAGTGAACGTATTCAATAAAATCGCTTCAAGGTCATTAAATGATCCGATCAATCTTGTGGGAAATGATGTGTACCATTTATAAGCTTGGCCCGACAAAGTTTGGAGAAACAAACTTACCATCACATCATCATGTTCAACAAGATGGAAATCACAAACATCCAAAAAAAATCAACATGTATTTTAGCATCAATCGTTCCATATCCAGAAAATGTCTTCAAAGTACCTTTAGGAAGAAAAGGGAGCTCATGTTGTTCACCTTGCAGGTCAAGGGGGGAGTCTCTTATCCTTATTAGGTTTATATACCTTCGCCTTTCTTCATGTATCCTTTCCTCTTGCCTTTATTCTCATATGTCTTCATGTCTTTCTTCTCGTCTTTCTTCATGTGCTTCTTCATGTATTTATTCTCTTTCATCCATGTCTCAAAGTTTCTTCTTTTCTTCAAGAGTATGCTTTTCAATTTCTGAGGTACGCAACTGATTGATTTTTCTTCGAGTGATTGGTCCTCTTTATTTGTCCAGATTCAAATACTGCCTTTCTCTTGCACTCTTCAAGCTCATCTTTTTTTTCTTTGGTCTTGCCTTTCGGCTCTTCTTTGTCTTCGGATAATTTATCTTTCTTTTTCTTGAACTAATGTTTCCCAAGACCTTTCTAGTTCTTCTCTAGTTCCAATTGTTGTTATTAAAAGGTTATATAACTAATGAAGAATACTTCATTGGTTATTCAATCCTATTTCTAAATGGGGTTGGTTATCCTGAGGAAAAGTCATATAACTTTTATGGTCTAAAACCATATCTAAATCTTCAAGTTTTCTCCCCAATATTGTCACCAAAAATGTTGACGTTTGAATCTGTCAAGATCGAAATGGAAACCTCACAAGGATATTGATCCTCCCGTGTTTTCAAAGAGGTGGTACTCCTCTTTGGATTATGATATTCTTTTTAATTTTTGAATCAAGAATAATATAGGACCATAATATAGTCCAATCTTTAATGCTCAAGACAAATCAAAATGTTGAAAAGTAAAACAGAATTTATGAGAAATGGACTGGGAATTTCACACATCGTAAATTACAGAAAATAAAAATATCCTCACATCCATCATTGTGAAAATAAAGATTCTAATCACATTCAAAATAAAATAAGATGGCCCATTCGCATGAGAGAACTTTTATAAAGTAATACTTATAGAGATCAAAAGAAGATTATTATAGACCAATTTCAAATACTTTATACTCAAGGCTCGGAGTTATAAAATATAGTCAAAATTGATCCTGAATTAGTTCTGTGGGATCTCTCAAAAATAATAATGTATGTTACAGTGCATTGAAATTAAGGCGTTTTTCCAATGGACTGGGATTGTGGCTCCCGCGTACCATAAAGAAAACATGTACAAGAAAGTATTAAATAGAAATAGGAACATGGGCGGAGGTCGAATAGAAGAATCTAGAAAGAAGAAAAAAATAATATTATCAATATTCAGTTATACTTTTATATTTAAAGAAGAAGAATAATCGGATGAAAATTGATAAGGGAAGAAGTATGTGATCAACGTGGACTTACTATGATGGTATCTTTCCTCTTCATTTGATTTTTATTATTTTGTTTGTACCCTTTCTTGTTTCAATTTGATTACCGGTTGTAATTGCTTATGTTGGTATTTTAGAAATATTGGCAATTGAGTTGTTTAACCATTCCTTAATAGAATCTCTTAACAGGGAAATGATCACTTCTTGTTTTACTTTAATATTAAACAACTCCTTTTCGATTTATCTAATATCAATAGATAAAGTTTTCAATGTATTCTCAATATATTCATTTTTATTGGTATACTCAACAAGCTAGTTGTCAATATCATCATGTGTGAATTCAATCATAGTATTGAAATTTTCAATTGATGCCCTTTTTTATTATTCAACTTTTCCTTTGAAATGTTTTCAAGTCAAGATCATTTAATTTGAGATATACTTAGGGTATGGGACTTAAATAGTGGTGTCATCGATATATAAATCAAGAATTTTTTAGTATGTGTATGTCATCCTTCTTGACAAATAAGTCAATTGAGTTGACAATCCCTTCAATGCATTAATTCTTTCAATACAAAAGGCCTTTAGTTGTTTGATGTGGCTCGGGGAAGGTAAATTTTCTTTCTTTCTCATCTTCTCTATCATTGCCAAAACCTTTATTGCAAACATTACAACTCCATCTGTATAAAAACCTTCATCATTTTTCAATTTTGTATTCAAATATTCCCTGGTGTTCTAAATTCTCAAACCAAGAGAGGAAAAGATTTTTTCAATATCCCATAACTCTAAAATCAATGACATACTTTCTTAATATTATCTTCGACAAAATTTTGAGTGGCAATAATCAAATTTGAAATTCCCTTGACTCTAGCACTTGACTCTGGGTTTTCTTGAAAACTTTTATCGGGACAAATTATGGCAACGGGGGAAGCCATAATAGGTGGAGGCATGAGAGTTAATCCCAATTATTTAATTTTATCTTTCAACTGAGTGTTTTCTTCCTCCATATTGGCAAGTAAAACATTCAGTGCATCCTCTATAACTTTATGAATGGACGACAATCTAGAAGGAAACATGTTTTGTGTGTCAATGGTGGATCACAACTTCCCACTTTTACTCTTTGTAGTTATTTCAAAGACCAATTTCTTAGATTCCCTGTCAAAAGAGGCATTTTGTACAACAAAAGTCTCTTCATCAGAAAATGTCTCATCCTGGACCATGAGTGAAAAATATGTTGTACATTTTCTCTAGAAGGTGCTTCTACATCTGGGAAAGTGATATTTTCGATATCCACATCCAAGTCCATATTATCCAATAATAAATCATTTTTTGGTGCATGTGTTTCTCCTCCCTCTTGCTATGAATTAGTACTTTTCCTTTTAATTTTTAACTTGTGGGGGTTCTCTAAGTTCCCCTGAGGGTTTTTTTCTTCATCATCCCCTGAATTATTACTCTGTATTTTTCTTTGTTTTGATGTCCTGGGATGAGGATTTGTCTTTGGTAGAACACTTGTTTGAGAAACAACTAGTGATTGAGCATTCTTCTCATTTGAAGGATTACCTCTTTCCTTGTGATTCTCTGTGGTACTTATGATAGCTTCTATATTTTCTGAGTCTATGTCAGCTTCTTGATTATTAGGGTTATGGCTATCATTCTCCTCTTCTCCGCTTACAATTTAATTTATTAGTGGAGGGTTGAGCCCGACTGAAATCAAATGATTGTAAAAAATATGACTAGGGTAAAAACCCTTCATTTCCTCTGCATATCTCAAGTTGGAATGGTTTAAATAGGTAGCATACTCATCAATCTTGGAAATTCCTCCGAGAAGAATTTCACCAACTTTCCACGAAAGAGGTATGAATTGATTTTTTCTTTTCTCAGAAAAGGTGTGAAACTAGAATTTGTATTGTCTATCTATTTCAATAAAAAACAACTTATCAGATATATAATATGGAAGAAAATGGGTTTTTCCTTAGAAGATAAAACCATGATGATATTGTAATCCTCCATTTTTTCAAGAATTCCTTTCCCTTTTAGAAAATCTGGCGCTTCCAATGAGAACCAAGAAGTATATTCCACGAATAATAGCTTCTTGAATTTAGACACAAAATCATTATATACTTCATACAAATGGTGGTTGACCTTCTACCTCCATAAATATTGATACCACATGGTCACAGGGTCCACCTTTACTTTCACCCTTCTGGCAATATTTAAACTCTCAAATATATGACAACAGGTGATAGCAAATGCCAAATAGGATGACATATAAAATTTCTTATCGGTCTTGAAATTTGTCAGTTGTGCAGTAATCTCATTTGAAATAATCTTCTCCCAGTCGAAGATTATGTTTTCATGAACTATGAAATGTAATATATACAATTTCAATCGAGGAATGGTTTGTATAGAATCTTGGCCAACAATTCGAGTAAATAACCCAACAATTTATTTATAAGGATTTTTCAAATAACTTACTTGAATCCTGGATATATCTTCTGGCATTGATGAAGGGTCGTGTAAATATTCTTGAAGAATTTTGATTCCATTATTTTTTCTTTTTAGAAAATTTATGGCTTCCTCCCCTTTATAAACCAGGTTTGGCTCCGACAATTTCAACATCTCCCTAAATATTGAAGGCACCAAGGAAAAAGGATAATTGCTCTGCAATGTGATGATCCTTTTGTTCTAGATAAACTTGTCGATGCACCAAGCGATGATATCCTTGCATTCAAAGACTTATGGGACTCAACAGGCTAGAAATATCCCTAAAGTCCACACATTGTTGTTTTCTTTACCCAACATATTTGAATAGTATCAGTATGACTGGGACCAATGATATTTTTGGTCTTCTCTGCCGAAGAGGTTCAAGGTATCTCCACAAAACTATTTTTTTCTCATGACTAACTTCACAGAGCTGGCGAGATTTTCTTATAATATTACTTTGCACAGTAAAATGATTTTAAGTTAGATTTATTTCGAAGAAAGAATTCACTTGAAATAAATGTGATTTTCCTCGATATAAACACCATTAATTAAGGGCCATTTCATAGATGAATTTAGTAGTTAAGTCCATAAATATAATGTTACTCGAGAAAAGTGAAAGAAGGGACATGTGACAACGGAGAGTCAAAGTGAGTGATTAGAATGGAAAGGCAAGTATGAGAGTCTGAAGGTATTAAATTATGAAGGTTTTAATAGATGAAATGGCTAAGTGTTGAGATACATTGCGCGGATTGTGTGAGAAGTGGAGGTATAACATGTAGGTCCGCAAATCCGAAAGTTTGAAAGTTTGTGATGAAAAAATAAACTAACTGTTGGGCGGACTGATATATGGGTAAAGGGAACATAACACAAGTTCGAAAGTCCACGATTCTGAAAGTCCATGAACATGGTGAAAAGGACTATGTTTGGTAATCTTGATACAACAAAGAAAAGGAAAAAGGGGAATATGAGAGATCTGAGAAGGGAGATTACAGAAGGGGAACATAAGAGGTAAGAAAATAAAACAGGAAAATAGAAAGAAAGGGGAAGAACAAAAGGGGTTCAATAGAACAATATTGAGAAGGAGAATGCATTGAAAGAGGACTTCGGTCTAGATTGGTGATGGAAAATCCCAAAAAATGCAAAGAACAAAAGGTCAGGAATTTAATGTAAAAATGAAAGTGCAATGTTCAGGTAGACATATCTTGAGCTCCTGAAGATGAAATCAGGCCCAGTATATCTTGTCGGAAAGATAACAGAGAGAATAACATGATGGCATAGAAAATATTAACTAGTTGATGGTGGAAATTTAATTACAAAATGGGTTGTGCAATGTTCAGGGAGGCATATCTAGAGCTACAGTAGTCGAAATTAGAACTACAAGAGCACATTGGAAAGATAAAATAGAGAAGAATAATTTGGAGTGATGTTATTCAATAGACTGACACCATAGATCCCCATAATAACTCAAAGAATAGAATAGGACACCAATGAATAGAGTTAATGATATTTTTGAAAATATCACTCATGAATAGCATACAAAACGAAAATAACTACTCAATAGTCTCTTCAACTTATGTTTATAATGCTTACTTATTCATTTACAAAAAATGTAAAATTAATTTGAAGTGTATAATGACAAAACAAAGGGAATCGAAATGAACAGTCACAATAACTGAGGAGTCTCTTGTATCTTATAAAAGAAAACTCATTGAATGTAATAAGAGAATTGTTTCATGTTGTATAGATTGTGAGTACTTTTATTTATGGATATATGAAGAGCAAAAGGGGTTTTGAAGTCATAATTGTTATCAAATACATTTGGGACTACTCCAATAATGTGTTTGTTATTTAAGTTTTTTTTAGTGTTGATCATATGAACTATTTATATGCTTAGTATTTGGAATGCTTATGTTGTTGTTATTTGTTTTGAGTAAAGGGATGATGTTACAAGTGTTATTTGCAACTATTTTTTATAATTTATGCAATATTTTTGTTTTAACATATTATTGGTTTCCATGAACTATTTATGCTATCAAAAATATCATTTCAAATTGTATTCATTTGTTAGTTTTTCTCATGCATAGAATAGGTTAGAAGTAGTTAGATTAGAATAGTTTATGTTTTGTTTTAGAGAAGATTTAGAATTAATTAGAATTCTTTGGGGGACAGTCTGTTGTCTTTCCCCTTTTTCCTCTTTTAATTCTTAGTGGAAACCAGGCCCACATATTGGTCAGAAATGCTACCCCAAATGAGAGTATATCTAATTGTACATGCCATCATGCATTATCCATTACTTGCTTGATAGGCCATTTGGACCTATCAATAGAAATTGCACTATAAGGAGGGTCAGATTATAAGTTGAGCCTGTGGAGTCATTTTATTAAATTGTTTTTATTTATTAATGGATCATTCCCAAATTCATTTATGGAGATGTTTTTTTGGTACTATACATCTTAAAACTCCTATAAAGATTTATCATTTCTTGTCACAAATTAAATTTGATGGTGAGGGAGAGACAATTTCATCTGAACATATTTTTCAGTTTTGGAAATTTTGTATTTCTCATAATATTACTAATGAAAGTATCATTTGCAGGTTATTCACTCTCACTTTCGCATGCCTATTCAAGGGATAGTGTGAGACTTTGTCATATGCCTCTATTCACACATGGGAACAATTTATGCATCAATTTTGGCATGCTTTTGAGAATTATGATTATGATGACTTGTGTGCAGAAATATCATATCTTAGGAAGAAAAAATATGAATCTCTTGAACACTTTCTCATTATATTTATGCATCTTTGCTATAGATTTCCTTTGGATGATAGGGCCTTTGTAAACGATTTGATTGTCCATTTAATTTCTCTTAATAATGAAACATATCAACTAGTGGATGAAGAATCTAAATCATGTATTAATGTCCATTTACATGCTCATTTGGACTTACATGAAAATGTTGAAAATACTAATGATTTAGTTGGACTCCATATTTTTGGATATTTATTTACTATGAGGGATATAGATCAGAGAGAGAATTATTTTTCAAAAGAAGCGTGTGGATCCTCTCACCACTCCATCCCACCATTCTTCCTTTGTGATGAAAAAGAGACCTCTTGTATTGTAAATTCAATCTCAGATTTTTTTGTAGTTGACTAAGATGAGGGTATTGATGCTAATAATGGGACACTTTGGGTCACACCGATGTTTATGTCAGGTTCTCATTCTCATGTCTCATATTTTCCATCATAGTAAATGGAGGGGGAAGCTATGGAGCAATACATGGATGTTAATAATTATATTAATGAAGAAAATATGGGCACTCATAACATGAAATTTTCCTCACCCGTGGATAAAGTGGAATTAATTTATGTTGATTTGAAGTGTTCTGTTGTTATAAATTCTTCTATTTTAACCAATATAGATCAAGAATATTTTCCTATAGTTTTTGGATTATTTAGTGAAACTTCTTTCTCTAAAACTTCTTGTGATTTGTTCCTTTCTTCTAACGATGAGTATGCTATGAAATATATTTCAAATTCTTATATTTTGTAGGGACAAAATGACAATGTTGAGCACTTCACTTTAGGAGAATAAATAAACATACAAGAAATAACGTCTTTAGCGTAAAAATCCATTTTTTTCTTGGAAGAGGAAAATAGTGTCAAGGAAGAAAGAAGCCACCCATCATCCTATTCAAATAAACTCAACATGGTCGATCCCTTTTGAAGTACTTGAAAGTGGTAATGTGCATATGTAAGATAGAGAGGAAAAGGTCTTTTCCCATGAAATTAGTACAACTATGCCTTATCAACCATTTTCATGGAATGAAGGAAATGTTGTAGAAAATTTATATCAAACCATGTCTTCTTCT
>SNQJ01S0008452.1:367977-382144 GCA_010110895.2 Picea sitchensis | reverse complement strand
TTGTGTGACTACTAAGAATATTCCAGCCATATTTAATCATGTCCATAGAAAACTTATTAAGCACTAAACTCTTATTAAATCTGCCCATTATCAATAAGTATACTCCTTTCCCCATAACTATTAACTTTTTTACTATTCTAAAATCATCAATTTATATATTTATTTTTTACCTTTATTAATCATACATCAATTTATATATTTGTTTTTTACATTTACTAATCATACTTAAAAATTACTTTGACCGCTAACTGATTAACATCTGAGTGATTTAACGATACACAGGTTTTACTCTTTAATATTATCCATCATACGTTTCAGTAACACCGCACATTTTAGCTTTTAGGTTTTTTTACCGGGTGCGTGGTGCAATGTGTATGTTAAGCTCATTGCTTCAATGTGTACATTGCTTCTTTTACTGTGAGTGGGTGCTGGGGCGGCGTGTTTGTGAAGCGGCGTTATTTGAATAGAGTGTGGATGCAGAAATCCATGGCCAACAAATATTATGAAGCGGCGTTATTTGAATAGAGTGTTGATGCAGACATCCATGGCCAACAAATATTATGAACAAATATTATGAGAAGGCCATGGAAATTGAACCTTGCAATCACCCTCTTGTGAGATAATATGACAAGATAATATGCAGAGTTTGTTTCGAACAAACTTGAGATAAATAAATTATGATAGATAAATCAGGGATAAATTTTTTGGTTTACCATAGATAAATCATTATTTAGGATATATATTTTTGACTTTTTTCACCATAAAAACAACACAACGGTCTAACCTTTTATGCCATTAACTCATGGATAAAATTCAGTGGTAACCGTTACAAACTACATAGTAACATGGTAAACATAATAACAATAAAAACTAATAAGAGAAATTTGGAAATTTGGTTATATGGAAGAATTTTTTTTATTTTCACGATACAACTTATGCCATTAACACTTGTTAATAAGAATCGGATGAACATAGTCACAATACAATATGAATGCAATCAACATAGTAACAGTGCAATACAAATCACATATTAAAAACAACACAGCCCAATATACTATGGAAGAGAAAATTTACAACCAACACAGCTCAGTAAAATATGTAATTGACACTTGATAATAAGAATACGGTCAACATAGTCACAATACAATATCAATACAACCATCATAGTAACAACACAATGAAAATCACATTGAATGCTACAATAAGTAGATTCTGAATTGTTTTCAGTTTGAACAGTTTATAATCCACGTACAACAACAAAGATAACCTATAATCCATTACCTCTAACATTTAAATGCTATGTAGCAGGTTAGATATTGCTCTCCAAAGAACACAATACAAACCAACATGAATGACGACACACGGTACAAGTTAGTGTTTATGTTTGTAATAGTACCAATCCCATCCTATAAAGAAGGTCTGTGTACAGGCCATGACGAGAATAAGAAATCCAACCAGCAGAGCTATACCCTTCCGTGGGTTAGGCATATGGCTCCAACAGAAATTCGCGAAGTTCCAGATCACTCTGTTGACTTTCTGGATGTAATACTTCCTGAGCAGCACTTCGTGGAGTTCAGAGCCGAGTTTATCGGATGGTCCTGTGAAGAAGGGATTACACATGCCTTTCCACATACCGGCTATGGCTATGTCCTTTCCATTAACTAGTTTATGAATTTTTATTATGACTACTTTAACCATAAAGTAGAGTATCTACTATCACCATTCATAATTGATTAATGAAATTAACAGAATTCTTTTTTTGGAAATATTTTGAAAATAAAAAAGATATATGATAGCTGAAGTCAAATGGAAATATGCTATCAACCACACAAAATTAAAATTCAAGTTGGTCATTGTTATACTTATGCTTAAATTGACAATACACTAACTTTATTTCAACAATTGATTTCTCTTTAGCTTTTAGATGCTTCTCTTATGCAAACACATCCTCAAAAATATAGGTACACTCATTTTCCTCTATTCTTTGATTGAAGTGTGTGTAAAGTCTACCCCTGTTGCTAAAGGGCAAAGTTAGGCCATCACAAGTTTGGAATGCTCGTTCTTTTCAATTTTTTGATCAATTAGAGGGTTGGTTCACCAAGACAAGAGCATGGTGAGATTGGCAAGATGATATGGGTGAGGGTTCTCCTTTGCTATTGTTGCACCAATATTAGACAAGTGACATAATATAGGTAAAAAATGGAGGGAAACAACAAACCATTCAATCAATAATCTGGTGCAAGAAGTTTAATACTTAAAATAATGTTTCAACACATTAAACAATGTATCAAAAACACAATTAGTGCCATAGGGTGCAATACAAACAAATCTTCATCAAAGTATTAGCTTTTCTCACTGATAGTTCGATCTACCAAATCAACCTCCCTATTATCGAATTGGGAGAGGTGAATATTATGGGATCTGAAATTGTTTTTGTGTGGATCTTGATTTGGAAAAAATTGTTCGTTATTTTAGTTTTTTTAAGGAATTATCACAGTAAAAATGCAACATTATGCTAGCCCATTGTTATCTACAAAGGTGTTGAGGTCATTTCGTGCTTCCAAAAATTCCCTCCCATTTTCTATTTTTCCCAAGTTCTTTTCTCTCTTTCTTTTCCCTCTTCTATACTTACATGTTTTTCCCTTTTCTTCTTCCCCTCTATTATACCTTTATGGTTCTATACTTAGTCGCATTTCTATGATCGCGGGTTCCTGGGTTGGCAGACTCACAGATCCTCATCTTCATCTATATCCTCACATCACGAGTCCGATCGACCGTCGTTCATTTCCATACTTAATCAATTTTATGACCGCGGGTTCCCGAGTTGGCTGTATCGAACTCTCATGCCTTGTGTTCCGTGATATACATATTGCACCCAAAACTTTCGTGATCTACAATTCGACCCCAGAATCCTCGAACTCACGAGCTTCACTCTACCTACGATGAGTCTGTCTGACCGCTCCACCTTTCCATATTTAGTCGATTCTTCACTTTCTGTTGTCACAGATTCTCGAGTTCATGCACTCTCAGGTTCACAAAAGTTTAAAATCATTTTTCACTCCCATCCATCCCCGCCACCTTCGCACTCTTCCCAATAAACATTAATTATGCTTTTATTGATGACAACTCACCACACGGGTTCGAAAATATTGGCATTAATAAGTGAAAAAATCGAGGATATCTCCCATTAAAACACATTAAACCAAGATGTACGGGAGATTATATTATCATCCTCCGATGTTATCTACAAAGGTGTTGAGGTCATTTCGCACTTCCAAAAATTCCCTCCCCTTTTCTATTTTTTCCAAGTTCTTTTCTCCATTTATTTTTCCTCTTTTATACTTACCTGTTTTCCCCTTTTCTTCTTCCCCTCTATTATCTCTTTCGGGTTCAATACTTAGTCGCATTTCTATGATCGCGGGTTCCCGAGTTGGTGGACTCACGGATCCCCATCTCCATCTATATCCTCACATCACAAGTCTAACCGACCGTTGTTCATTTCCATAGTTAGTCAATTTTATGACTGCGGGTTCCCGGGTTGGCGGTATCGAACTCTCATGCCCCGTGTTACATGATATACATCTTGCACCCAAAACTTTTGTGATCTACAATTCGACCCCAGACTCCTCGAACTCGCAAGATTCACTCTACCTACGATGAGTTTTTCTGACCACCTGCCTTTCCATACTTAGTTGATTCTTCATCTCATGTTGTCACAGATTCGCGGGTTCCCAGACTCCCAGGTTCACAAAAGTTTCAAAGAATTTTTCACTCACGTCCATCCCCGCCACCTTCACATCCTTCCCAATGCACATTAATTATGCTTTTATTGGTGACAACTCACCACACAAGTTCGAATAGATTGGCATTAATAAGCAAACATCTCGAGGACATCTCCCATTAAAACGCATTAAACCAAGATTTACGAGAGATTATATTATCATCCTCCAACGTTCATTTTAAATACTATCAAGAGCAAAGAAACATTCTCATCACCTTATGGCTGGAGATCAACAACATTTCTATGAAGATACGTTGAATATTTCTGGGCGCGAGGACCAGAATTTTGAATGGTCCAGAGCTTATTCCTACTACTCATCCCCTTCTGCCCAGAAAGAAGTTATCTAGACGTCTGGAATTGTGCTAGCAGGTTGTGTCCCAACAGTTTTTTACTGTAAGGAGTTGGTCACCTGGTGCACTGAGAGAGATATTCCGAACCAGCGGATTATCCATTTGTGGGACCATTCCCCAGTCTCCCTATCACCTCAAGTATTTTGAAACATGTTAAGACTTCCCAAGCCAACACTTACTTTCAATGGAGAGGATTACAGGGAGTTCTTAAAGAAGCACGATAATGTATTGGACCTCTTACCAGAATTATTAGAGGACCCAATGGCCATCCCTGAGGACATCACCAGATTACAGGTTAGTGCAATCAAAAACCCTTTCTAGGAAATTGCATGGCTTTTCACGAGGATAACGGGACAAGAAACTACAGCTAGCATCTCTCGGATGATTCTGTATATTTTATATTTTATGGTGAAGGAACAAGACATCTTCGATTGGGGTAAGTTGATTTCCATTGAAATCTCTTCCCAATTATCACAATATAAAAGGGAGAAGAAATTATTTATGTCATCTTATTTAATTTCCACGATAGAACATTTATGTCCATTCTCTAGATTATCTTTGTGTAAGAAGGTAAACTGTGAATTTGACCCAGTAACCTTCTGGTATCAGACATTATGGAGACACAAGGCCTTCCAACATTTTTATGAAGTCTTTAATGATTTTTCCTCGGTTTTTAAAGGGTTGATATTTGGAAAGGATTTTCCCCATATGTATGACCAGGTGAGAAAGTTCCTGGATAGGAAGGGGACACTAGAACAAATGGAGAATTATAATGTTATAAGGATTTTTGGATCCAAAGAAAATCCTTCCTTCCTTCCTTCCATGTCACATATCTGATAGAATGTTTTTTGTTGAGATAGCAAGGCAGTACACATACTAGTTTCATTTTTACCATGAAAAGAGAAAAAATAAATTCATAGCTCTACCTTGGAAAGTGGGGGATTTCATATTTAGGAATATGAACAAGATTGACGAATTTGCGGGCCACTTCCACATCCTCAATTTTAAATATGTTGAAAAAGTAAAGGGGTTCGACCCTAATGGTATTTTTGTACAACACCTATTGGTTGTCGGTTTCAGCAATTCTTTCATTAACGTTATCCTGAATGAAGATGGAGATAACGCCTCAGGCACTCTTGCTCGTGAAATCGGTGACCTGGAGACAATACTCAGCACCAATGAGTCTTACAAGCAGAGAGGAAAAGGTCTGTGTAAGAAAAGTGCCTAATACCTGACTATCACGCCCAAGAGTACATCATCTCAGAGCAGTGCTCCAATGGGATACCCAAGTAAGAAATTCACACACAGTTCTTCAGGAGGAGGACGATATAAGAACCCTCCCTCCGGTAAAATTGAAAGTTTTCATAAACTTCTCATGAGGAAGAAACGAAAAAACATTGTGCAAGAAGAGGAGGGACCAAGGGGAGAAAGTGATATCCACGATGTCTCCCTCGAATATATGGAACTAGAAATTGACATTGAGAAAGTGTTCCCCAACGAATACCAACTAGAGAACGCTGCTCCCCAGAACCCTCAGATGGAAATAATTGGGATCAATACCTTCGACGAAAAAGAGTCTTTTACACTTCAGAGCGTTGTTTTTTACAGTGAATCCAAAAAATTGATTATTGAAAAAAGAGATGTAAAGAATAAGAAGGGGAAATCTCATTCATAGATTAACCTACGGAACATGCAGCCTTCACAAATATCCCAGATACACCAACCAATTGGAGATGCTCTAGAAAACTCTATTGATGACCTTGAAGCGGAGAATATTAGATTAAATGAGTGAATCAAAGAATTGGGGGAGCTATAATGCCCCTTCCAATGTTGGCTAGTCCTTTAGCAATGATCAAGCCTACCACACCTGTGGAAAAGTTAAAAGGATCAACAAGCCTTCTCACATCATCCTGAGGCTATGTGGAAAAGAATATAAAGAAAATAATGGAATTAATAATAGAGGCTTGGGAGATGTCAAAGAGTATGGTCTCTTTTGGAACAAGAGCACATGTTTTTCATGAATATCTGCAAGCAGATTTGAAAAACGAGCAATATTTCTACCTCAATGTAGTTGTACCATTTGGTTTTAAAGTTACTAGTATGATGTAATTGAGAAGAAGAGAGGAGGATCTCCCTTCCCCGAATCGAATAAAGAAACTAAACGCATGTTGGAAAGAAAAGGTAAAAAACCTAAATGGTATCGTTCAAGCATGTAGCCAAGCCATAACTAGAAGAAAGGAACTATTCAAGAAGCTAACTGAGATAGATCTATCTGGTAGCACCAATGAATTCCAAGACCTGAAATTTATACTCAACTCGTTGTTTTTAACCAAGCAAGCATTTGATGAACAAGTTGAGATATTTAAAGGGTTGTCATTTGAAAAAGTCTATGGAATTCTTGAATATGGTGAAGATGACATGGAAAACTGGCTAGATGATTATTCGATTAAAAGCCAAGATAGTGAAGAAGCATTGCACACCATCTATATTGATCTAAGAGACTTGGAAGGTGAACTCTTCAATATACAAATCCAGCATGAAATCAACATGGCACCCATGAGGAGCTACATCGAGGAGTGGTTCAAAAAGGCTGTCAACAAGATTACCAATGAAGTGAAAAGGACAGTTGAGATGGTTCCCATAATCGTTGAAGAAATCCATAAAAGGAAATCGGCGAGCAACTGAAAAGGCATGATATACCATCATAGTAAGTTCATACTAATCACATTCTTATGTCTTTGTTAATCTCTTCATCCAGGTATGCCACCTCTTTAAATAGAAAGGGTTA
This sequence comes from Picea sitchensis, assembly GCA_010110895.2. NCBI lineage: Eukaryota > Viridiplantae > Streptophyta > Pinopsida > Pinales > Pinaceae > Picea > Picea sitchensis. Next base: position 375,225 of record SNQJ01S0008452.1, on the reverse strand, counting down.
ACCGAAGACTAACAATTTTTTCTTTCTTCTTGCTAGGTCTTATTGTCTTCCACCTCCTACTTTCTTCTTTATACAAGATTCATTCTTACACATATTTTCTTTATGTTCTGTGGGAGCCCCAATCCCAGTCATTATGACAAACACATTTAAATTTCAAAGAATATGTACTAATCTATATATTTTTTAGAAATTTCAAGAGAGTTATTTTGGGAATAATCTCGACTGTATTTTGTAACCTATTTTATCTGAATATAAAATATTTGAGGTTGTTCTATCTTTATCTTTTTTGAGTTGCCTATGTATCACTCTGTCAAATTTCTCTTGTGCATGTGGATCATTTTATTTTAATTTTTATGTGATCAGATATCATTGGCCCTACTATGATGGATGTGAGGAAGTTCTATTTATTTACTTTACATATATGAATGGGTGCATCTTCTGGTCCATTCACATGAATTCTCTTTTTACAATAAAATTAAAAAACATTTTCCATTTTCTATTATATCTATTTTACTTTCAATTGACGCACTTCTTTAAAGGTCCCACAATTTATAAATCTCGGATAGAGGAGTACCACCTCTATGAAAACGTAGGAAGATTTGAATCCTCGTGAGGTTGTCGTTTCGGTCCTGACAAATTCAAGCGTCAACAAAAGGCCAAACATCGATAAGGATTGTAAATCAACTATACATAGTTAGAGCCAAAAATCAAGTCATAGTTTGTGTTTTCATTTGCTCGCACTCTTTTTAATGATACAAACAAAATACAAAATGAGTATGTGGATAAAATATTTCACTAAAAAATGATGATTTGCAAACAAGTGAAAATTATATCCCACAATTAATTGTCAATGCCAAAGATCAATGACACTTGTAAATACATCTTAATTTCCCTCTTGTTCTTAAAACCTGTGCAATTTTGAAACTCCAAATGCGCGTGTGTCATTGATATACAACCACATATAGGTGTTAGTTTTATTCTGGACTTTGGCTTTTCCAAAGTATCTTCCATCATCATTTCCACATCTGAACCTCGTCTTGTAAAAATGAACAGTTCACTGATATGTCTAAGGATGACACCCTGAGTGCCCAATATTAGAATATATTCTTCAACTTATAAGATAATTGAAGCTGTTAGAACACCTTAGAATTTTAAACTTTTAAATTTTAAACTATTTTGTTTTTACCTCTTAAAAATTAAAAATTCACCAAAAAAATGTAGGGAATTGCTTTTGAATTAAATAAATCCATGATCGTTATGTATTAATATGTCACTTACAATATCATTCGTTGATGAATTCCATTAAATTTGATCAAACAGATCTCGTGTTCTCTGCATTATAAACCTGCCCGAATTTTAAAAGAAAACCTTCAATGGTCACTTCGGGACTTCGCGCTTCAGTAGTTTCAAGGCATATAAATAACAAAAACCCTGAATCTACAAAGTTTCGAAGTCCCGAAGATGGTTTATTGTGATAATATTTAAAACGGTCTACAAATGAGCTATAAGACACGTCAAAAGGCTGATGTGTCACATAAAGAATATGTGCCACATGTCACCTGAAACAATACAGATGATGAACACAAAATATGCTTTAAACGAGTGCCATGTGTCATGGTCTATATGAGCGCCACATCCCTGTCTGATGGACACGACGTATTTGCGACAGTTTTATGACATGTGTCAACAACGGATTGATGCCACGTTTCTCTGGTACTTAGGGTTTCGAAGGTTTCTGAATGTGGACCTTCTATAACTCCCAGAGTAGTACAGACATGGACTGGTGTGGCCACCTCGCCTCACATGACATCACATGTCTTTACTGGTTTATGCCACGTGTCCTTCGTGCATGATTTCCACGTGCCTCTAGCACTTCGCCCTTCGGGAGTTTCTCTATGCAAAGTTTCTATAACTCTTGGACTGGTACGGGCCCAGAGTCATTAACCATGTTTATTTCCAATTAACCCAATATTAATGTACCTTTTCATTAAGTATCTCGGGAGTTCTTGACTCTAGATCTTCGACGTTCGGCAATTTCGATCTGTTTTGAATTGAAAAGTCTCAGAGTGGTATAGTTCTGAAGTGACATGGCACTTCATGCATTTGGATTTGCGTCACTTCAGCTATTTGGGGCTTCGCAAGTTGCCACTTTTTCTTATTCTTAAAACCTGTGCGATTTTGAAACTCCGAATGTGCAGGTGTCATTGATCTGAACCGACATATAGGTGTTATTTTTATGTTGGACTTTGGATTTTCCAAATCATCTTCCATCACCATTTCCACATCTGGACCTCATCTTGTAAAAATGGTTCTTTGTAACCTAAATGGACAGTTGACTAGTATGTCTAAGGATGACACCCAAACTACCCAATCTTAGAGTGTCTTCTTCATCCTGTAAGATTATTGAAGATGTTAGAACACTATAGGATTTTAAACTTTTGAATTTTGAAATCTTTTGTTTTTACCTCTCAAAAATAAAAATTCACCAAAGAAACTTAGGGAATTGATTTTCAATTAAATAAATCCATGATCATTATGTACTAATATTAATAAGGCTCTTACAATATCATCCATTGATGAATTCCATTAAATTTGATCAAACATCTATTGTGTTCTCCGCACTATAAACCTACTCGAATTTTAAAAGAAAACATTCAACGGTCACTTCGGACTTCGCGTTTTAGGAGTTTAAAGTAATCTAAACAATAAAAACCCCAAATCTACGAAGTTCTGAACTTCTGAATACAGTTCGTTGCTATAATATTTACAAGGGTCTACAAATGTGTTATAGGTCACGTCAAAAGGATGATGTGTCACATAAAGAACATGTGCCATATGTCAGTCGAAACAGTACAGATGCATAATACAAAATATGATTTAAATGAGTTCCACATTTCATGGTCTATATGACCGCCATGTCCCCTAGCTATGGAAGCCACATATTTGCGACAGTTTTCTGAAACGTGTCGACAACGGATTGATCCCATGTCTCTCAAGTGCTTAGGGATATGGAGTTTTATGGATGCAGGGCTTGTATAACTCCCAAATTAATACGGGCCCGGACTAATTTTCTTTCCTCACGTCACATGATGTCACATGTCTTTACTAATTGATGCCACATGTCCTTCGTGAATGGCTACCATGTGCCTCTCGCACTTCTCCTTTCGAGGATTTCTCTATGCAGAGTTTGTATAACTCCTAGACTAGTATGGGCCCGGAGTCATTAACCATATTTATTTCCAATTAACCCAAGATTAATGTATCTTATCATTAAGTATCTCGAGATTTCTTGACTCTGGCTCTTTGGCGTTCAACAATTTCGACTTGTTTTGCATTGAAAACTCTCAGAGTGGTACAAGCCCAAAGTCACGTGGCACTTCATGCATTCTGATCAGCAACACTTTGGCTATTTGGGGCTTCGCAAGTTGTCACTTGTTCTTTCGCACATGGCTTCCATGTGCCTCTGGCACTTCTCCCTTCGAGAGTTTCTCTATGCAGAGTTTCTATAACTCCCGGACTGGTACAGGTTGGGAGTCATTAACCATGTTTATTTCCAATTAACCCAAGATTAATGTACCTTTTCAGTAAGTATCTCGGGAGTTATTGACTCTGGCTCTTCGACGTTCGAAGATTTTGAACTGTTCTAGATTGAAAACTCCTAGAGTGGTACAGGTCAGAAGTGACATGGCACTTCTCGTATTCAGATCTGCGACACTTCAGCTATTTGGCGCTTCACAAGTTTTCACTTGTTCTTATTCTTAAAACCTATGTGATTTTGAAACTCCAAATGCACATGTGTTGTTGATCTGAACCCACATATAGGTGTTAGTTTTATGTTGGACTTTGGCTTTTCAAAATCATCTTACATCACCATTTCCACATCTGGACCTCATCTTGTAAAAATGATTCTTTGTAACCTAAATGGACAGTTGACTGGTATGTCTAAGAATGACACCCAGAATGCCCAATCTTAGAGTATCTTCTTCATCTTGTAAGATAATTGAAGTTGTTATAACACTTTAGGATTTTAAACTTTTTCATTTTAAAATCTTTTGTTTTTAACTCTTAAAAATAAAAATTCACCAAAAAAAACTTAGGGAATTGTTTTTCAATTAAATAAATCCATGATCTTTATGTATTAATATTAATAAGGCGCTTACAATATCATTTGTTGATTAATTCCATTAAATTTGATCAAACGGCTCTCATGTTCTCCACATTATAAACCTGCCCAAATTTGAAAATAAAACATTCAACGGTCACTTCGGACTTTGTGTTTCGGGATTTTCAAGGCATCTAAATAACAAAAACCTCAAATCTACGAAGTTTCGAACTCCCGAAAACAGTTCCTTGCAATAATCTTTATAAGGGTCTACAAATGAGTTATATCATAGGTGTCATTAAATTTTTTCTTGGGCTGGCACCTGGCACTTGTTTTAAACATTTGTGTCAGCTTATTCACACATTTTTAGGTGAAATGTGTCGTCCATATTTCTTGACACATAATTAGAAATAATGTCATGACTGCCACGTCACTCCGGGAGATTTCCCTTCGGAAAATAAAACAAAGAATGCTTTCCAGACCGCCTAGGGTTCCAAAACTCCAGGGTTTCGAGGCCTCGAAATACCTATAATGGTTCGAATGTTTACCCCGGGAATTCCGCCTTCGGAGGATTTCTATCATCCTTCATTGAAAACCCCCGAATATCGAAGTTTCTAAGTACTTAAGGATAAAGGATTTTTGAAGCATGATTAATTAAAAGATAAAATCAATTATTTAATGATTAGTTGCTCCCACAATTCCACCTTCTGTAGATTTGTCTCGTCTTACATTCAAATCCTGCAAACGTTGAATTGCCAAAGTATTAATGGAATTTATAACTCGCTAAGGTTAACGATTTTCGCAATCGCCAGTTAATAAATTCCATAGATTTTTAATAATCACCTTATCAGTAGATCAATACGAAGATTGATAGACTCTATGAATAAACACATTTTGAATATCAAGTCATTCTACCATTTGCAATTAGAATTTTCCATTTAGTAATTGAGATCTTAGAGGCTACTCTTATCACAGTAACCTTAATTTCATTTCTCTGAGAATTATGGTGCCGCACAAACCAGGGAAGAAGCAAGATGCATCAGCATATGATTCCAACCCAAACACAAAGATTCTCTCTTACACCACTTCGTGAATTAAAGATACCATAAAATCTTGGAAATGGGTCTACGATATCTTGGAACATGAGATTATTTTATGTTCGGACGATTCAGTGGAAGAAGAAGACGAGTCATTCTTATCCAAGCTCAAGTTGGTAGCTCAGTCTGAACTGCACAGGATTGATTCTCGTCCAAAGATAATACCCTACAATGACATGATAAGTTGGGCTCTGGAGCACGTTGATATTCAAACCAAAATCATTATCAGTTACCAAAACACCTTTGTTGGATCTTTTCGTCTGAAGGACATACAAGTAATGTATAAACTATCTTCCACACCCAAATACACATATAATGCAACATTTATTCTAGATTTTGAAAGGAAAGAATGCACTCAATATGGAAGAAGTGGCCATGACATAATCAAGACCTAGTGGGGAAATCCAGCTAAGTTTAAATCTGGCGCCCATGGTATATATTCCACAACATCCTTAGATGCTCATTATTTATGGATTGCCACGATGCTCTGCCGGCTATTTGGAAAGAAAAACTTGGCACATTTCATAGTTGAATGGGTGTCTATAATCAATGAAGTGGTCGAAGGCTATACTTTCAACTAGGCCAAAATGTTTTCGGATAACCTAGATAGGGAGGTTTCCGAGTACAAATAGTTTAAATCAACATGCCAACATGCTCCTTTTTACATGTACTCCTACATCATGGATGCCATTTGCTTCATGACTCCATTTCCCCTGATGAACTCGAGATGGACCCCGGCTAGTTCTGAACCTATACATTTCTACCACTCCAAACTATGGGAAGAAAATGCTAAAGATTTATTTTATGAGATCTGTAACAATGTAGTGGTGTTGATTCATATAGCTATCTATGGTCAACCTCTGCCCAAGATTTCAGAGAACATTATGGGGAACTTAGGAACGATTACAGAGAGGTACATTGAACAAAAATTCTCTTATGGGGAACTTAGGCATGATTACAGACATGTACATTGAACATAACTTCTCTTACATTAGAGTGTTCAGCTGCATCGTTCCTCCCCATGCCCTTCCAATATTATTTCCTGATAGGTTGGTATACAGAGAGGTGGCATACCAAAAAGTCGCAGGAGGAATCACCAAAGACTTGAAAGTGGCCCAGAAAAAGGTATGGCCATATTTTCCCATACAAGTTGGCATGTTTACATTGTTATCTTTTGGTCATTCAAAAGTCAAGGTTACAGCCTTGGAAGATGTCAAATTAGTTGACATTTAGTTCAAAAAACATGATCCTTGCAAAATAGTAGAGAATCATTTGTCCCAATTCAACATGAAAATATATATACACGAAGACTCCCCTTACGACAATTTTTTTTGAGGAGCTAGATCATATGAAGAAGTCGGAAATAGATCTCAGTCTTTGCCTCCTCACCAACATGCTAGATCATATTTTGTTGAGAGTATATGAGATAAATCTCAGTGGAAATACCTACTGGTACATTTGGAAATTGGGAAAAATCCTCCCCTGTTACCCATGATTTTGGTCATCATGATGGTGTATTGATGATGGTGTACTCAGGCTCCTCATAAGAACTTTCTCCTGAGAAAAGTGACATTTATTTCTTCCCAAAAAACTTACTTTTGAAGAGAGTTCGTAGGTTGCTAATATCCCAGGGTGTGAGAATGACCCATTCTCGCAGGTTGCCTTAAGCTAGGGTGCAAACTTCTCGCACTGTGCTACATAGCTAGGGTGCGAACCTTCTCTAAAGCTTGGAAAAAGATGAATTCTCGATGGTTCTAGAAGGGAATCTTCTAGAAGAATGGGTTGGCATTTGAATGGTTATCCTTGTACTGGATTCCCTAATATTGTGGGATCATTCTTATCCAAGTAACCATCTCATTCTCTCCTATATATTGATGGAATTCTCATGGAAAAGGTTAAGAAAGAATCATTGGAGAATTGGTGAAAGAATTGTGTGAAGGACTTAGCTTGAACAGGAGCTTGGAGACTCAAGCAAGTCTATCAATAGGATTTGATATTCTTCATACAAGGATCGAGAAAGTGTGTGTTTTGGATCCAAGAGTCACCGAA
>SNQJ01S0008452.1:344992-358846 GCA_010110895.2 Picea sitchensis | reverse complement strand
AAACATGAAAGGAAAAATCATTCCTTACCTATGCATCATTTCATCCTACCAGACTTTTCAAAATTTAATTCAATCAATTAAGTGGACTTAATCGACAGTGCCGATATCCATGGCCACACTCACACCCAATGCACCCTTGCATTGATTTTCATGTTGCCACACTTGGTGACAGACACTTTTCCACGGTGTGTTGGAGCTTATCCAAGCTCTTTGCCATATGGATTATTCATTCTTGTTCATTATTAAGGAAAGATTGTACTTCCTACTACATGCTGATCATGATCCCAAATCCGCACATATGAAACTATAAGTTTCTCTCAAATGCCCTCAATCATTATTTCGTCACTCGCAACCAGGGTGCCAGTACTCATGGCCACCCAAATTTTATTTTCTTTGACACCTATAGTGTAAGTAAAATATTGGAAGACCCTCCTTCCTCAATGGAAAATCCATTGTCCGTCCTTTATGCGAACATGCCTTTTCTCAAAGAATTTCGATGCAATGTGCTAACAATGGGCACCCCTATTCCCAATCTCCCTAGATTGGTCATTGTACCAAGGGTACTCTTTACCCCTGCATTTTCTTGCAAGGATTATAACTTATCCTTGACTGTCATAGACTACCTCTTTCTATTATTCAAGTTTTTTTCTAGAATCCTACCCTACTTGGGTGTCAATGGTATACAACAACCACTTCAGATTAATTTGCATATCATTAATATAATGAAACCTTTTCATAAGGGATTCTTATCAAATCCCTCTATACCATATGCCATAAGGGAATGGAAATTTTGATACCTGTTTAGGATGTTGCCACCCTCTTTCTGATATTACCTCATCAATGGTGCTCCATGGGGACCTTTAAAGTCCCTTCAACAAATTTTAATGACAACCTTCTCATAGTCATCCTTTGCTTGAGGTTGTTCACCATTGGCAACTATATTTCTCAATAGCTACAATTAATTTCTACACATGTCATACATCATGACTATATTAATTTTCAGGCAAGGTAAAAATGTATGTATCACTTCAACAAAACATTTTTAGATATGTCCTAGCATATCATTATGAACTTCTTCTCATTATCCTTAATGTTTCCATGAATGAAACACAAACAATTTTCAATTGTTTCTATAATCATGCAACCATAATCCCTATGATGTCAAACACTTACCTGCATTAGCAAATCAACCTCTCATACCAGAGAAATACAACAAACAACCAGGAAGGAGTCAAGGAACTCTTCCTTGGTACAAATCCTTCTACACAACTCTCGACTTTCGGTCCAACTAAGTTATTTTCCAAGGCCTCACTGCCTTTACTTTATATGAATCAACTAAGCCCATTCAATCAAACATACTCATTTATGTTAATGTTTAAGCCATTATTATAGTTCTTTGCATTTCAATAGATAACAACAACACAAGACAAGATCACTGAGAAATACACAATCACAAGAGACATAACATTTATCCTGGGAAACCCTCTAGGGGAAGAAAACCCAGCAAAAATTCCTTATTATAGATAGCCAAGACAATGCCAAGAGATAACTTAAGCTAATACAGAAGATCCTCTGCCAAAGATGCACCACTCTCTCTCTCTCTCTCTTCTCCAACTACAATTCTGAAACTTGTCTCTCAATGAGAAAGTGAGGTGTGTGTCTAAGTGAGGCGCTAGCCTCCTTATTCATTGATGCAGGAGCATCGTAAGCATCCAGCCAAGCAAGCAACATAAAAAGTGGAAGATAGCTGGAAGACCTCCAACGCACATTTTTGAAATGTTTTTGAAGCATTAATGTAATGGTTAAAGGGAAGCGTACTTGAATATTGTAAACAGATCATGAGCGATTCTCTCTCATCTGTAGAAGGTAGAGGCATTTATGCATAGTTAATGAAAGTAGGTAGGTCTGAATTATAGATTAGATAGTTTAGAGAGAAGGAGGGAAAATGGATATAGACACCCTCATCTTTGTATCATTGTATCATTAGAACATTATCATAGAGCTATAACAGAGAGCTGGAGAGAAGAACCCATGTACAGAAGCTTTGAATTAATACATGAAGCTTTGAATTAGAATCATGGTGTTATGATGTTTTCTGTGTACACATGTTGAATGGTATCCTGATAGTTGTTTTATTCTCTCTGTTATGCATTTACTTTGATATTGAGTTGAATGTATGATTTCATATTAAATGTTTGAAGTCTGAGAGAAGAAAGAGAACGAGTTTCAATTGTTTCTCTTCCTGAGAGAGAATTTCTTGCAAGGAGTGCATTGACAAAGGTTCAAAGTTTATCTCTGGAAGTTCAGGAGGGATACCATTGTTCTCCTTCCAGCAGAAGTGTGAGTGAAGCATAGGAGTCATGCAAGGCATGCGCAATATAGCTGAGTCCTTAGAAGTTATTAACTAAGGTGGAAGAGAGTAAAGACTACTGTCGCAGAAGGTGCACAGAGTCGAGAGTTCAAATACGCAGAAGTATTTGAAGGTCTTCCGTAGGGAGTGCGAGTAGAGGCCCTTTTTCGAGGCTTGAATTTACCAGAGAAAGCTCAGAAGGGGTAGCACATTTGAAGTGTTCGAAGGAAGGTAGGAAGCAAAATCTGCGTGCAGGAGGTTAAATTCTGGTGAAGGAACATTGGTTCGTTCCATAGAGATTCTTGAGGGGTGAATCGAATGGCCAAAATTCTCTGTGGAGAACTCACAAAATAGCGAGGACCATAGGATCCAGGAGAGCTACGGGGAAGATAAGCATTGGACGAATCCATCCTTCGAGAGGTAGGATCCAATGTGGACCATTGATCGCGACTGTTGAACTGTCAAGATCATTTCAACATTTTGGGGGTTGTAATTTCAAAGTGAAAATGAAGCCCTTGGTTGCTTGAACTCCCGAAGTGCAAACTGGATTGTCGTGTGTAAAGGAGAGGAGAAGAATTTTTAGCATTTCAGCATTTTGGTGTTTCGGGGTTCGGGGATTCGGGATTGTGGTGACAAGTGTTTCAGGATCGAGAGTTTCAAACTTCCGGTACTAGGAAGACCAAAATAATGTGAGTCGTTGGATCTTAAGGAAGGCTATTAGCCGTTGATTCCATAGAAGGAATCGCTTCGGAATTTAGGGTTTCGAGGTGATAAGGGAACGACAGTCGAAGACTGATTCAAGTTCCGAAATTCGGGAAAGGTGACAAGTGGCAGGAATCGACGTTAGAGACCGAGGACAACTAAGGGGACATGTGGCAAGTTTTCATCAATAGTCGGAGTCAGACTCCGATGATTGTTTCAGGGTTCGGAGGTTGGAGAGTCAGGAAACCTCACGTCAGGATTCACGAAATCGCGAAGTCCGAAACCCCGAAAAGGAGAAAAACCCGTTGAGGAGCCAAAAATTGATGAACGTGTCAGGATTCGATAATTCGACACTTTAGGAGACAAGAGATTTGGGTTCCCTGTTCTAGAATTCCTAAAGTCGTGAAATGAAATACAGAAGAAAAGGAGGACGTGGCCAAATACTTCGACGTTTCGGCATTTCGGGTTTCGGTAGGTGGAGGGGCCGAGAACCTCGACAACAAGGATCATGAAATCGCAAAACCTGAAATCCTTTGTGGCTTGAACAAAGGGGATGATTTACCCTCGGCGTGGTTGTAGTGAAGATCCTGAGCGGATCTTGGCCTGAGGGAAAGGGGTCTGCGACAGTTTTGGTATCAAAGCGCAGAACAATTTCTTTTCTTTTTGTAGCAGGGGAAAGGAGGAACATTTTCATCCATGTTGCCGAGAAGAAGAGACAGACTAATGCCTGATCCAGTAGTGGAAAGAGAAATGCGTGAACTACGTGCTAGGCTTGATGCCATGGAGACAGCACAGAGGCGCACAGTCGACACTGGGGATATCAGTGAGGTGACAGTGAAAATGAAGTTGGACACGAAGGAGAAGAAGTCATAGTCGAAGATGCTGCAGATGAACGCCTATTCAGGGTTGTTGCATGGATAGGTGCCAGGGAAAAAATGGAGATTCCCATGTATGAAGGAAACTTGGATGTTGAAGAGATTCTAGATTGGATTAGGGCTCTGGATAAGTAATTCGACTATGAGGATGTCGAGGAAGACAAGAAGGTCAAGCACACTGTCACAAGACTTAAAGGGCATCCAACATTATGGTGGGATGAACTACAGGCTGACAGACGCTACAAAGGAAAGTAGAAAATCAAGAGTTGGGATAGAATGGTTGCGAAGATGAAAGCCAAATTCATACCCAAGGATTATCAAATTACTCTGTTTCGGAGGATGCAAAACTTGAGACATAAGCTGATGTTAGTGAAAGAGTACACTGAAGAGTTCTACAAGATAAACATCAGAGCAGGTCATCGGGAGAGCGATGATGAAAAGGTTTCTAGGTATATGAATGGTATGCGATATGAAATTCAAGATGAGATGAGCATGATGATCATTAGGAATGTAGAGGATGCTTATCAGATGGCTCTGAAAGCTAAAGAGAAGTTGAGTCGAAAGCAAGGTCAAAGAGGCCGAAGCAGAAGTCAAGCCAGAGGCAAAGCAATTTCCCAAGACAGAACTCATAAATCTAAAGAAGAAGGGAAGAAACCTCAAACCCAAACTGAGAGAAGGGGAAGCTCATAGAGAGGATAGTATGATGATAGAAATAATTTTCCTCGTACCAGAGGAAGAGGCTAAGGAGGTGAAGTGAAATGTTTTGTTTGTGGGAAAAACAGACATAAATCTTATGAGTGTCCAGATAGGAAGAAAGAAGGTGGTGAAACTCACATTTACGAAGCACAAGGATGGAATGTTGAGGCAGAAGATGCTGGGGGCGGAAGATCCTTGATGACAAGGAAAGTTCTCTTAACTCCAGAGAAGGAGGTAGAGAACCCAACCCAAAGGAACATACTTTTTCGGACTTCTTGCATGACCAAAGACATGGTATGCAAGGTTATAGTGGATAGCGGTAGCATAGACAATCTTGTTTCTACAGAGATGGTAGAAAAATTGGAGCTTGAGACTATTGTACATCCAAGCCCATACAGAGTCTCATGGCTACAAAAAGGATATCAGGTAAATGTCACTAAACAATGTTTAGTTGAATTTAAAATAGGAGGATATAAGGATGAAATATTGTGTGATGTCATTCCCATGGATGTTTGTCATCTATTGTTGGGTAGACCATGGCAATATGACAGAAACGTGATTCATGATGGGAGAAAGACCACATACACCCTGGAGAAGAATGGGAGGACACACATATTGCTGCCGATTAAGGATAAAGAAGTAAAAATAGAGTCAAGCAACACTGTACTTCTCATGAGTGGGAAGTAACTTCTTAATGAGGTTAAGAAGAAGGAAGACACACAATTTATTGTGGTCAGAAAGCCTAGAATCATTTTAACCAGTACAAGAGTGCATGATTTACCAGAGGAAATCCAGAAGTTGTTGGGAGAATTTGCTGATATAGTAGTGGATGAACTACCTCGTTCATTGCCACTAATCAGGAGTATAAGCCATCACATTGATATTATACCTGGAGCCAGTTTACCAAACAAAGAAGCATACCGGTTAACGTCGTAGGAGAATGAAGAAGTCAAGAGACAAGTCCAGGATTTAATGGACAAAGGATTGATTCGAGAAATCTTGAGTCCATGCGTTGTTCCAAAAATACTCAGCCCAAAGAAAGATGGAGGCTAGAGGATGTGTACAGACTCAAGGGAAATCAACAAGCTTACCATCAGATACAGATTTCCATTTCCAAGGATGGATGATTCGATGGATTGCTTGAGTGGAGAAAGTTTTTTTTCAAAAATTGATTTGAAAAGCGGGTATCATCAGATCTGAATGAGAGAAGGTGACGAGTGGAAGACAACATTCAAGACGAATGAGGGGTTGTATAAATGGCNGGCTTGTTATGCCATTTGGCTTAACAAATGCACCCAGTACTTTCATGAGATTGATGAATGAAGTCCTGAAGGATTTCATAGGAAAATACGTCATTGTATATCTTGATGATATATTGATTTTCAGCAAGACAGAAGTCGAACACTTGAATCATTTAGCTACAGTGATGAGGAGATTGCAGCAAGAGAAGCTATTGATAAATATGAAGAAATTGACATTTATGAGGACATAACTCATTTATTTGGGTTTTGTCATCTCTGCAAATGAGTTGAAGATGGATCCGAAAAAGGTGAATGCAATTAAGAATTGGCCATTGACGAAAAGTGTGTTTGAAGTTCGAAGCTTCCATGGTTTAGCTAGTTTCTATAGGAAATTCATTCGAAATTTTAGTGGGATTAGCGCATTGATGATGGATACGGTGAAGAAAAGACACAAATATTTTCATTGGACAGAGGAAGTAGAGAAGAGTTTCAATCTGCTGAAGAAGAAGATCACCGAGCAACCAATATTGTTGTTGCCAAATTTCAGCAAGACGTTCCAGGTCAAGTGTGATGCGAGTATATATGTAATTGGAGCGGTCTTGAGCCAGGACAACGGGCCAGTCGCATACTTCAGAGATAAATTGAATGAAGCAAAGGTCAAATACTCAACATATGACAAATAATTTTATTCTTTCATACAAGCCCTGAAGAAATGAAGACATTATTTGGTTCCTAAAGAGTTTGTTTTGTACAGTGATAATCATGCTTTACAATTCGTGACTCAACAAGAGAAGTTGAACCAAAAACATGTTAAATGGGTTGAATACATGCAGAATTTTACTTTTGTAACTAAGCATATTTTTGGAACTACTAACAAAGTTGTTGATGCTTTGAGCAGGAAATGTTTGCTTATGCAGGAGTTCAGAGTCAAAACTTTGGGTTTTAATAACCTCAAAGAAATGCACAGGGATGAACCAGATTTTAAAGAGGCGTATGAGGCATATGAGAATCCAATTATTAGGGATAGAAGACAATGGACCGAATATATTATCCATAATGGATTATTATTCAGGGGCAACCAATTATGTATTCCAAAATGCTCCATGAGGGAGAATATGTTGAAAGAAAAACATAGTGGAGGATTGGTCGGACATTTCGGTCATGACAAAACGTTCTCAAAGTTGAATGGCACATATTTTTGGCCAGGGATGAGGACAGATGTTAAGAAATTTGTGGAAAGATGTAGGATTTGTTAGCACGCAAAAGGGAAAAGGAAAAACACAGGGTTATACCAGCTGTTACCCATACTAGCGAGGCCGTGGGATGCATTGAGCATGGATTTTATATTGGGACTACTAAGGAAACAAAGAGGATGTGATTCAATCTTTGTGGTGGTAGATAGATTTTCAAAAATGGCACATTTCATACCATGCCAGAAAACCAGCGACGCAACTCATATTGCGAACCTATTTTTCAAAGAAGTCGTCAGACTTCACGGTTTTCCAAGAAGTATAGTTTCAGATCGGGATACCAAGTTTGTGGGACATTTCTGGAGGACTTTATGGAAGAATATGGGGACAAGTTTGTATTTTAGCTCAGCGTATCATCCTCAGATGGATGGGCAGACATAAGTTTTCAACCAGAGCTTGGGATATTTGCTGAGGAGCCTAGTGACTGAACATCATAGTCAGTGGGACCACATTCTTCCATAGGCGGAATTTGCTTATAATTATTCACTCAACAGAAGCACAGGGAAGAGTCCATTCTAGATTGTATATGGAATGCAACCAAGGGGAGTTTATGAATTGAAAAATTTAGAACAAAATGAATTTAGAAGTGCTAGTGCAGAGGATTTTGCAGAAGCGATGAAGGAGCTTCACAACATAGTCAAGGAACGATTACAAAGTTTGAGTCAAGAATATAAGCGCAGAGTAGATCAACACAGGCAAGAACTTCAATTTGAAGTTAGTGATCTGATTCTTGCACATCTGAGGAAGGAAAGGTTTCCAAGAGGAATGTATAACAAATTGAAAATGAAAAAGATTGGACCATGCAAGGTCTTGAAGAAATTTGGGGCAAACACATATGAGATTGAATTACCCGATGGGGTTGAAATCTCGTCGATATTCAATATTGCGGATTTGTACCCTTATAGAGCTGGAGAAGAAGGAGCAAAGGATGAATAGGCAGAGATTCAATGGACAAATAAAATGCCTGTAGCTGAAAATCCGCAGATAGAAAGCATAATTGACAAGAGAGTCAACAAAAAGACCAGGAGGAAGGAGTATTTTGAATACTTAGTCAAGTGGAAGGGACATCTAGTTGAAGATGCCAGTAGGGAAAATGAAGCAGAAATTCATAAGCATGGACAAACCGTGCAAGAGCTCATGAACAGGAGTTCATGAACATTTTCAAGAGAGGAAGTATGATGCATGAGCATCGTAAGCAGCCAGCCAAG
Source organism: Picea sitchensis (assembly GCA_010110895.2). Taxonomy (NCBI): domain Eukaryota; kingdom Viridiplantae; phylum Streptophyta; class Pinopsida; order Pinales; family Pinaceae; genus Picea; species Picea sitchensis. The sequence goes on along the minus strand of SNQJ01S0008452.1, from coordinate 350,524 downwards.
CAAGCAATGTAAAAGGAGGAAGATAGTTGGAAGACCTCCAATGAACGTTTTTGAATTTTTTTTTAAGCATTAATGTAATGGTTAAAGGTAAGTGTACTTGCATATTGTAAATAGATCATGAGCGATTCTCTCTCATCTGTAGAAGGTAGAGGCATTTATGCATAGTTAATGAAAGTAGGTAGGTCTGAATTTTAGATTAGACAGTTTAGAGAGTAGGAGGGAAAATGGATATAGACACCCTCATCTTTGTATCATTGTATCATTAGAACATTAGCATAGAGCTGTAGCAGAGAGCTGGAGAGAAGAACCCATGTATAGAAGCTTTGAATTAATACATGAAGCTTTGAATCAGACTCATGGTGTTATGATGTTTTCTGTGTACACATGCTGAATGGTATGATGATAGTTGTTTTATTCTCTCTGTTATGCATTTACTTTGATACTAAGTTGAATGTATGATTTCATATTAAATGTTTGAAGTCTGAGAGAAGAAAGAGAATGACTTTCAATTGTTTCTCTTCCTGAGAGAGAATTTCTTGCAAGGAGTGCAGTGAAACATCCACAAGGAGTGCGTTGACAAAGGTTCAGAGTTTATCTTTGGAAGCTCAAGAGGGATATCGTTGTTCTCATTCCAACAGAAGTGCAAGTGAAGCACAAGAGTTGTGCAAGGCATGAAAAATCTAGCTGAGTCCTTAGAAGTTATTAACTAAGGTGGAAGAGAGTAAATACTGCTGTCATAGAAGGTGCATAGAGTCGAGAGTTCAAATACACAAAAGTATTTGAAGGTATGCCGCAAGGAGTGCGAGTAGAGGCCCTTTTTCGAGGCTTGAATTTACAGAGAAATCTCAGAAGGGGTAGTGCCTTTGAAGTTTTCGAAGGAAGGTAGGAAGGAGAATATTCATGCAGGACGTTAAATTCCGGTGAAGGAACATTGGTTGGTTCCATAGAGATTCTTGAGGGGAGAATCAAACGGCCGAAATTCTCTGTGGAGAAATCAAGAAATAGCGAGGACCGTAGGATCCAGGAGAGCTGTGGGGAAGATAAGAATTGGACTAATCCATCCTTCGAGAGGCAGGATCCAATGTGGACCATTGATTGCGAATGTTGAACCGTCGAGATCATTTCAACATTTCAGGGGTTGTAAGTACGAAGTGCGGACGAAGACCTTGGTCGCTCAAACTCCTGAAGCATGAACTGGATTGTTGTGTGTAAAGGTGAGGAGCAAAATTTTTGGCGTTTCGACATTTCTATATTTTGGGGTTCAGGGATTCAGGATTGTGGTGACAAGTGTTTCAGGATTGAGAGTTCAGAACTTTCGGTACCAGGAAGCCCGAAATAACATGAGTCGTTGGATCTTAAGGAAGGCTATCAACCGTTGATTCCATATAAGGCATCGCTTCAGAATTAGGGGTTTCGAAGTGATAATGGAATGACATTTGAAGATTGATTCAATTTTTGAAAGCCGAGAAAGGTGACAAGTGGCAGGAATCCACGTCAGAGACTGAGGACAACTGAGAGGACATGTGGCGAGTTTTCATCAATAGTCAGAGTTAGACTCCATTGATTTCTTTGGGGTTCGAAGGTTGGAAAGTCAGGAAGCCTCATTTTAGGATTCATGAAATCGTTAAGTCCGAAACACTGAAAAGGTGAAAAACCCGTTGAGGAGCCAAAAATTGATGAACGTGTCGGGATTCGGCAATTCGACACTTTAGGAGACAAGAGATCGGGGTTCCCTATTCTGGAATTCCCGAAGTCATGAAACGTGATACAAAAGTAGAGGAGGATGTGGCCAAAGACTTTGACGTTTCGGCATTTCAGGTTTCAGCAGGTGGAAGGGCCGAGAACCTCGACAACAGGGATCGCGAAATCACGAAACCCAAATTCCTTTGTGGTTTGAACAAAGGGGTTGATTTACCCTCAGCGTGGTTGTAGTGAAGGTCCTGAGCGGATCTCTACCCGAGGGCAGGGGGTCTACGACATTTATACTAATCTGGCACGTGTAAAGTGTCTCTTCACTGGCAGGGCCGACTTCTTAATATGGGTGGTTATAACCACCTTTATTATATTTCGGGGCCTCTTTGATATATTCTGGGGCCGACTTCTTCTTTTGCCTTTTACAACTACATTATGACCAATCCACAAAAGGGGATTTGGTCCTTTTACAATAGTCGACATGATCAATCCACAATGGGGATTGATCTAATGAATAATCTATTAAATAATAATAAGAATACACTTTGCAGTTACATTATTTCAACACTCCCCCTTAACAATAAGGGTATTCTTCAACAACATCAGGCGAGAGAGAGAGAGGACAACATCATCAACAACATCAAGTGGGTGAGAGGAAAACATCATCGATATCATCTTGGAACACTGACTAGCATATCTATAAATCATTGGAAGTTTTCTTCATCGACAACATCATCATTCTCAAAGGAATGCAATCATCATCTGCATCAATATGTAGTAGTATAAAACTGATACATAATCATCATCACAGCACGAGGCTGACTCATCATAATACAGGACTAGCTTTACGTCACAGTTGTCAAGTTGGAAGCTCAGTACTCGTCTTGCTTTACGTGACAACAATCAAGTTGGAAGCAAGATACTACACTGGATTTACGTCACATCTTTTCAAGATGGAAGCACAGTACTGGTCTCATATCAACGTCTTGCTTTACGTCACAACACTTAAGCTAAAAGAAAGATACTAGATTGGCTTTATGTCACAACTGTCAAGCTGGAAGCGAAGTACTAGTCTCATCACATTGTCTTGCTTTACGTTACAACCATCAGGTTGGAAGCAAGATACTAGACTGGATTTACATCACATCTTTCAAGCCGAAATCACAGTACTAGTCTCATCTCAACGTCTTGCTTTATGTCACAGCAATAAGGCTGGAAGCAAGATACTCATCCTGCTTTACGTCACAACAATCAAGCTGTAAGAAGGATACTAGATTGGATTTACGTCACAGCTTCTCAATCTGGAAGCACAATTTTATTCTCATCACATCCTATTGCTTTACATCACAACAATAAAGTTGGAAGAAAGAGATGTCTTATCACAGTGTTACCCATGATTTTGGTCAATCTTGATGGTGTACTCAGGCTCCTCATAAGAACTTTCTCCTGAGAAAAATGACATTCATCTCTTCCTAGAAAACTTACTTTTGAGGAGAGTTCGCAGGTTGCTAATATCCCAGGGTGCGAGAATGACCCATTCTCGCAGGCTGCCTTAAGCTAGGGTGTGAACTTCTCACACTGTGCTACATAACTAGGGTGCGAACTCGTTCTAAATCTTGGAAAAAGATGAAGTCTCGATGGTTCTAGAAGGGAATCTTCTAGAAGAATGGGTTGGCATTTGAATGGTTATCCTTGTACTGGATTCCTTGATATTGTGGGATCATTCTTATCCAAGTAACCATCTCATTCTCTCCTATATATTGATGGAATTCTCATGGAAAAGGTTAAGCAAGATTCATTGGAGAATTGGTGAAAGAATTGTGTGAAGGACTTATCTTGAACAGGAGCTTGGAGACTCTAGCAAGTCTATCAAAAGGATTTGATCTTCTTCATGCAAGGATCGAGAAAGTGTATGTGTGTTGGAGCCAAGAGCCACCAAAAGGAAGCTTGCAACATCAAGGCGATCAGATTGTATCTTCTACTTTCGATTAATATGATACAGTGGCATGTCCCTTTCCCATAAAGTCATTCTCACTTTGGTTGGTTTGTGTTGTCTTGGTCTTGAACTCACGAGAGCACCGGAGAAAAGCGGGAGCAACAGAGACCCTAGGAAGCGATACAAAGGTATGTTACTTGTTCCTTCCTACTAGCTAATTCAATGGTCATAACTTAGGGAAAGAGTCATGTCCTATCCTGTTTTGTTCTATATCCAGGTGGATCTAGGGAGATCTGCTAGTGTCCGCACCTACCGATTAGTCCGATAACAAAATTGGTGACTCCACTGGGGAGATAACCTGTTTTCTTTGTGGTTTTTGGTATTTTTCCTTGGCCATTTTCTCTTGCCTTACCTTTCTCCATTCATATCAATCTCTGAGTCTTTAGGATACCCTGATAGACCCTTTGGGTCTAGAGGCCTCTTCAAATTTTGTGTCTTTTTCCAAAAATTTGATTAGTTTCAGACATTCTCGCACTGCACTCCATAGTGGCCTGCGAGAATCTATTGAGTTTGCACCCTGCTTTTAGGTCCAGTGTGAGGTTCTTGCACTCTGCTCAAAGATGGCCTACGAGAATGACCTATTCTCGCACTGTGTAATACTCTCAGCCTGCGAACCCTTTTTTCAAAATTTTGGCTTTAAGACTTTTGCATGATCAACTACCCAGATCAGTTTAGGTGCTTAAAAAGAGTTTTTTGGACCATTGGTTGATGTTTTTCTTGTCTTCATTTTTGTGCACGAACAGTCTTAGGATTTCAAAGGCTCTTCCTATCACTTTTTTCTTGACTTTCGTTTCTTGACTTTTCTCTGCCAAGATATACTCTCTAATTTTGGAATATGAGTGTGCTTGTTTGGTTAAAGACCGATGATCGGTTGAAAGTTGAGCTTCTTTATCATTTGCTCCTTATTTGGAAGATTACTTTTCTCATGCAATTGAAAAGACTAGTTTGGTCTGCTTGTTATTTTTGTTTCCATTGAAATATTGGTTTGGGTTTTTATCTATTTCTTATTCATTAGATGTTGATTTTCTTCATTCTCACCATCATGGTGTAGGTCCCTTTTGAAAAGTGAACAACATTTTTCTTTCAAAATCATTTTCGTCTTCGAAAGTATTGAAAATCAATTGTTGAAAGTATTGAAAAAGAAACAACACATAATTGTTATTTTTACGTGATTCGTTGCAATTGCATTTTAAAGGAAATTGTGTATTGTAGTTCAAGGTTGATCCGAAAAACTTCTCTTTCCCTCCCATACATAGGATTCATTGAACGAAAATTGATATATTTCATTCTTATCCATGCATCGTTGGGTCAGAGTCTCATACAAAATCAGTTTCATCTCTGCTTCCTTTGAGTAACAATAGCTCTTAATAACATCGCGTAATTGTAAAATTTAACTAGTAACTCGTTTCTAGGGCTCTATTACACCAACATTTATCTATGCTAGTGCTTTGGAATAGGAAGAGAGATACACTCTCCAAAACACAAAACACACAATAGCATCTTGTGTTAAGGAGTGTTAAATTCCATTTACAACATCTAGTCCTGGGAAGCCCTTCTCACACAAGGGTCAAACACAAGGTCGCATTGATATTGACAGAGTTATTCACCCTTCTTTGTTGATATCGGTGTAGATATTGTACGTATTACGGGGATCACTTGGAGGTATACCCACAATGATGAGTGGAATATTTTTGAGTTGATTTCAGGCTAGATACCCTGCCCTTGCATGTGGATCAGACTGTCGACTGTCCCCCCAGGATTTATTGTTGTCGGTGGTAACCTTAGTGGCCTATCTTTCTAGGTTCTTACACAAGGTGACTGTGAAGGGGAAAGTCTTCACGGTA
>SNQJ01S0008452.1:334620-344942 GCA_010110895.2 Picea sitchensis | reverse complement strand
GTTGCGATGTTGGATTTCATCACCAACTAGTGAATTCAGAATTAGAAGTTCTTGTTTGCTTGGTGTTGCTTCCTAGATTTTGTTTACTAGCGCATGTTGTTTGTTTACCAAAGTTGACCATACGATTTTCTTCGTAAGTTTGTCACTCGTTTACAATAGCTCCTCCACGTCGTTCATGTAGAATGCAGGGTTTATCTCCAGAGCATCTGGAAGGTTCTCAACCCTTGCTTATAAGTTCACCTGAGGGCTCTCCTCGGAAAAGTGAAGTCCCAACCGTCACCACGGCACAAGTGGAACGAACTGACTCTCTAGAACATTTCCAAATTACCAATACTCAAGAGGACTTTCGAATTCACCCTGATTCTGAGCGAACATTTATGCGACTGAATTATTCCGGAGACTTAGTTGTTACCTCTTCTGGATCACCGGTTGGACCCTTTCCAGGCATTAATGACCAAGATCCTTTTTGGTCTACGGGCGTTTTTTGACGGGACCTTTTTGGTCCAAGCTCACCTGTGATTTCTGAAATCATATCACCTGTGATTTCCGAAATCTCTAGTCTAGAGACAGTATCGTTTACTACCACCTATTATCGTTTACTGCCATATCTTGACCATCCCTATTGAAATGTCCCATCATACAGATACTACGAGTCTTCACACCGGGTTTACGGTGGTTAGTCTCGCCCCCATCGACACATCGCGAATGCCCAACGTCACTCCAACACTACCACCTGGATATCGTGAGTTGAATGCTTCCATTCCCACTACTACGCAAACCCCATCCGACTCTCCTGGTGGTCCTTCTTCTTCTGGGCACTCTCTTCCCAGTTTTATTCCAACACTCCCTCAATTTCCTTTTGGAGGACCTCTCTCATCCTCCACTGAAAGTCTTAATCCTAGTGGCACTATTCCGTCATTCACACCAACTTACCAGATTCCTGTCGGTGGAAAATTTCACCAAGGTGGTATGACTCAACCCCCTCTCAGTGGGAAAATTCCTATTGGAACGCAAATCCCAATTGGAACACAACCCCCAATTGGAACGCTACCCCCAATTGGAACACCACCTTCGATAGGAGGACCGATCCCACCTTATGGACAAAACATACCTCCGTCCTTGGTCCAGTATTAGAATCAGTTGATACAACATCCTCCTCAATCGACTGGGGGGCAGCAGTTTCTAGCTGCATCTATGATACCCCCTAGTATGGGCCAACCATATCTAGTTGCGTTCAATCCCATTTGGGGCTCAAATGCTCAAACTCACGTCCCTGTTCCAGGGTACAATCCCATGAGCTACTATCCTCTTCAACCACCACCGAATCTGCCTGGGTCTTCACATTATATGAAGACTGGTTATGGTCCTACTGGTTTTTCGACGGAGCTTCCTCCCAAAAGCCACCAGTACCCGCAAGTGAATCGACAGCTACCCTTCTTGGCCACTTTGGATCTTCCGAATTTGTCAAGGATTTTAAATGATCCAATTCGTCACTCTCCCCAATGGCCTGCTATACCAGCTAAGCTACCATCAGACATCCCTAAATTCGATGGCAAAGCGGGAGAGGACCTGAACAATCATGTCATGAATTTTCACCTCTGGTGTTCATCCAACTCGTTGATGGATGACTCTATTCATTTACGTCTTTTTCAACGAAACCTCACAGGTTCTACTGCGAAGTGGTATATAGAATTACCACGAGGTTTCTTTGCTGACTTCAATACCCTATATATGGCTTTCCTCACACACTACCAGTTACCGATCCGTTATGAAATAGGGACCGATATTTTGAGTTCTTTCAAACAAAACAAAGCCACTCATATATCTGATCACATTCATGAGTGGCGACGGAGACGACGTCTCATCAAAATTGAACTCCCTGATCAGTTGTTGGCAGAGTGGTTCACCAAATCATTTGTGAACGACATTGGTCGTGACATCTCCATGGGTGGAGTCGTCACGGAAGAGCAGGCCATAAGTCGTGCTCAATACCTTGAACTCATTTACTCACAAATGGGTACCCTTTATGATTAACTACTTGACTTACCTCGTCCTTCCACTTCTGCCACTTCAACTACTCCAACTGCTTCGCATGCAGCCGACGGTGTGATTGGCACTTTCCAAGCCCAACCACATTCTGCCTCAAGCACAAACCCCAAACCTGCTTCTTCTAATCTTCAAAATGCTCCATCTCCTACCCCTCCCATCGGAAAGACTTCTGAGGTAAATGCAGTCCAATCTACCCCAGCCGATAAAAACAAATATAAAAAGGGAAGGGGTAAGAATAAGGAGGAAAAAAATAATTCTCAAGCAGAGCGAACGAAAACTACACCTGTTGACGATCGGGATAAGCGCAAACCTCGATACCCTTGTCTTATCTGTGGTGATGATCACTACACGAAGGATTTTCCACGACGCGCCGAGGTCACTAAGTTCCTTCAAGGAGATCCAAAACCACCTTCTCCGGCCGTTTTGTCACAACCCTTCCTGTCTCAACAACAGGCTCAGTTGGTCATTCATGACCAACCTTCATCTTCTACTACATCCTATGTGTTGATGTGTACTGCCGATTCAAAGCAGAGCAACGTTTCACTGACCACTCGAGCCAAAGATTATTCTCCCTCTAAAGAGAAGGTTGATGACCTACCTCCTTCCTTGGTACAACCCTCTCCCGTGACTCCACCTACCAACGGTCCTCTTCATCTCGAACGACCAAGCCTCGACACAGTTCTTCGACCCCCCCCCAAAGGGCATCGTTTGGAAATTGGGTTTCAATCCTCATGATCGTGTTGCCCAGAACTACAACATTGTTGAAGACTTGTTCCAAGCACCTTCTGTGATGTCGGCCCTCGAAGTCCTTCAAAGTTGTCCCACACAATGGAAGGCACTGTTGAAATCTATTGGTGGAATCGATCCAATGGATACGAATTTAATAATTTTTGACTTGGAAGCTCACATTTCGAGGTTACCTCCTCAACTCGCGTTCCAGATCCAAGCGATTATCTCTAAAAAAAACATTTGTCGAACCGTTATCGACAAGGGTGCCTCGATGTGTGTTATGTCTCTTACCTGCTGGAAAGCCATTGGCTCTCCATCTTTGAATGACTCCCAGAATACTCTCAAAGCCTTCAATGGATTCGGTTTTAAGCCCTACGGTGTCCTTCCTTCGTTGCCCACCACGTTAGAAGGAAAAATGGTCCAAGTCGAAGTGGAAGTCTTTGACGCTCCCCTTGATTACAATGTTCTGCTTGGCCATAGTTGGATCGATTCCATGCGCGCAATTGTTTCGACCCTTTTCCATGTGGTACATTTCCCACATCAAGGGAACGTAGTCACCGTCGACCAATTAGCCTTCTTTAACTATGAAACTCGTACTGGAAATGTACCCTTCATCTCTAAAACCCCACTGGGTTATGAGAACGTCGGTGTAGGCCTTCTTAAAGACTCTTTGTTAATGGGTACTTTCCCCATTCCACCACCCGATGTTCCACGCTCGTCCGTTTCTTCAATCAACATGATCTCCACCTCGATTCATGAACTTCCTGTGTCTCACGACCCATAAATAGTAACTTACCCTGGAGATCATCTTCGTTACAACGAAGAAATGCTGTTAAGTCTGGTCGAATCCACCTATTAGGCCATTCAATCGACAACCCCTTCTACCCCCTCTCTTGGTGAGTTATCTCCAGATCCTTTTCATGTCATTTTTCCCACAGACGAAATGATCATGTCTATCATGGAAGACACCCCTTGGGACAATGGACATCATCATTCCATTCTCTTTCTGGAGAAACATACCATTGAGAACTATCAATGGATCTCGACCCCATCGACTGTTTTCGTCATCTCAACCATTCCCGAGTTCGCACACGATGTGTTTTCTGAAGGGAACTTAAGCTATATCTCACCTACTATTCCCCTCGACATATCTATCAAACCTGGCATTGTCAAAAATGTCCATATCGTAGCTTTGTGTTCTTCTAACGAAATCGTCACCTACACATCCCTTTTCAAAGATTTTCGTGACATCTTCATCTGGAGCTATGAAGAAATGTCGGGTATCAACCCTACGATTGTGATACATGAGATCAATACATACCCGAACACTAAACCCGTCCGGCAACGCCTTTGTCCAATTCACCCACGTAAAGCGGCTGCTATCAAGCTCGAAGTCGAGAAACTTCTTAAAGCCGACTTTATTTATCTGGTGGCTCTCGCTGACTGGGTTTCCAATCTTGTCCCGGTCGACAAGAAACAAGGCACAATTCGTGTATGCATTGATTATAGGGATATTAATAAAGCTTGTCCCAAAGACAACTTTCCTACCCCCTTTGTCGATCAGATTGTCGACGATTGTGCCAGAAGTGAAATATTCTCTCTAATGGATGGTTTCTCCGGGTATAATCAAATCAACATTGTTCCCGACGATCAAGATAAGACTGCTTTTATTTGTCCTTGGGGTACTTTTGCCTATCAGAAACTCCCTTTTGGTATCAAGAACGTTGGCGCAACTTTTCAACGCGCTATGTCTTATGCTTTCCATGATATCAAGCACATCATTCAACCATATCTGGATGATTTACTCGCTCACTCAATGCACCGTGTCGATCATCCAACCCACCTCCGAGCCATTTTCGTCCACTGTCGGTTCTACCATATACGTTTGAATCCAAATAAGTGCGTTTTTTGCGTGAAATCCAAACGACTTCTAGGTTTTATTGTTTTGCATCAAGGGATTCAGGTGGATCCTTTAAAGGTTAAGGCGATCCTTAATCTCCCTCCTCCTTCTACACTTCGCCAGTTACAAAGTTTGCAGGGGAAAACAAACTTTCTTCATTTTTTTATCCCAAATTATGCCGAGATAACTCGTGGATTTACGCGGCTACTGAAAAAGGGGTCCAAGTTCGTATGGGATACCATCGTCAAAAATGCTTTCGAAGCTTTGAAATTGTCCCTAATGCGTGCTCCACTTCTCTTTCCTCCCGATTACAGTCGCGATTATTTCCTTTACCTTGTTGCCTCAGATTACACCATTGGTATGGTTCTCATCCAAGAGGATGATGCTAACGAAGAACATATTATCTACTACTTGATTCAAAGTCTAACACCTACTGAAATCAAGTATTTACATGTCGAAAAACTTGCCTTGGTTGTCGTCCAAGCCGTCCAACGCTTCTGGCACTATATCCTCTCGTGCAAGACTACAGTGATTTCTAACTGCAACCCTATGCAACACATTCTTACACGTCAATTACTAGGGGGAAAATACTCCAAATGGATTGTGATACTCCAGGAGTTTGACTTGGAATTCGAACACACCAAGTCCAAGAAGTCCTTAGTGTTTGTTAAGTTGATATGCGACTTTCCCTATTCTGAAACGGAAAATGTAGCAGCTGATTCATTTCCCGATGAATCTCTTTTCCTCATCAACACTGATGATCTTTGGTATGGTGATATCATCATATATCTCCAAACCCATATTTTCTGGCCAACTTTGTCTAGTACTGACCGACGTCGAATACGCTAACAAGCCTGTCAATATATTATCCTCGGGGATACTCTTTATCGTTGGGGGATTGACTCTATTTTTCAATGCTGCCTAACAGTCGATGAAGCCGAGAAAGCTCTGAATGAATGCCATCTGGAGCTTGTGGTGGTCATATGTCTGGGTATGCTACTGCCTAGAAGATATTATGAGCAGGGTATTTTTGGCCTTCTTTATTTAACGACTGCATAATCGTCGTTCAAAAATTCCATGCTTTCCATACCTATAATAACAAGATACGGTCACATCCTGCTCCTCTTCACCCTATGGTCTTCGTTAACCCTTTTGCGAAATGGGGCATCGATTTCATGACATGTCACCCTCACTCGGCCAGGGGGCATGGATACATTATTGTAGTGGTCGATTACTTTACGAAATGGGCCGAGGCGATGACGACATTTGACAACACTGGAAAGACCGCAACATTATTCATTTTTAATCATGTCATAGCTCGTTTTGGTGTTCCCCAAGCTATCGTCACTGATCACGGTAGCCACTTTAGAAACTTCATGATGTCCGGACTTACTGAAAATTTGGGTCTTCACCATGAAAACTCAACGCCCTATTACCCATAAGCCAACGGCCAAGTCGAAGCAATTAACAAAGTTCTCATAACTATGCTCCAACAAATGATAGGGATTCACAAAACAAGTTGGCACACAATGTTTTTTTCAGCATTGTGGGCTTACCGGACATCCGTCAAGTCCGCTACTGGGTTTACACCTTTCCGGTTAGTCTATGGTTTGGAAGCCATTCTCCCGATTGAATGCGAGATACCCTCTTTAAAACTAGCTGTTGAACTCCTACCAAACACTTCTGCTGAGGAAGAACGTCTATTGTATCTTATGCGATTAGACGAAACTCGACGCTATGCTACTATAGTCATAGAAGCTTAGAAAAAACATGTCAAGGCCCAATACAAAAAACATGTCAAGCCTCGCGTTTTCTTCGAAGGAGATCTCATTCTCCTCTATGATCAAGATCGAGATATGCTAGGAGATGGAAAATTCGAAGCCATGTGGCGAGGTCCTTATATCGTTCGACGAGTTTTGGAAAAAGGATCTTATGAGTTAGTAGATTACGATGGTATCCATTTGAGTGAACCCAGGAATGGGTTGTACTTGAAGAGGTACTATGCATAAAATCGTCTGTGCACGAGTACTTGTATTTTTATTGTATCATACTTCTTGTGTGTTACTATAGCTTGCTTTCGTCGTTATCTGGTCTCTACCCTTATGTGATGTTGTGTTTGATTTCCAGATGTCGGAGTCTTCGCTACCCTATATTGGCTTCGCTGATGCCACTAGTCGTAGTACTCAGAACCTTGCTTCCGCTGCATGGGAAATTTACGCCCCTACAAAGGAACTTGTCTCTTTACAAGGTGTGTGTCTCGACCGTGCGACCAACAATATTGCATAGTATAGCGTCGTTATCGAATTGTTGATTGATTCTATCTCACTCAGAATCCGTCATTTGGTTGTGCGACTCGATTCGTAGCGTGTAGTACTACAGTTAAGTAATGTCTATACTATTCGAAGTCCTACTTTGTTACGGGTGTATTTGCGAATTCGCCTCTTGGAACGTTATTTTGATTATATTGAATATCAACATATTCCTGGATGTCTAAATACATTAACTGATGCATTGGCTAACTATGTATTAGACAGACATTTGTATCATTTATAAATCAATCACATCAATTTTCACATACCACACGATAAACCGATAGAAGCCATATGTATATATAACGATCAAAAGAGTTTTTACAAAAAGTTATGTCCGAAGACCAAAATGTCAAAATCTGAAGCTCATAGCTTCTAAAAAGTGACGTCATGGATGACGTTCACGGTAGCACATGATTGCCCAGGCAACCCTATGGAGCAGTTGGCCAATGGACTCAGACACTCCTACTGTATGACACTGATAACGTCGTGGAACCTCTCCAAGAGGCATGTCTGGAATATCTGTTGTCAAACCCTCTAGGTTTTGTTCCACTGCTTGATAATCCTTGGAATCCCATTGTGGCACTGGAGGTACCTCTCCTCACCGCTGAATAGGAGAAGTACCAGGAGGTCAGTAAGGTCCCACATCTGTGTCATCAAAAAATGAATTTTGTATTTAGTCTTTGGACGAACATATAAAAAACATTTGCATATGATAAAATTCACAAAAACATTTAAAAAGAAAAAAATGTGTACTTCTTGCCAAGTTCCCCCCACTGAGCACCCTTAGGCAGGACTAAGTCTGGATCTCCTCGGAAATCCAACCTGGTATAAGCATAATCGTCGACCATCAACATCTGTGGTCATATCCAGTCGAAGAAGGTATCATCATACTTGATAATTGGTCCAGCTACGTGTCGGGCCATGAGCTGACACCATCTCAACATTCTTGGATCCCTGGGAGCCAGTAAATCCCACTCAACCTGTAGCCTCAGTAATGGAACCCTCTCGAGAAAGAAGGACACTAACAAAGACCCGTACCCGAATTGCTTCAGGTCGCCTCATCTGCATTTGGTCAACTTCTTTTTCATGCTACGAAGCACAACATCTGCCCAGTTAAAAACCCGAGGCTCAGTACACTCTATGGCATACTGAAAGTAACTCTAGAGTGCCATGTGAGGAGCGGAGCTCCCAACCATACGTGTAATGGTGAACAAAATAGTATGGAGGGTCAAATCTCGCACTCCCCAAATAACTACTTTTCCTTTCTTCCTCTCTACCTCTGGAACACAGTGTAAGCAACAATACTCACTCATGGGAAACCCACCACCTCTGCTACCAGTTAGGCTCACGTGGTACCCACATCGTGACAGTCCTGTCAAGAAGTAAATGTCCTCAATATCCAAGGATAGTGTGTGGACCCCTACATGGAATACTTGCTTATCAGGATCCCACATATGCACAAGGTACTCTAATAACCTGATTTGTGCCCTCATGCCTGGGATACGAAAGTACTTCAAAATACCATAGTTTCTCAAAGAGGCAATATTAGGCCTACGATTTCCGGCAATGGAATTATCTTCTTCATGGTCCCTTTTGTGCCATTTCAGAACCATTTTGATGGCCAAATACCTGCATAAGAAGCACAAGAAGAAGATTAATAACTCTACTCACAAATTGGTGTCTTTTCATAGGGTAAATTTTTAATTTTTTTTTACACCTTGCATTTCTCGTAGGCGCCTGTGGGCTCACCTGCGAGAATGACCCATTCTCGCAGGTCTCGTGTAGCCTACTTGCGAGAATGGCTAAGCACCATAATAAACCCCAAAACAAACTTAAAATGATAGCTTTTGCCAATGAAAATGAAAAATTAAACCATGAAAAAGTAGAGGACAAAGTGCCTACCTCACTGCCACTGACGGTTCGTCGAATGGATGCTCGTAAATCCTGCAATCTGACGTCGAATTTCGAGGGTAAAAGAGGGGTTTTTGGGCTCAAATAGTGGTAACTTTGAAATGATATGGTAAAAAGAGTTTTTACTTCTTTATATTTACTTTTACCATGTTATTGAATTTTTTATTTATTAAAACCTAATCCCTAATGCCCTTTTGAGTGTAACTTTTGCAGGCGTAACGACTTCAATGTTCATATACAGGGATGTAGACATATTTTTTCTTTTTCATCGCATGTTTTGATTGTTTTTTATGGTTTTTGTATAAAACCTCGAGCTTGGTCTTTGTCCGTTCTCATGCTTGAAAATACATGAGAATGTGATCAAGCATACTTTTATCACTTTTTTTGGGCTCAGCAAGGTTATACGAAAAAGGAACCCCCCTGGAGTCCTCTTTAAGTTCTTTTCAGACTCTCTAAACATGAAAATATAGTCGAGCAAACTTTCTATTTTCACGCTCGATAAAGTATTTGAAGAAAGTGTCTGGTGGGCGATAATTTATCTCCTTTTCGGTCTCATATGACTATTTTACGAAAATGGAACTGAGAGAGTTCTCTTTTAAGTGTTTTTCCAGACTCTATAATCATGAAAAACCTTTGAGTTTTCTATCTTTGGACTCGTTAAAAAAACATTGACAGACCCGTAATGGGACCGAACCACTCCTTCCTAGGGTTCGTTAAACATACTTCAAAGGACTTATCTGAAGGATAAGCTTATATCAGCAAGCATATGTTATCCTCCTCAAGCTTGCGTAAAAATAAAGTGGTACTCGCCAGAAATGGTGGGGGAAAATTTGGGAAAGGGATATGTTCTGATCTTCATATTGATTGGCAGTAAGTGTCGCTCTTGAACATGACACCCCCTATTCATTATATTTGAAGCTGGTTTGGGAAATCCATTTGTCTCTCATTCGATTTTCTATAAGGTCACACCCTGTGTCGTCTCTGAGTCAATGCTTCCAAATCATTGGTCATGTCGTTCATATGTTCAAGATAAGTTCATCTGAAACCTCTATTGAGTCGGCCATCTGTAGTTGTCCATTCTCTCTGTGTCGGCCTTCCCTGTGTCCAGTCCAACTTACATCATACTCTGTTTCACCTTCAAAATTTTTTACTCATTTCGTGTCATTGATGGGGGATACATCAAGGCCCTCCTGTGACGAGTTTTGTTCCATCGACTTCAGCTCATTATCCGAAAACAAGACTTGGAAATTCTTTGGTACCTTGGAACCTGCATGCCTCAATGGAAGGTTTCCTTGCTTTTGACAGCGGGTTTACATCATTGACCCCTGATCGAAAGATTCCGTCGAATTTTCGACTTCAACTCATTCATTCACACTCGATGGATTGTACTAGAGTACCTTGGGAGTCATTGACATTAATGG
>SNQJ01S0008452.1:296600-334610 GCA_010110895.2 Picea sitchensis | reverse complement strand
TTTAGGGTCGTCATTATGAGTTCGTCTTCGTCTAAGGTATCTCCAATCGCTTCTAACTGTTCTTTGAATTATGAGATTCTGGAGAAATATTCCTGAATTGTTTCTCCTTTCTACATCCTTGTATTCTTCAGTTGAGTTCTTAGATTCATCTTCTGGTTTATGTTCTTTCCTTCATACACTCTGGTCAAGGCATCAAACGTTTCTTTAGGAATCTTCTTAGATGACGCATAAGGAATCAGGTGGTCTTTGATTGAATTTTCAATGATTCTTTTGGCCCTGATTGCGTCCTTTTGATGCTTGGCTTTTTTTGTGGCGTCGTTGAGTTCCATAATTTCTTCTTTGACGAATTTTTCTAGGTCATTCTCTTAAAGAATGAGTCCAATTCTATACTTCTAGGCATGAAATTTTTCAACACCTTCCAGCTTGTCAACAAGCTTAGTGCTTGTAGACATATTTTACTTGGAGATAGGAAAACGACTGAAAAATGAAAATGCTCAAAATCAAATTCTGAACTTACCAGGAGGTGCACTTGTCTGAGGTGAGTATCCTGGTCTGTTTGGATCTGAGAAAATCCAACTTTTTCTCCTCCAAACTTGATCTGCGGATTTCTAGACTAGTCTTCTGGTTTTCTGGTACCTTTGGTACTCTGGTACTTCTGGTACTTCTGATACACCGGTTTTCTGATACTTCTGGTACTTTGTGAAACTAGGGTTTCACTTTCTGGGAGATCCAACCACTGAAAAGGTGCGATGAGAGTGCCAAAGTAATCCTTGGGGGAGGGTTCACTTTTCTAGGTGGTTTTAGGGCTGAAAAGCTTCACCATCAAAAATCCCTAATTTGCATGTACAACAACAATGACATTTTTCACTCTTGTGAAAGATGATTTCTTCAGCTTGGCTCTGATACCATGTTAATGTTTAATCCATTATTATAGTTCTTTGCATTTCAATAGATAACAACAACATAAGACAAGATCAATGAGAAATACACAATCACAAGAGACACAACATTTATCCCGGGAAACCCTTAAGGGGAAGAAAGCCCAACAAAAATTCCTTATTATAGATAGCTAATACAATGCCAAGAGATAACTTAAGCTAATACAGAAGATCCTCTCCCAAAGATGAGCCACTCTCTCTCTCTCTTCTCCAACTGCAATTCTGAAACTTGTCTCTCAATGAATAAGTGAGGTGTGTGTCTAAGTGAGGTGTTAGCCTCCTTATTTATACTAATCTGGCACGTGTGAAGTGTCTCTTCACTGGCAGGGCCGACTTCTTAATATAGGTGGTTATAACCACCTTTATTATATTTCAAGGCCTCTTTGATATATTCTGGGGCCGACTTCTTCTTTTTCCTTTTACAATTACATTATGACCAATCCACAAAAGGGGATTTTGTCCTTTTACAATACCCTTCATGATCAATCCACAATGGGGATTGATCCAATGAATAATATATCAAATAATAATAAGAATACACTTTGCAGTTACATTATTTCAACAATTTATTCATTCTCTCTTTTCTAGTTGTACTTGTTCTCACAACTGTTCATCTAAGAACTACAACTCTGTAAATAATTCAGAGTTCTTAGGGTGGAAAAATTATTCCTCCTTTTTCCTTTTCTTGGATTTTTGAAATCTACTTCTTATTGTGATCTTCCTACTCTTTTCCTTGAGAAACCTTGGTTAGGCCTCAGACTAGCCTTTTTGAATACAACAGCATGCTTTAATAGCAAACTTTTTTTTCATATCGGGTCATGAACCGGTGCATCCTGCACATTACCATTCGATTACCAGAATGGTCAATATTCATTTATTAGTCTCTTATTGATCACATGATGTATTCAAAATGTAATCCATGATTCTTACTCACACACACACACACACACACACACACACACACACACACACACACATATATATACACACACACATAAGCTTGTGGTTCACTGCTTAATTCTCAACAGTCATTAAGGTTGTGACTATGTTCTCCTGACAAAGTCTTCACACAGTTCTTCCATAGGAAAATCCTTCAGCATGAAACTTCCTTATTTCATATCCATCACTATATATGATTGCCTCAACCTTGATTTAGCTTCAGTTGTTTACCAAATATTCCATAAGGAATATAAACATGCATCTTTGTCATGCATCCAAATTATGTATCCTCACATATTCTAGTTTTGTTAACTTACATCTATGATGTACTTAACCATAAACATAATCATAATCCTATGTGTAGCTGCCATAGGTATATTTCACAACCTACATACATCTCTACTTTAAAATCAATAAACTCATGATTGTTCACAATCATTCTCATGTGACCCTCAAAGGAAGAATCATTTACCTGTTATCATGACAATAGAGCATCCTTGCACGTTCACTTTTTCATCCATTTATACTAGTCTTTCTTGAGGGAATGGAGCACATTCCCCTTAAGCTATCATTGAAAACATAACTTTCATGACTCTTCAGAATGGAGTCAACCATGCATCCATGGTATTCACTTAATCTTGGCAAGTGCAATTCTTTCCTTACATATTACTCATCAATGAAGTCATATTGTGGCTTTAGTACACCTATACTCTTACATAATACATGTGCATCAATTGCACATTTAATATCTTTCATAACTAATTGGTATTAATATCATTCTTCATGTCAAGAATCCTCACAATGCATTAAACCATGCATTCAAACACATACAAATCTAGCCAAATATTCATCATGCAAGCTCATTTATTGCACCCTTTCCATGTCATACATGCACAAGGACATACCATACTTCCAGATCCTCATCCAAGGATATTGTTTCTATCCTTATGAAAAACCTCATACAAACACTCAACAATGAAACTCCCCCTCAGTTGACAGCTTGTAGTCATTCACATGATATCCACCTAGCAGTTTAACATACATAGTCATAACTATGTTTCCCTTTTTATGTGATAACAACAAGTAATAAAACACTCTTGCCTCAACTTTCATGAAAACATTTCCCACTCATAAATACATTTTGGGAAATTATAACCATGCCCAAGATAATAGAACAACCAATCTAGCTTCCAACTGGTCTTGATTAGCAAACCTTCCTATCAAGGAAATCCTTTTCTAGATTCCTTTTACTAGGATCCAACTATATCCATATGGCTATCATCCACCACTGGATGTCAATTTGACCCATTGGGCTTCTAGAAGTGCCCCAACAATTCATTTACCACATTCAAGATCAACTTTTAATCAACTATTTTGCCTTATTTATAATAAATTTTAATGCCTGATAACATTTGGATTATTCCCTTAAACCACAAATACAATTTCGAATTATGTTACTTACTAAGTATTCTAGTTCAATATTCCAGAGTATCTTTAGGTCATAATCAATAATAACCATTACACCTAGAATTATACCTTCTATTCAGAAATAGTCAGGGACGAATATCACTCTCCTCCTCCCACAATAATTATGGCAGATTAGTTTCCTATCCACCAAGCAAGGGAGGCTGCTATGATTTCTCACTCAATCACTCTATATTTCTACATCACCGTTTATCAGCTTGATTAGAAAAACCCTACCCAACATTTCCCATACCCAGAAACAAAAAAATCCGTTCCTCAGTTCCCTTCGAAAATTGAGAGCTGCACATGCTCTCCCTGTTCAGAGAATGGTCACCAGACTCATTCCTCTGATCATGAGGGATTATACACATATATAAGGTTTAATCCTTCATTAAAGAAATACTTATTACTGCTACATATCCTTTCAATCCATTCACATACAAGTCTTGTTATTAGTGCCCATCAACATAATGCACTCCTGTAGGATTGAATATCATTTCCCAAAGGAATCATGGGCTTCCTTTTCCACAGACTAGCATGACTCAATCTCGTTGGGTAAAATCCCAACTGTATTTTAATCTACATCCTTCTACTCAAGGAACTTATGCAGAATTTTTTTGTTTGGTAGTAACATTCTCCACATGCTCATCTTGGCCTTGGGAATCAAATCTCATGTTCGTATAACAACACATACTATTGTAAAGTGAATTTAACTGCTTCATTTGGAAAATCTAGCGACACACAGTGCATATTTCAAAAACATCTATCCACAACAACAGGTTTCATTTCTTTCTTTGGTAGAGGTGTGACTAAACCTCTTAGGAATGTGGTAAGATAGGGTGTTACCCCTTAAGGTCTCCCAAATATGTTTTCATATGACTTGTGCATGATCCCAAGCAATCCAAGTGTTGTTTCCATGTTCTAATACGAATTTGTAACACACCCAACCCATAAATACCCTTTATAGGGACGGGGCATCAAATTTTCGCATTTCCTTTGGTTCATTTTCGGTCTCTTACTAAGTAGAACCATATTATTATTCTCCTCTGAAGTTTCCATCTCCCATTAAGCGCTTAAACCAGCTAGTGTTGTACTCCTCGTGACCTCGAGCTGAAAACTAGGAGCCAAGAGTCTACTTAGCATAGGTTTCGACGCTTCAGAACTGCCACCTATAATTGCATTGCAAAAGGATTGATGCATGAACTTCTTTTCCATTGATGATCATATCAAAAAATCACAATTGATGCATGATATTACCTTTTCCATCCAATTAAATGATTCTTTTTCTTCCCAAAGAACCTTTCCATGCCTCATGTGTCTCATTGAATGAAAAACAACAACCTCTAGAACTCAATGACCCCTTCTATTCACAATTTCTACTAGACTTCGTGTGCTTCTGTCCAACTCATCCCATATCGAAGGAGACACTCTTCGACTTCCTCTCAGGTTGTGGATGAGTCTCTAGTTCATTCTCCTTGGACTATCCATAACCTACTATGGTCTATCATCATCATCCATCCACAACTTTCTTTTTCGCAAACCTGTGAGGAACAAACAACCTTGAAACAAATTCATCTTTGTGAGGTCAAGCTTCTCTTGGATTTCCATGGTGGAGCTCATTTGATATCTGACCAACTTTGTCTTTATACTGTGCTTTGATACCACTTGTCATGCCATTGAATAGCTCGATTGAATTGCATACGTCCAACATCCTCAACAACGTGCGACACCGACGCTTTTCGACTCGGTGGAGAAGCCACGTTGGTATACTCGGTCCGGACTACGTCTTCAATTCATTTCATTTATTACTTAAGTTATGTTTTCATCTTATACTTAGAACACACCAATAAGTAAAGAGAGCATTCATACATAGTAAAATGAAATGTGCAAGTGGGCAGCCAAACTGGCCTAAAACCCAAAGGATTTTTATTCAAAAGAACAACATTGTGTCGAGCCTATATCTCATGCCACACAAAGAAAGTTTACATGGGAGCCTCCACTCAGTTTACATAAATAACATATATGAAAACACAAAGACTCAACTTCAGTGAGTCACCCAACGCCCTTCTTTCATTTCCTCAGTGAGAAGTCTGAATGAACTCATCTCCTTCATGCTAATTCATCTCTGGGGCCCTGCTACTCTCTTGTTAACTCGTCCATCCCCTTATTTTGTTCAAAACATGTCTTGAATGTTTCAATTTGCTTCCCACAAATGGTCTTCTCCATTGTGGCTTATAGGCACCCATCCTAGGTGATGGTATATGCCCTTTCTAGGAGTTGATGTGTTCATTTGGTATCTAGTCTATTTTCATTTGGGTCGACTTTTCCTAAGGGGCATGTGTCCCTTGGGTGATTCGACCAACTCACCCAAGTGCACTCATTTTTCTCCTAGTCAACTCTTCATTTCCGTTTGGGCACCTATTGATGATTGAATCTGTTAGGACCAAAATGGAAACCTCATTAGGATACAAATTCCCTTGTGTTTTTATAAAGGTGGTACTCCTCTTTATCATAAGATTTTCTTGGGAATCTAGATTTTTAGAATATGGGACTTTGTAGAATTCTGTCGTGGTAGTTAAAGAAATATAAAGATTGCAAAAAAAAATAACAAGAAATAAAAAAATTTGTTTTCCTTTTAAAGAAAGTTCTTGAGAAATCACCAGGAACCACACACTTCATACATTTGAAAATATAGACAAAATTTCCTCACATCCATCATAGTTAAAATACATATTTCTGATCACATAAAATAAAAATAAGACGGTCTGCATGCATAAGAGAACTTTAACAGAGTGGAAACATGGGAATATCAAATAAAGATAATGATCTCTAAATAGCTCTCTTGAAATTTCTGAAAAAATATATAGTCTGTTACAAATCTTTGAAATTTAAATGTGTTTGTCCTTAGGACTGGGATTGGGGCTCCCATAGACCATAAATAAAATATAAAAAATAAGTAATCTTGTATAAGGATTATGGTGGACGATAGTAGAACAACACGACCTGGAAAGAAGACAAGGAGAAGTTATCAAACTTTGGTTAAACCTTTCTACTCAAAGAAGCAGAGTAACAAAATGAAAGAAATGATAAAGAAAGAAAGATGTGATTAGCATAAACTTACTATGACAGTCTCTCATATCTTCATTTTCTTTCTTCTGTCCTTTTATTGTCTTCATCGATGGTTACATGAACCATCTCAATTGTTTCTTGCCCTTCGTTGGTCAATTTGTCGATTGTTTTGTGAACCATTGTTCAATATAGTTTTTCATTGGCATGGCATTTATCTCATGTCAGATTTTAATGTTGAATAACTCGCCTTCCAATTCTCTTAAATCATGGGAAATACCATGTACTTCTTCCTCAATATCTTGATTTTTCACGGAATAGTGCACTAGCCAATTGTCTATGTCATATTCATTATATTCGAGTATGCTGTAAAATTTTCAACTGATAACCCTTTAAATATCTCAACTTTCTCGTCAAACTGTTGCTTTGTCAAGAACATTGAGTTGAGAATTAATTTAGGGTATTGTACTTCGTTAGCACCTCCTGCTAGGTATATTTCTGTGAGTCTCTTGAACCGTTCTTCCCTTTTCAGTATGGCTTCGCTGCATGCTGGAACCATATTATTCAAATTTTTAATCTTTTCCTTCCAGCAAGAATTTAGCTATTTTATCCAACTTGGGGAGGGTAGATCCTCCTCTCTTCTTCTTAGTTCCATCATGTTAGAGACTTTGGTTCCAAAGGGTAATACATCATCAATGTAGAAACCTTCTTCGTTCTTCAGATCAACTTGCAAATATTCATGGAAGGCATGGGACCTCGAGCCAAAAGAAACAATATTTTTCAAAACCTCCCATGCCTCTGTTATTAATGACATTCTTTTCTTAATATTTCTTTCTACATAACTCTTGACTGATGTGAGTAGGCTTGAAGATCCTTTCAAATTAATAGCGGGTGTGGTAGGTATGACTGTTGAAAAAGGAATGATAAGAAGTGGAAGATGCATTAAGGTGTCTTCTGGATCCCTGATCCTTTCTTTTAACATAGTGTTTCCTGCTTCCATACCTCCAATAAAATCATCTAGAGCATCCACGGTTTCTCTATGAATTTTAGAGATTTTGGACGACCGCATATATTTTAGGTCAACCTATGAGTGAGATTTTCCCTTCTTATTTTTCAAATCACCCTTTACTATAATCAATTTTTTAGATTCCTTGTCAAAGTCAACACTTTGGAAAGTAAATGACTCTTCTTCACTGAAGGTCTCATTCTCAATGATCTCTAATGATGAATTTTGTTGGGCCCTATTTCCTAGCTGATTAATTGTGGGAAACATTTTCTCAATATCTACCTTGAGCTCCATCTCTTCAAGAGAGAAGCTATTATGTCATTTACTATGACACTATCTTCTTCCTCTTGCAAAACATTCTTCCTCTTTTTTATTAGAGGGAGCTTGTGTGAGCTCTCGATTTTTCTAGGTGGGGGATTCTTCTCTCCTTTGCCGCTTAAAATAATTTTGGTAATTTTCCTAGTTGGGTAGGTCGTTGGAGCATTTCTCTGGGATGTGGTAGTTTTATGAGTAACAATTGGAAAATAGGCACTCTTTTCACTGGGATCCTTTCCTTTTTTCTTGTAAAACTCATTAGTACTAAGTATTGTTTCCAAGTCATCAACATTGTGTACATGAGAACCTTGGTTGTTATCTTCTTCTTCATTCAAAATATTATGAAAAATCCTACTGATAGCATATGTTCCACAAATATTTTGTTAGGTTCAAACCCCTTTATCCTTTCATCATACTTCAGATTTACATTTTTGAAGTGATTCACAAACTCATCAATTTTATTTATGTTTCTGAACATAAAATCTCCAATTTTCCAAGGCGAGGGGATGAATTGCTTTTTCCGTTTTCTGTGGAAAAATGCAACCATAAACTACATTACCTTTCCACTTCCATGATAAACAATTTATCGGATACATGGTATGAAAGAAAAGAGGGATTTTATTTGGAACAAAAGATCCCGATGACATTGTGATTTTCCATCTAATCTATCGTCCCCTTTTTCTCCAAGAATTTATTATCCTGTTCCGATATCCTGGGGGTATTTTTACTAAACAATAGTCCTTTGAAGACTAAAATGAAATCATTTCAAACCTCGTAAAATTACAGAGAAATTTTGTGTCTCCACAATGGTTGATACCAAAAGGTAACTGGATCTATTTCACAATTTAGCCTCTCACACATAGTCAATTTTGCAAATTGACAACAATACACTATCACAAATACCAAATAGGAATCCATAAACAATTTCTTGTCCCTTTTGTAATGTGATAATTGGGATGAAATTTCAATGGAAATCAACTTTCCCCAGTCAAAAATAGCCTATTATTTAACTGTAAAATATAAAATATAAAGAATCATGTGCGAAATGGTGGTGGTGATTTCCTGACCTATCAACCCATTAAACAACCAAGCGATTTCCCGAAAGGGTTTTTTAAAAGAGTCAACCTGAATCTTGGTTATGTCTTGTAGAACAAATGCGAGATTCTCCAAAAACTCAAGCAAGAGATCTAGGCCATTGTCATGTTTCTTCAGAAAATCTTTTTATTCCTCTCCTTTAAAGGTAAGTGTTGGCTCTGGGAGCTTCAACATCTTACAAAAAACAAGCAGTGAAAGGGAAATGGGGGAATGATCTTGTAATTGTATAATTCACTGGCTCGGGACGTACTTCTCAACACACCATGCAACAATTTCTTTGTAGTCAAATACCTTTGGTACAAACCCTACGCGAGAAATTCTAGATGTCTAGATTACTTCTTTCTATGCAAGAGGAGATGAGTAATACAAATATCCTCTGGACCACTGAAAGTTCTGGTCTTCACGACAAAAAATATTCAAAGTATCACCATAGGAATGTTGTCTAGTTTATACTACCATAGGTTGACAATAGTGTTCTTTCGGCTAGATAATAACTTGAAATGAATCCTTTCAGAGCAATGAAAATAATATAACCTTTGGCGAATCGTGTTTTAATGCAATTTAATGAAAAATATCCTCGAGCCCTTCACTTATTAATGATGATATTTACAGAGCCTGCATGATCATTTATTAGCATTAAACCATACTAAATTCATATTAGGAAAAGAACGAAGATGGAGGGGACAAAAAGGAGCAATTTGAATGTGGAGCTTTTTGTGAACCACCCACGAATCCGTGGTTGCGAACAATAAAAAATAATTTGCAAACAATAAAAAATAATTTAAGTGTTGTAAAGCGGTCGGTCGGACTTAGATATAGGAGAAATAAATAGTTAGGGGCTCGGTACCCGTGAAAATTCTGACGGTCGATAGTGTAGATCATGAGTCTTTGGCTGAAAAATGGTGATCATGGAACATGGAAGATCAAGGCTCAAACCCATGAATCCACGAAGTTGCAAAATGGTTAAGTATTTTATAACAATGCGCTCAGTCAGAGTCATGACATGGGAACATGGATGGAGATCAAAATCCGTGAATTCGCCAACCCTCGAACCCGCCAATTTTTTTTTTTTTAGAAATGCAATTAAGTATGGTAACCAGAAAGGGAAAAGAGAAGGGAGAAAAGAAAAGGGGAATGATGGTAGGTATAGAAGAGGAAAAATAAATGGAAAAAAAATAAGGATAATAGAAAAGGAAGGGAAATTTTGGAAGCATGAATTGATCTCAACACTTGGCTCCAACTACAGGATGATAACCCCCTATGGGTTGTCAAGAATCCAGAGTCTTTATGACAAAGCGCTTGCATATATTGGGCTATGGAGTCAAAGGTAAAAATATACAAACTGAAAAAAATAAAATTTATGTACAGGTAAATGATAAATATTTTAGGTGAAAAAACCTTTGAAATGTTTCCCATTGACATGTAGCATTAATCTTTTACCTTTCATGTCTTTGAGCATATATTAATTAAAACCTAGGATATTTTCTATGATGTATGGTCCAATCCAGAGTGATTCAAATTTTGTGTGCATCGATGGTTTCTCCTTGGCTTTGTTCCAGAGTAACACCAATTCTCCCTTCTGAAAATTCTTTATAGTTGCATTTTGGTAAAAATATATGTTTATACTTTGTTGTCTCTGAGAAGTTATATATATGGATTTACTTTGTCCTTCCTCCAATTTCAACAATTGGTTGATCCTCGTTTGGATAAGTGAACTGTCTTTTGCATATTCTATATTAACCGCGAACTTCAAAGCATTGAGTTTGAGGTTGATTGGCATCTTTGCTTCTTTCTCATAAACCAATGTATACATAGACATCCCAGTGTTGTCTTTCAGAGTCGTTCTACTTACCCACAACGCATTAGTCAAATTTAAATTCCAATTCCTTTGGTTCTTGTCAATAGTTTTCTTCAATATATGAATGAGTGTCTTATTAGTGGATTCTGCAAGACCATTCCCTTGTGGATAATAGTTTGATGTCTGCCCCATAATAATTCCATATTCTCCACAAAAATTTGTAAATTTTTAAACAATGCAAATTGAACCATTATCGGTGATGAATTTCTCTGGGACACCAAACCTTGACAAAATATTATCTTTGAGAAACTTAATTAACTCTTCAGAATCAACCCTTTTTAATGCCACTGCTTCTAGCCACTTTGTAAAATAATCTGTAGCGGTGAGAATATACATATATCCCTTGCTTGAATTTGGATTAATTTGCCCGATGACATCAAGTACCCATTGGGAGAATGGTTGTTCCACATATATAGGTTGTAATTGCATTGCGTATTTCTTCATTTTCACTGAAAATTTCTGGCAAGATACACACTTCCTTATTGTGGAATATGAGTCTCTAAAAACTGATGGCCAATAAAAACCAACTCTTATTATCTTATGGGAGGTGGAAGTAGGTGTAAAATTTCCACCACATATTCCTTCATGGAATTCCCTCATTAATTATTGGGATTTGTTTTCATCAACACATATCAGTAATATACCATCATATTTTCTTCTTAACAATATATCATAAATCAACACATATTTATTTGACTTCGTCTTCAATGTTCTTCACTCTTTAGGGTTCATGGTGACTAGAAACTTCCCGGACTTCATGTAGAATACAATATATCCATACCATTATGAATCAACCAATGGTTCTCCTACTGAAATCAAAATCATTCCATCTAAAGAATCACTATTTTCAATGAGCTTACATAAACCTTGTCCTTTGACAACCTTTAAAGGTTTAATTTCAATATTATATTCTTGGATCTTCACCAACCAGTTAGCCCATTTTCCTTCTCTCAATTGTTGATTCAAAAACATCTTCACTGGAAAGGATGGAACATAAGCAATTCCATGAGAATTTAGTATGTACGTTCGAAAGTGTGCCACCACCTTCACAAGAGCTAGTGATTGATTTTCCATTTCTGAATACCTCAATTCATAATCATGAAGGTTTTTTTTTTCATGAAATTCATTGGGAGTTATTCACCCTTGGTATTCCATTGAGTAAGAACAGATGCAACAACTGTCTCTGTAGAGAAAAAGTAGATGATGAAGTCCCTTTGAAAATCAGGGCTAATGATGATAGGATTTGTGGTGATTTCCCTTTTAATATTATTGAAATATTCTTGTGTATCCTCTTTCTATTCAAACCTTTAGTCCTTTTTCAACAATAAATTGATCGTCTTCACATTATTTGCATAGCCAGGAACACATCTTCACACAAAGTTGATCTTGCCAAAAAATGATTGAACTCCTTTCTTGGATGATGGGGGGTTGATTTCATTTATAGATTTAACTCTTTCCGGGTCTATATAAATCCCTTCCTTGAACACAATATGACCCAATAGTTTTCCTTGAGTTACAAGGATTAAACAATTTTTTGGATTTAGGGAAACACCATATAACATACATCTATCAAAACATTTTCTCAAATGATTAATGTGATCACCCCTTATTTTTGAATGTATTGTTAATTCATTTTGATAGTCCACCATGCATTTTCTTATCAAACCCTTAAAATCATGATCCATGGCCCTATGAAGTGTGGCTTCTAGATTCTTCAAACCAAAGGGCATCCTAGCATAAACATATCTTTGTTGTCTTTTCTCTATCTTCCTTATCAACCAAGACTTGATTATACCAAAAACAACCATCTAACATGGACATGCAAGCTAATCTCGTGAATTGTTGGAGGAGAAAATCCATGTTAGGTAAAGTATAATTATCCTTTATGCTAGCTTTGTTAATATCCCTGAAATCTACACACATCCAGATTTCCCTGGTCTTTTTTCTTACTATCACGGGGTTTGAAACCCAATCAAAATGACTAATGGGACATATTATTCCTGCCTTCTTTAATTTATCCAATTCAAACTTTACCAGAGGTTTTAATTTGGGGTTCATCATCCTTATTTTTTGCTTGACCAACTTTTCCTCTTCTCTCAAAGGAATGATATGTTGGAATATTGTTTTATCATAATCTTTCAAATCATCATAAGTCCATGTGAACACATCAAATTCCTCAATGGTGCAATGAAATCCCAAGTTGACATATTTTGGGGAACTATCGGTTCCAATATTGATTTTTCATGTTTCTTGAACCCTTCAGAGTGAAATTTCTTCCAGGAGATTCTTAGCATGATTATATTTCATAAACAGAGACTCAGATTGAATACAATCCTTCGAGACAACATATATGTGATTGTCTTCATCATCATAATCATTCAACAAATTTTTTTCCAAATTTTCATCATTCTAAAATACTTGTAAATATTCCAGGTTATCAGGTACAAAAGGTCAAAATACTCTTTCTAATTGAAAATATGTTTTTCTTTGAATATCATCCAGGTTTGACAATGAGGTCGTCAAATCCAATGAATCCGCCTTCTGATTCTTGTCGCTTGGAATAAAAGAAATGTTGAAAGAGTTGAAATGGTCCATCAATTTGTTAACTCTTTTGAAATATAATTTGATTCTTTCCTTCTTGATTTTATACCTCTGGGTGACTTGATTAACTGCCAACTCAGAGTCACCAGTCACAATTATATGTTCTATCTTCAATTCTTGTGAAATAATCATTCCATGAATCAAAAATTCATATTCTGCCTCATTATTAGTACATGCAAAATCAATTATGATAGCATGTGGATGCATAATATTACCTGGACTTAGAAGGAAAATTCCAACTCGACTCCTGGGGTTTGAACAAGCTCCATGGAATGACATCCTCCAATTACCTTAAAACATATGCTCTTGATTCTTGGTGTCTTGAATTTTCTCCAGGATTTCAATGTGTTCCATTTCTAGGATAGCATAATCTCCAATCACAACATCTATATAATCTTCCATTAATTCATTATCCTTATTTTTGAAGGATAAGGGTTTCCTGGGTTCACGTGGAACCTTAATCATAGATGATTCTTTGCCTGGAAACTTCATGCAACTTCCATCATTCATTATGTATCCCTTGATCATGGATGACCAATCTCTTCCCAAAAAAACTGCATATTCTGGATGAAGGTCTACCAAAATAATATTGAAAACTGTAATGATATGGGGAGCCATCGTGATCCAAGCATAAATTCCTTGATTTCTCCATAAGATGACACTTGTCTGGAATTAATTGCATATACACTTTCACCAGTCTCACAATATTTGGTACAGTTCATGCCCAATGCCTCCATGACCACCAGTGGAATAATATTATTGGTCACACCAGTATTAACTAAACAATTATGAAGTGCAACATCATGATTTTCAATTGAAATATAGACGGGAGGGATTTTACCTCTCAACTTGATGGTTTATTTTTTCTGGCTTTGTTTTGGACTTGTAACAATGACTTCTTCTTTTTTAGATGGATCATCCAATAATCTCAAAATGTTTTCCCTTTTTTGGGGAATCTTCACCACTTATGTAAAAGGAAAAAGTTATCCTTAGTTTACTTAAGTCCTCTACAACATTGTCTGTCATCTGTGTGGATTTTGACATCATGCATTTCTTCTTACTTCCAATGTTATTTGTCACTTTCTCATTCATTTTTTCTTTATCTTTTTGGTTTTCTTTGTCGGAATCATTTTTATTCTTGGATCTATTTACAAATCCTCTTATTTGGGCAACATTTTCTTGCGAGTTGGGGTTGTTTTTTCCTTATTCAAATATATACATGGATGTCTCGCATCCATCCATCTGTACAGTCTCAAAACTTTCATTAGGTGAATAATAGTTATCTTGCTCAACCATTTTCTCTTCATATACATCATCCAGGAAAATTGCATTGGGGGTTGGCTACATGGGGACCCTTGGTATTTGCATATTATCCATGTTTTCAAACCTCACATTGTTTTCTTGGAGAGGGTTCTTTCTTTTCTCTGGGATCGACATTCTCAGATTTTCTACATAATTATCCCCCCTTCTTAGTCTGTTTATCTCGTTATGCATTTGCTTTATAGTTCTATTCATTTATGTGATTTTAATTCTTTTCTTGGTTTCTTGTGCCACAACAGGGTATACCTTCACATCTGGGATGGTTCCTTTGAAAAATCCTCCTCCCATTGTTTGATTTTGGGTCGGTTGTGGCTTTAATTCTTCATTCTTTTTGGAACTAGAGGATCCTTTATTATCAATACTTAAGACTCCCAACTTCCTTTGTAATTTTCCCAGTATAATGTCACGGTCGACACCCATTTCAATCATAATTTATTCCATCACAGTGGATTTAATCATTTCTTCCTCCAAGGTATCCATTTGGGATGTTCTGATAACATATTTCACATTTTGGGGCATTACATTCTTATAACAACCTAGTATGAATGGGTCATTAGGTATTTTATCTTCTTGAATATTACTCAAGGTTTTACTGAACCTAATATTAAAATCTCATGATCACAAGATAAACCAAGGAACTTAGCTGAAAGGTGCTTTAGTGCTCCAAAAATCTGGAACTCTGGGATAATTCACTCAAAACAACTACGAGCTTAAATGCACATGAATATTTACTAGATGAATCCGGTCATAAAGTGACTTGATCGATGGATATAGGTCCTTACCCTATCCTACCACTTCATCAACTCCGGTGCTCTAAAACATCCAGAGCTCTGGGAGAATTCACTCCAAATAACTATCCACTTAAAACTTTCAGAGTCTTTACGGACCGAATTTGGTCATAAAGTGATTTGATTGGCGGGTGTAGGTCCTTAACCTGTCCTACTACTTCATTAATGTTGGCGGAAAGACTCAATCAGATGACATACAAGGATCAACCTCTCTTGCATGATCTATGGATGTAAAAGGCTTCGGGACTGCAAGGTTTGGGGGATTTTCCACTCCACACAACAATGACCAAATTTCCCGCAGTGTCAAATCATCGGATGTCTTAGGAATCTAATGGCCCCCACTTTCATGCAATCAATGGTTCATAATCACTTTGGAACTTCGGTACTCCGGGGTTCCTTCACTTCAAACAACCACGACTAAATTCCCAAATGAATGAACCTACAAACTACCGAAAGGATCGGGGATCTACGACTAATGCTTCACGAGATCTATGGCTAAGATTGACTCCAGCCTTTGGGGCTTCGGGCCTTCGCACCTCTCAACCATAGTTAAATGTCAACAAATCGTTGAAGCAACGAAGTCCAAAGGACTTAGGTATTAACGACCACACTCCTCTAACTAATCAAATGGTTTAAGGGAAACTCTACTCCTCACGAGCATATCTCGTCCACCCATTCTTAAACAAAGGGATTTTTCACTCATTGAGTCCCCACTTGGAACTCTTCACATGCCATTTCTCCTAAGATTTTTCCACTTGATGAAATGAACCTTGGCGCACACTTGTGCATCTCTCCTGAGCTGTGACCCTTAAAAAATTTATCGGCCCATGCACTCCTTGTGCTAAATATGTGTAGAAATGCCCTATCCCTCTTGAGGTTCTGAAGCTGTAAAAGTTTTTGCCTTCGCACACCTTGCATTGCCAGTGTGCATTCCTTGCACGAAGAATACTAGAAGAAAAACATTTGAAACTTAAAACCAAATTACATAACTCATTCAATAAACATACAACAACCATACACACACACAAGTGCAACATGAAAATATCTATTAGTTTCATATTAAGAAAACAAGTTACAGTCTCCTCTCTATAGTTTGAGAGTAAGGAGTTATAATATTTAGACATGATTCAAAAATTTCAAATATTTCTAGACTCCATTTATGTCTCTCTCTCTCTCTCTCTCTCTCTCTCTCTCTCTCTATATATATATATATATATATATATATATATATATATATATATAAAGAATTTATAAATGCAGTACCCTTCTCTATGTGTCTGCAATCTAGTTTGGAATATAATTTATAAATGCAGTACCCTTCTCTATGTGTCTGCAATCTAGTTTGGACAGACCTGTAAGAATTGTTTTACATAACTTAGATGAAAATTCATGCATTATCATAGATTATATTGATCTCAAAAATTTAGATCTATTCCTATATAGAAATATCTCTCTTTATGTATAAACTACTATTTGTATACAACAACTTAGATTCAACTAACCTATAATGAATATATTTGAATCTATACATGTATCAACTCAATTATATACAATTCAACTCCATCAATAACAATAACATAACCATTATATATTTAATGAATAACTAAAATTAGAACTTGGAACATAGAAGGAGTAGCCAATTTCCACCCAACCATAGAATGGACCAGCCAAATCACTTGATCCATTCACCCCCAAGCCTGATCATGAATCCATAAGGGTGAACTAAGATTCATGTTTCAACATTCCTTTTGTTCTTTAAAGTTTCCTAACACATATAGTGCTCACACAACAACTCCTTCTCTTCTATTCTCTATAGAAAGAAATATTTTAATCAATTATTTTCTTTCTTCCACATGCTAAGAAGCATCCTACCTCCTCACACATGTGTATATATCTTTGTTTTTTTCCTAGCTCTTTTGCCTCCTTGGGAATTTTCCCAGCTTGGGGAAATCCCTGATTTTCAGGGTGTGTCAATCACTATAATTGACTTCTAACACTTGTTCTTTCCTGCCCAGGGTCAAATTCAACTTGTTCCCCACTCATGGATTCATAATAATCTCTTCTTAACTTGGTTGTTCCTTCTGTTCCCTTCATTTAATTAATAAAAAATATTTTCTCTTTCATCTGTCCCGTAACTAAGGACACTTGGAAAGTAATTGTATTGCACGATAATTAAATAATTAACAATCAAATTTACCCACTATCTCTACATTCGAATTTTCCACTTAAGAAAATTGTTTAGCATGCTGCTTTATTTTATTCGAGGGGTATTACATACTCTCCCCCTTGGACTTAACACCATCCTCAGTGTTACTAATTTTCTTTCTGGTCATTCTTGGAACAAGTTTGGATATGTCTTCCTCATGAAATCCTCTATCTCCCAAGTAGCTTCTTTAGGGTAGGAGTGCTTCCATTGCACTTTTACCCGAACAATGATCGAGTTCCACAATTACACTATTTATTTCTTGTCCATAATGTGCAAAGTTTCCACTTGAAACTCGCCTTCCAGTTCTACTTGTAACAAATTCCAATCAATTACATAAGTAGGGTCATTAACATATTTCTTTAATAATGATATATAAACAACATTATGAAATTTTAATTTTGCTGGTAATGTTATTTGATATGATACTGGGCCAATGCGAGCTAGCACTTCAAAAGGTCCACAAAACCTCAGTGCTAGTTTTTCACATCTTCCAAGTTTCTTAATTTTTTTTCTTTTCTTAACCTGAAGATAAACACGATATCCAAAATTAAATTCTTTATGCATTATGTTCTGATCTACGTAATTTTTTTATTGATATTGTGCCACTTTTAAGTTATGTTGGACCTTTTTCACCATCACTTCCCTTTCCTGTAACATATCTGGTCCAACCATGATCCTTTCTACTAGATTATCCCAGCTAATAGCAGTTGTGCATCTCCTTCCATAAAGGATTTCAAATGGATTCATTTTGGCTGAGGATTGATAGCCTTTTTTGTAGGTGAATTCTACTAAAGGTAAGTAGTCTTCCAATTTTGTCGGTTTGTCCATAATGTACATTCACAACATGTCTTCAATAATTTGGTTAGTACGTTCATTTTTTCCATATGTTTTCAGATGGTAACTTGTACTAAAGTTCAATTGTGTTTCAAAACCTGCAAACAATGCTTTCCAAAAACTTGAAGTAGACTTAACAACCCTGTGAGAAATTATTTTATTTGGTACTCCATGTAATCTAAAAATATCTTTCATAAAAATTTCTGCAATATGAACATCTTTGTAAGTAGACTTTACAGGTATAAAATGTGCAGATTTACTTAACTTATCCACTACTACCATAACCTGTGATACAATCCATTGATATTACTTCCCATTTCCATTCTAGTATACGGAAATTCTGCAATAAACCTACTGGATGTTGATGTTCCGCCTTCACCTGCCGACATTCTAAACATTTTTCCAGGTAGTCAGATGTATCAATTTTCTTAGTGCTAAAATCATTTTATGATATGTAGGATGGCCTGAATAAGGCTTTTTATGGATTTCATTAAAGATTAGCAATTTTAAATCCATTGAATTTGGAATGTAAATTTTGTTCTTAAATTTCAGAATTCCCTCTTGGTCAATTATGAAATCTGTCATGTTCATTTCTTCCCCAAATATCATCAATTTTTCCTTTATTTTTACATATTCCTTGTCTGTTGTACTTACATAATTGATTTTGTCTCTCATTATCATATCTACTCACAATTATTTTTTAAATGCCACCTATCCTTATACTAAGTGCGTCTGCAACTTTATTTTCCGTTCCTTTAATATGTTTGATTTCAAAGTCAAATTCGCTTAAAAATGCCAGCCACCTTACTTGTCGCACATTTAATCCTTGTTGATTTAAAAAGTACTTTATGCCACTATTATCAGTTAGCATAAAAATTTTCTTTCCTATTAAATAATGACACCATATCTTTAGTGCATATATCAAAGAAGGTAATTCTAAGTCTTGTGTCACATAGTTTCATTTGTGGTCCTTTAACTTTATAGATCATAGGAAATCACATGCCCTTCTTGTGATTAAATTCCACCTAACCCTCCCTTGCTACCATCAATGCATACAATGAAATATTTCTAAGGGTCAACAACTTTAAGAATTTGTGCGGTAGTTATCTGTTCCTTTAATTGATTAAAACTTTCTTGACATTCTTGTGACCACATAAAATTTACCCCCTTTTTCTATAAAGATGTAATAGGAAAAGAGATCTTGGATTTTTTTTTAATAAATCTTCGGTAATAACATGTTATCCCCATAAATGATCGTATCTCTGCTACATTCGTGGGTCTAGGCCATTCTACTATTTCCTTTTTCTTTTCTGGATCTATTGATATCCCATCTTTAGAAATAATATGTCCTAAGCACTGTATCGTTTTCTAATAAAAGTCACACTTGTTGAATTCAGTGTAGAGATGATGTTCTCATAAAGTTTCCAAGACTATTCTTAGGTGCTCTTCATGTTCTTTTTCCATATTTGAATAAATAAAAATTCCATTAATAAAAATCAAAACAAACTTATCTAGATACTTACTGAATATATTGTTCAATAGGCACATGAAATTTGTTGGTGCGTTTGTGATTCCAAAAGGAATTACCACAAATTCATAATGTTTGTATCGTGTTCGAAAAGTTGTTTTATTAATATCCTCATCGTTAATTATGACTTAGTGATAACCATATCTTAGATCAATCTTGGAAAATATTTTTTCTCCTCCCACTTGTTCAAATAGATCATTAATTCTCAGTAGAGGATACTTATTTTTAATGGTCATTTTATTTAACTGTCGATAATCAATACATAGTCAAAACGTTCCATCATTTTTCTTGACAAATAAAACTGGTGCCCTCCATGGTGATACACTCAGTCTGATATATCATTTGTCTAGTAATTCCTATATTTTTATTTTAAGTTATGTTAACTCATGAATGCTCATTTTGTAAGGTGTTTTTGACATAGGGGCAGATCCTGGTATTAAGTCAATAGAAAAGTCTATTTCTCTTCTTGGAGGTAATTCTGGTATCTCATCAACAAAAATGTATTTAAAATCTCTTAAGTCTAAATAATCTTCCAGTTTTGGGTTGTCATATTTATTTAACATATTCATTACCTAAACTGCATAAAGTTGATATCCCTTTCTGATGCATTTCTTGAGCTACATGGATGATAACTCTCTCACTGAAACTATTTTTCTTAGTCCTTGAAGTATTCTTTTTACCTCATTTTTGTCTTAATAAACAAATGTTTTTTCATCACAATTTAGCAGGAGCTTGTGTGATTCCATCCAATCTATACCAATAAGAATGTCATACGATTGTAAGGGTAACAAATTTAAGTTAACCAAAGTATTTTGATCATTTAATCCTATATCACACTTATAAATATATTCTTATACTTTTCTTTTTGTGCTGGTGGCCAATTGTACTAACCAAGACTTATGGTGTTTCACCTTTTCCAGGTTACAACTTTCTACTAATGATAGGGTTATGTAACTGAAACTTACCCGTCGATCTATTAGGATAGAGACTTATTTGTTTTGTATCTTACCTTCAATCTCTACTACCATAGACTAATGATCAACTTGTCTTTCTTCCATGGCAACATTAATTTTGTGTATGTATTTTCCCATATCTCCAACTATGGTAGCTTCCTATAGGTTGTGAATTGTAGTCCTATTTTTGATGGATTTAAACATGGGCAGTTTCTTCATAAATGTGATTCTCCACATTCCCAACATTTCAATGGTTCTCTAGGACCATCTGCAATCTTCTTAAATCCCAAATTTACTGGTTTGTTCTGTCCTTGAGCTTGTTGTGTACTAGATGGATGGTCATTTCTTTGAAATCCCTTATTTATGTTACAATAAGGGGCTGGTTTAAACCATTTCTTATGTTGATTCAATTTGTCTTGTTTTCTGTCCTTCCAAGCCTAATGTGTTTCAGACCTCTGTTTATACTATTCATAACACATTCTGGATTTTCTAAACACTTCATTCAAAGATTTAGGATTCTTGAATTCAATTCTGTCCTTATAAGATTATGGTAGACAACTTAAAAACCACTTAATTTTCACTTTATCTTCTTTAATGTAAGGTAAAAATATCATCAGATCTAAGAATTTATTAATTAGATCATCTATTTACATCTGTCCTAGTCACAGTTCATAAAATTCCTTAGTATTTCTTTCATAGTAACTTTTCAACATGTACTATTTATTAAAATACTTCTTAAATTATGAACACTTCATTCTTTTCTCTTTTAACCCTATTTCTAATTTCATATCATGCCACCAGATGATAGCCTTCTCTTTTAAGTTATAAATGGACATTATAACTTTCATATTACTAGAATAATTATAAATTTGAAAGTATTTTTTAATGTCTAGTAACCATGCTTCAAACTTCTTCACTTGTTTTTGACTCTCCGTCAAATGTAGAGGGTTTAATATTTTTGAATTCACCTTCCAAGTGATTTAACTGTTTCATTTTCTTAGTGTAACAACCATGTCATTACAACTACATGCGACACAACACGATTTTTTTGTTTTGTTTTTGTTTTAAGCAGGAAGGCAAAAACGACAACAATTATTCAACATAGATTGACGACGAACACAATGCATGCAAATTAGGCAACATACAACAATGACCCAACACACTAGCACATCATGCAAATGGACAAACATGCAATACAATAGACAATAAAAATGGCTAAGATAAGGACAATCATCAAGATCAACCAGATGCAACCAACACCAAGTGACACAGGTAACTTGAACCTTCATGGCAAGTGAGGAACAAACGCAAACAAGCGTTACAACACAAGTACCAACATCAACTACAATGAACATTACGCCCCCGCCGTGAAACACATGACTCTGGATAGGTTATCATTTGTATCTATCAATCAGGGTGTGCAATGATACCCTCATCAGGAATTATGTCGTCATAAGCGGTAAGCGTGACGGTAACAAAGGAACGACATAACCTATCTAGACCAATAACCCAAGAAAAATACAACATGCTAGGAGACTGAATTAACTGTCAAAATACATGAAGACTAAACCCAAGCACCCAATCGACAAGTCAAAAAGACACAAAGGAAATTTGACTACTATAACAATCATACATCACATTAAATTCCTTAATCCTCATAAGTCATACATTCCTTAAACTGATCCTTCTTTACCATTTATGGAATAACTAATTTTGTTTTCATTGAAAAAGAGAATTAGTATATGCACTTAACATAATAAATACTAATACTAGTGCAATGAGGAATTTAATGATGAATTACACCATGTTCACATAGTAAGAAGTATATTCTCTTATATGTACTAGTTATTCCATGGTGATGCTTGACTACATCAATCTGTACACATTAAAAATAATTATAATTAAAACAAATAGTTCATGGTAACTATTTTCCAATTCCAAGAATTAGACAAGTATTTTCCTAAGGATGAATCCATTATAACCAGACTAATCATGTATGTCTATTTATCTTGCTGATTAAAGTAAAAGGCGATTCTTATAAGAACTCTATTGTTAGCCAAAGAGGAATATTTTGTTTTTGTCTGGTAATTATATTTTGCTAACTATATATGTTTTCTAGCATTGATACACTGTCTAACAATATTGACATGTTTTCTATGATATCGCTGCCTAGAATTATGATATCACTGTCTATTGATAGATTTCTTTCTAACATAGTATCGCTGCCTATAAATAGTCATTGTCTAACCGAAGGTAGCTGTCTAGTAAAGATATCGCCTGGGGTTTCCGTGCAACTAAAAAAAACAAGGGAATTAAATCGCTATCCATTATTATATCGTTATCCATTAATGTTGTTATATTACTGTATCCATTCCATTTCTGAAATCACTATTTGACAATGATTCATTGTCTAACAATATGAGATATATCGCTATCCATATATCGTTATCCATTATTATATCACTATCCATTAATGCTATTATAATATTGTATCCATTCCATTTCTGAAATCACTACTTAACAATGATTCACTGTGTAATAATATGACATATATTGCTATCCATTAATGCTATTATTTTACTGTATCCATTCCATTTCTGAAATCACTATTTAACAATGATTCACTGTCTAACAATATGATATATATCGCTATCGATATATCGCAGAGTTAAATATGATATCGTTGAGTTAATTATGATATTCAAAATCGTTGTCATACACAACACCAATTACAAAGCAATATTTCACCTATTAACAACGCTACGATTAACATGTAAAACATTGTCTATCATACATATGATATTGTTGTCTATACAATTTATGATAATGTTGTCTAATAAATGGAAATCACAACGTTTATTTCTGGGTTTGTTTAAGTGCAGGGATAAATTGAATGCAGAGACAAATTAATGCAGAGATTAAACATTCAACAAAAATGAAGAGAATCAAGCCCCCAATTCGATGAGTGGGTACTGTGTGAATAGCTGAGATAAAATAGGTGAAATAGCTTGATCAAAACTGGGTAAATCGCCGAGAAAATCATGGGGTAAATGCTATGTAAAATAACAAGAAAAACGTGGTGTGAATACTGGGTAAGATGCCAAAAAAAATGTGGTGTAAATTCTGTGTAATATGCCAAGAGAATCATGTGTGAATGTTGTCTATAAAAAGAGAATCGCGTGGTAAAATTTTGGGTAAAAGGCTATGTAAACCTAGGCGAAATCGCTATGTAGATTTGTTGTGTTTAGAGAATGTCTAAATTCGTTGTCAAACATTTTTTTAGAGCATAATAATTCATTTTCAGGCATATGTAGATTCACTGTGTTTTATCATTAAAAAAAACACAGACATATGTATAAATTCACAGATATATCAATTCGCAGCCATATGTAAATTCCCAGACATATATAAATTCACAAACATATCATTAAAGGAAAAATATAGACATGTCATTTAAAAAAATGTAGAGATACTCATTCAAAATGAAAGTGCAAATATTAATCATTCAACATTGAATCAGTTAAAACACAGAGATAAAATTCCGGGAGGGATGCAAGGATTATGCATAAAAGAAAAACGTAGAGATCAGAGATTAATCATAAGAAAAAACACAGTGATAGACATGTCATTTAAAAAAATGTAGAGATACTCATTCAAAATGAAAGTGCAAATATTAATCATTCAACATTGAATCAGTTAAAACACAGAGATTAATCATAAGAAAAAACACAGTGATAAGTAAGGGATAGATAGTTGGGCGAACATTTATCCTTCACTTATTATCCATGCATAGGAAAGCAGGGCGTTTAAATATCAGTCTTAAACACCAGAGTGAAGACAGTCGATTAGGCTCCTGAACGACTGCTCAGGAACAAGCTAATAACTTAAGGGTAAGGGACAAAAGATAAAAACACAATTTTTCTTCATATTAAATCAATTAAAACTAATGCAGAGAAGTCTTTGCAGTCAGAGTTTGGGTTCTCCATGAGAAATCAATTCAAAATACAACGAGCATACGACTAGGATGAATTTAAGTTCTTTGATCATAAAATGATGGGCTCATCAAGACAATTCACTGAAAGGTAAAAATGAAATCTCTAGGTAGTGTTACGTTTAATAAGACATAAAATTTAACACAATAGAAGTACATTATTGAAGGTGCATAAAAAATATTTAAACTACCATTCAATACCAAATATACACATACGCACAATAGCCAAATGAGAAATCTCCAAAGTCATTGTCCTAGGCGCGCTCTGTCCAACTCCCGCTTGCTGACCAATGTGACATCATTGGTACCTCCCAGCCAATGCTAGGGGTACGCTTATTCCCCCTGAGCTCCCTGAGCTGCAAAGGGGCCACAAACACAATACCAGATAATGCAAGCACCCAGCTTGCCTCGCAAGGTCGAGCTACCACTCGTTAACCGAGTTGGGTATCACAACTCCCGCAAGAGAAAGTTCAATCAAGATGAAATTTCAGCAGCGTAACATTACGCAAGCCAAATGATGCCCATACTCCTCCTCTGCCATCTCTTTTATAGAGTTTATTAGTCCTTAGTTTCCTAAAACTCTCATTAGATTCCTTTTTCGTTTATTTAATTAGGAAAAACCTTCCTCGTACACATGTCGCCCGATCCCCTAGTTGCACCAGAAAATCAATTTTATTAATTAATTAAATAATCCTATTTCCCTCACCCACCAAGAGAATTCATAAAAACGCTCCTCGGTGTCCCAAAATTCCCTTACAATTCTCAAATGACTTACACCTTATTTAATTCCTAGTTGAGTTCATAAACTTAAAGTTCCAAAGGCTAGATTCCTTACTAAATTAGACATTCAACTTTTTCTTTAAGTCTCCCCTTTTATTTAAGTTTCCCTTTTTCCTTAAGTTTCGTTTTTCTTTTAAGTTTCCCCCTTTTTCCTATTTAACTAAAAATCAATTTAGCAAGTGTAGATAAAAACAACCATTTACCCTTTTTTCTTTTTAACTAAAAAATAATTTAGCAAATGTAGATAAAAACAACCATTACCCCTTTTTTTTAAATTTAATCCTCCAATATAATTTTGACTTTAATAAATAAGTTTGAATTTCTTACCCCCCTTCGTGTTACATGTTTATTTATTTATTTGACCACATGTTCTACTTAGACCTAGGTTTTAATTTTCACTAGTTTGGGCAACAAATTTTAAGGGAACTTTTAGTTATTAAATTTTTACTCATACCATCATCTATTTTGAGGCAGACTAGGTCCTAAGGAGGTATAGTTTTCTAGGCACTAGGTTTATTAACTTATCAGTGAAATTCACGATGTGCCCTTCAGGACGCACTACGTGCTCCAAGTGTGCCACTCGCCTCTTTCTGTTTTCCTTACAGGATGTTCCCTTCAAGACACACTACGTGCTCCAAGGTTGCCACTCACCTCTTTCCGTTTTCCTTGCGCGGTGTGCCCTTCAAGACACACTACGTGCTCCAAGGGTGCCACTCGCCTCTTGATGAATTTGGTAGACGTGAAACCCCTAGAGTCAATACTCCGCTAGGTGATCTTGTGGGAGACAGAGGGCCTCTAAGGAATAAGTCCCCTCCCTTATTGTGCACCCTTTAGAATCATTGTGAGAAACTATCACAGTCTTCCCTCACAACATCGTGGGTCTTCTCGAACTAGGTAATCGTTAAATCACAGTTCGAGCCACGACGAGAGTGCTAGTAGGCTGTGGCAGGGTTGTTGCCACACCTCTCCCTCAATGTCTCTAGTTGTCATGTGTGACCCCTCTACTCTACATGTGAGTCTAGTCGACAAGTTATCATCAGCCTGCATCCATCAATGAATCATGTCAGAAATAATAATCAATCATCATAACATCTAATCATATGTACATATGTCACATCAACAACATTCAAACCCTAACAGTTCACTCCCTGACTTGATCCAGAGTCCAAGTGGTTTCATCGATGCCTTTTCATCCTCAATGTCTAGAGTCCTGCACACTCAAGAGAACCCATTCAATAACACCTATCTATGTAAATACAACAAAGTAACATATCAATAAATCCACAAAATCTCATAATCATAATCAAAATGACCAATAGTATAATAACTCGGATCACTTGCACGCGAGTGTCCTCAAAGATTAAGTTCTCTCAGTGCATGCAAGAGCGAGATGTTACATACACCCCCTCTTGTTTTAAACTTTGTCCTGAAGTTTCATAGTATGTAAGTGCTGAAATAAAGTGCATCAAAATATCATAGGTCTATCTATCAAACAAAAATGGAAATTTTTGAGACATATCATATGCGTCCTCCCAGGTCGTCGAGTGCAGACTATAGTTTTTCCACTGGACCTTGACTTGATCTACTGTTCGACGTCATCGTTGTCGAATGCGATGGTACAGGATGTGGATTGGCTCCATCGTGAGCGCATCCTCTTCAGATACCTGCAAGGAACTCATGTCAATAACATGTGTAGGATCACTAATATAATGTCTCAAAATAGATACATGAAAAACATCGTGCATACAATTCAAAGAATTAGGCAAGGCTAGGGGATAGGCCATGGGCCCCTTCTTTTCAAAAACCTCGAAAGGTACCATGAACCTAGGAGATATTTTATCTCCCTTTCCAAGCTTGATCAAACTCTTATGCAGTTTTACCTGCAAGAAGAATCAATCGCCAACTTCATAACTATGATCGACATGATGCACATCGACATAATTCTTCTGTCGATTCTACGCTTCCTTGATCCTTTGTCTTATTGTTTGCATTTGATATTCCATTTCTTGGATCACTTCCGATCCCACCAGGACCCTATCCTCAAGCTGATCCCAACTCAAAGGCATCCGACACGATCGCCCATAAAGAAACTCGAAAGGCGTCATCTTAATGGTGCTTTGATAATTGTTGTTGTATGGAAAATCTACTAGTGGAAAGAACTCTTCCCAATGCTTTTGTTGGTCCATAATGTACATACAAAACATATCCTACAAGATTTGGTTTGTTCGTTCGGTCTGGCCGTCTCTCTCCAGGTGATACGCGGTACTAAATTTAAGTTGGGTTCCCAAGGCCTCTTGGAAACTAGTCCAAAATCATCTTGTAAACATCAATCCTCTATCGGATATAATATTCTTAGGCATGCCATGCAGCCTCACAATATCACTGATGAAAACTCTAGCTATGTCAGGTTCCTGATACATCGTATGCACAGGAATAAAATGAGCACTCTTTGTCAGAGTGTCGACTACCCCAAAAATCTAGTCATGTCTCCTTGCTGTCAGTGGAAATCCAACAATGAAATCCATCGAAGTGACCTCCCATTTCGATTCTAAAATAGCATGTGGCTGT
Source organism: Picea sitchensis (assembly GCA_010110895.2). NCBI lineage: Eukaryota > Viridiplantae > Streptophyta > Pinopsida > Pinales > Pinaceae > Picea > Picea sitchensis. The sequence continues at coordinate 306,360 of SNQJ01S0008452.1, read as the reverse complement.
AGTAATACTGTCGGATGTCTATGTTCAGCCTTCACCTGCTAACATTATAGACATATGGCCATGTAGTTGACTATGCCTGCCTTCATTCCTTTCCAGAAGAATAAGGGTTTAAGGTCTATCGTCATCCTCATGACTCTTGGGTGAGCCATGTACACTGCTTTATGAGCCTCGTTTAGGATCAAACTCCTCAACTTGTCATTGGGCGGTATGTAAATTTGAATTTTAAATATCAATAATCCGTAATTGTCCATCCTTGACCTCTTTGTACCAGTCATCGTCACGTTGTAAAGTTAGAATCTTTTCATGTAGATTCTTTTGAAGAGGCATCACTGAAAAGATGCGTGGTCTCTGACTCAATCGATCCACCACTCTGTTCACTGTTCCTTATATGTAAGTAATATTCAAATCGTACTCACTAAGAAATTTTGACCAATGTCGTTGTCAAACATTCAGGTCACTTGGCATAAAGATGTACTGTAGACCACAGTGGTCCATTTTTAGTTTTAATTTCCATCCAATTAGGTAGTGTCTCCAAACTCTTAAGGTATAAACAATGGCTAACAACTCCAAATCATGTGTTGCATAGTTCTCCTCATTCCTTCTCAACTTTCTCGAGATGTAAGTGATCACTTTACTGTCTTGCATCAAGCCTCTTCTTAAGCCTTCTTTGGATGCGTCAGTGCATACCAAGAAGTCCACATCCATGTCAAGGACCTTTGGTATCGATTATGTTGTCAACAACTCCTTGAGCCTCTGAAATGATTTTACGCATTTCTTGGTCCAAACAACTTCTTGTTCTTCTGTTGAAATTTCATGATCGGATTTGCTATATTCGAAAAACCCTTGACAAACCATCGATAGTATCCCTCTAAACCCATGAAGCTATGCACTTTGGGGATATTCGTCAGTGCAGGCCATTCCATAATAGCCTCGAACTTTGTTGGATCCATGACGATACCTTCATCGGAGATGACATGCCCTAAGTAGTGAATCTTAGATTGATAAAACAAGCATTTAGGTAATTTCCCAAACAATTTGTTCTCTCGTAGACACTGTAGTACCAAGTGCAAGTGCACTTCATGCTCCTCCATCATCCGAGAGTACATCAAAATATTGTCAATGAATACTTGGACAAACTTTTCCAAGTATTCGTGGAACACCCCATTCATCAAACTCATAAATACTCCAGGGGAATTTGTTAGTCCAAAAGGTAAAACAATAAACTCGTAATGTCCAAACCTCATCTTAAAGGCAGTCTTAGGGATGTTGTCCTCCTTGATACGTAACTAGTGATACCCTGATCTCAAGTTGATATTTGAAAACACCATCGCACCTTTCATCTATTCAACTAGATCATCAATCCTTGGCAACGGATATTGATTCTTGATCGTTGTCTTGTTCAATTGACGGTAGTCAATCTAGAGTCTCCACGACCCATCCTCCTTCCGTATGAAGATAACCGATGCACCCCACGGTGACACACTTGGGCATATAATTCCTAGGTCCAACAACTCCTTCAGTTGCATTTTCAACTCCTGTAACTCCGGGGTCGACATCTGATAAGGATTTCTTGCTATCAGTTCAGTTTCCAATTTAAGTTCTATGGTAAATTCCAACTTCTTCTTCGACGACATCCTAGGTAATTCCTCAGGGAAGATGTCCAAAAATGATCTCACCACCAGAAGGAGTTCTAGACCTTCCGCTATTCCGTTCTCATTTAACGCAAGGATCACATAATGCTTACATCCCTACAATCATGCGTTTCTATCCCTCATCATCGACCAAGATCAACCATTTCATATTACAGTTGAGTATTGCCTCATGTGATTCCAACCAGTCCATACCGATTAAGACGTCATAAGATCCTAAGTTCATGATGTACAGGTTAGCCCTAGTGACAAAATCTCCCAAGTTAAGGCTACAACCCGTAACGTTCCCACCAACCTTCTGTTTGGCTCCCGAAACCAATTATACAAAGATAAACTCATCCTGTTCGACTGTCTTTACCTTGATTATTTTTAGCGTTGCGCTAGAAATGAAACTCTTTCTAGCACCTGGATCTATCAAAATGATAAGGGTCTAGTCAATGATGATACTTGACGTCTTGAGCATGGTCAACTGGTGCTCTTCCTGGCGGTTATTCACCGCTGCATGGATCCAATGGGCCTTGCCCAATTCTCCCACAGTAGTGGGTCCGACTGATCTAGATGCTCTAGTCCTCTCCACTGGGCAGTCGCACTAGTAATGCGGCTCCCCACATGTCCAACACCTTTTCTTTGGTCTAGTACTCCTGGTACCCAAAGTAGAAGTTAACGACCCTTCGACCTAGAACCCTGTCCTGTTCATTTGAATAGGCCTAAACTGTTGCTACTGCGGGCAATGTTGCTACTGGTGTTGTGGTCCTCGGTAAGGAGTCCACTACTGAGGTGTTGTTCACCGAGATGTAGTGAAAGTGTATCCTCTTTAGAATCCACTATATTGTGGTGAATGTTTAGCTGGTGTCTGATGCTAGTGCGCGCTAGATGACACCTGCCCTACTGGTCTCGCTGGAGTCCTTCTATGAACCCTGCTGATAAGCTCCTACTCTACTATGAGGGCCTTCTGGATGACATCATGCAAGGTTTGAGGCATCAAAATCCTAACCTTTCCACGAATGATGACATTAAGGCCAAACACGAACCTGTTGACCTTAAGTTTCTTGGTATTCATGTACGGAGCATACCGAAGCAACTCCAAAAAATGGGCCTTGCACTCGGGCACCATACATACACCTTGTCACAAGGCGTTGAACTCGTTGAGCAGACACTCAATGAATTCCTCCTATAGATACCTCTCTCAGAATTGTTCATCGAAAATTTCCCATGACATGTCTTCGATGACCATGTTCAATTGCGGCATGAGCGTCTTCTATCATATAAGAGAGCTCCCCTTCATTTGATGCTTGACTACATCAATCTATGCACATTAAAAATAATTATAATTAAAACAAATAGTTCATGGTAACTATTTTCCAATTCCAAAAATTCGACAAGTATTTTCCTAAGGATGAATCCATTATAACCAAACTAATCATGCACACCTATTTAGCTTGCTGATTAAAGTAAAAGGCGATTCTTATAAGAACTGTATTGTTAGCCAAAGAGGAATATTTTGTTTTTGTCTAGTAATTATATGTTGATAACTATATATGTTGTTTAGCGTTGATACATTGTCTAACAATAATGATATGCTATCTATCATATCCCTGTCTAGAATTATGATATCGTTGTCTATTGATAGATTATTGTCTAACACAGTATCGTTGCCTATAAATAGTCACTGTCTAACCAGAGGTAGCTGTCTAGCAAATATATCGCCTAGGGTTTCCATGCAACTCAGAAAAACGAGGGAATTAAATTGCTATCCATTATTATATCGCTATCCATTAATGTTGTTATATTATTGTATCCATTCCATTTCTGAAATCGCTATTTAACAATGATTCACTGTCTACCAATATGAGATATATCACTATCCATTATTATATCGCTATCCATTAATGCTATTATATTACTGCATCCATTCCATTTTTGAAATCGCTACTTAACAATGATTCACTATCTAACGATATGATATATAGTGCTATCCATTAATGCTATTATTTTACTATATCCATTCCATTTCTGAAATCACTATTTAACAATGATTCACTGTCTAACAAAATGATATATATTGCTATCCATATATCGCGGAGTTAAATATGATATCATTGAGTTTAATATGATATTGTGGAGTTAATTATGATATTCAAAATCCCTGTCATACACAACAACAATTACAACGCATTATTTCACCTATCAACAACGCTGCCATTAACATGTAAAACGTTGTCTATCATACATATGATATTGTTGTCTATACAATTTATGATAATGTTGTCTAATAAATGGAAATCGTAGCGTTTATTTTTGGGTTTGTTTAAGTGCAGGGATAAATTGAATGCAGAGACAAATTAATGTAGAGATTAAACATTCAACAAAAATGCAGAGAATCATGCCCCCAATTCGCTGAGTGGGTGCTGTGTAAATAGTTGAGATAAATTGGGTGAAATCGCTGGATCAAAACTGGGCAAATCACCCAGAAAATCATGGGGTAAATTTTGTGGAAATTGCCAAGAAAAACATGGTGTGAATGTTGGGTAAGATGCCAAGAAAAACATGGTGTAAATTATGTGTAATATGCCAAGAGAATCATGTGTGAATGATGTCTATAAAAAGAGAATCACAGAGTAAAATTTTGGGTAAAAGGCTTTGTAAACCTGGGAGATATCGCTATCTAGATTTGTTGTGTCTAGAGCATGTCTAAATTCGTTGTCTGCCATTTGTTTATAGCATAATAATTCATTGTCAGGAATAAGTAGATTCACTGTGTTTTATCATTAAAAAAATGCAAACATATGTATAAATTCATAGATATATCAATTCATAGCCATATGTAAATTCACAGACACATATAAATTTGCAGACATATCATTAAAGGAAAAACACAGACATGTCATTTAAAAAAAATGCAGAGATACTCATTCAAAATGAAAGCGCAAAGATTAATCATTCAACATTGAATCAGTGAAAACACAGAGATAAAATTCTGGGAGTGATGCAGGGATTATGCATAAAAGAAAAACATAGAGATCAGAGATTAATCATAAGAGAAAAACACAGTGATAAGTAAGGGATAGATAGTTGGGATAAAATTTATCCTTCACTTACTATCCATGCATAGGAAAGCAAGTTGTTTAAATCTTGTTCTTAAACACCAGAGTGAAGACAGTGGATTAGGCTCCTGGCTGACTACTCAGGAACACAGTAATAACTTAAGGATAAGAGACAGAAGAAAAAAACACATTTTTTCTTCGTATTAAATCAATAAAAATAAACACAGAGAAGTTATTGCAATCAAAGTTTGTGTTCACCATGGGAAATCAATTCAAAATACAATTAGCATAAGGCTAGGATGAATTTAAGTTCTCTGATCATAAAACACTAGGCTCATCAAGACAAATCACTGAAAGGTAAAAATGAAATATCTGGGTAGTGTTATGCTGAATAAGACATAAAATTTAACACAATAGAAGTACATTACTGAAGGCGCATGAACAATATTTAAACTACCATTCAATACCAAATATACACATGCATACCGTAGCCAAATGCGAAATCTTCAAATTCATTGTCCCACATGCGCTTCGTCCAGCTCCCGCTTGTCGACTGATGTGACCTCACCGGTGCCTCCCATCCAATTCTAGGGTACTCTTCTTCCGCCTGATCCCCCTGAGCCGCAAAGGGGCCACACACACAATACCAGAGAATGCTAGCACCCAAGTCGCCTCACAAAGTCGAGATACCACTCGTTAACTGAGTTGGGTATCCCAACTCCCACAAGAGAAAGTTCAGTCAAGATGGAATTTCAGCAGCGTAACGTTACACGAGCCAAATGATGCCCATACTCCTCCTCCGCCATCTATTTTATAGAGTTTCTTATTCATTAGTTTCCCAAAATTCTCATTATATTCCTTTTTCATTTATTTAATTAGGAAAAACCTCTCCGTACACATGTTGCTTGATCCCTTAGTTGCACTATAAAATACATTTTATTAATTAATTAAATACTCCAATTTCCCTCACCCACCAAGAGCATTTCTAAAAATGTTCCTTGGTCTCCCAAAATTCCCGTACAATTCTTAAATGACTTATGCCTTACTTAATTCCTAGTTGAGTTCATAAATAGAAAGTTCCAAAGGATAGATTCCTTACTATGTTAGACATTCAACTTTTTCTTTAAGTCTTCCCTTTTCTTTAAGTTTCACTTTTTTCCTTAAGTTTGTTTTTTCTTTTAAGTTTCCCCCTTTTTCCTATTTAACTAAAAATCAATTTAGCACGTGTAGATAAAAAAAACCATTTACCCTTTTGTCTTTTTAATTAAAAATTAATTTAGCAAATGTAGATAAAATCAACCATTACCCCTTTTTTTAAAATTTAATCCTCCAATATAATTTTGACTTTAATAAATAAGTTTGAATTTCTTACTCCCCTTCTTGTTACGTGTTTATTTATTTATTTTGACCACATGTTCTACTTAGACCTAGGTTTTAATTTTCACTGGACTGGGCGACAAATTTTAAGGGAACTTTTAGTTATTAAATTTTTACTCATATCATCATCTGTTTTGAGGTCGGCTAGGTCCTAAGGAGGCATAGTTTTCTAGGAACTAGGTTTATTAACTTATTAGTGAAAATCATGATGTGCCCTTCAGGACGCACTACGTGCTCCAAGGGTGCCACTTGTCTCTTTCCATTTTCCTTGCGCGACGTGCCCTTCAAGACACACTACATGCTCCAAGGGTTCCACTTGCCTCTTTCCGTTTTCCTTGCACGACGTGCCCTTCAAGACACACTACATGCTCCAAGGGTGCCACTCGCCTCTTGACTGAATTTGGTAGACGTCAAACCCCTAGAGTCAATACTTCTCCAGGTGATATTGTGGGAGACTAAGGGCCTCTAAGGAATAAGGCCCCTACCTTATTGCGCTCCCCTTAGAATCATCATGAGAGACTGTCACAGTCTGCTCTCACGACATCGTGGGTCTTCTTGAACTAGGTAATCGTTAACCTATAGTTCGAGCCATGGAGGGAGTGCTAGTAGGCTGTGGCATAGCTATTGCCACTTCTCTCCCTTAATGCTTCTGGTTGTCATGCATGACCCCTCTACTCCACATGTGAGTCTGGTCGACAAGCTATCTTCAACCTGCATCCATCAATGAATCATGTCAACAATAATAATCAATCATCATAACATCTAATCATATGTACATATGTCACATCAACAACATTCAAACACTAACAGTCCAGTCCCTAACTCGATCCAAAGTCCAAGGGGTTTCATCGATGCTTCTGCATCCTCAATGCCCAGAGTCCTGCACACTCAGGAGAACCCAGTCAATAGCACCTATCTATTTAAATACAACAAAATAACATATCATCAAATCCACAATATCTCATAATCATAATCAAAACGACCAATATTATAATAACCCGGATCACTTGCACGCAAGTGTCCTCAAAGATTAAGTTCGCCCAATGCATGCAAGATCGGGATGTTACACTTAGTAGAGGTTGTTTGTGATTCTCCTCTTGGTTTAGTATTTCTTGAGGATATATCTTCTATCTTAGATTCTCTGCTTGATTTTCCAGATGACTGTTTACTAGTCTCCTTGTTTCTCTCTGATTTCTTTGATTTACTTTTCTCATCCATATTCTGCAATGATATTTCATTCATCTCTTGTTTATCTTCCTATTTTTTCTTAATCTTTTCTTGTCTGCCTTGAAAGTCTTAAGTTCCACTCTGAGGCTTCTCATGGTTTCTATCATCTGTGAGGTTGAACTGTTCTCACTTTTTTGTTCAGGATTTTGCTAGTTGACATTTCCTTCAGGGTTAATTTCTTCTTTGTTTTTTGTTGACATACTTTGAGGTTGAATATTATCCTGTCGCTTTAACAATAAAAAAATATATCATATGGGTTATAACTCAAGCATACATAATTATGTTTGCTCCCATAAGGTCTAGTGTTGTCAACCTAGGATCTAATACCATATGTAATATACCAACCAATTGTATATATATAAAAAATAAATTCTTATCTATGATTATAAGACATAGATACTCACATTATTATTGTATGTAAGAGTGAACTTAATTTATAAAAGAAACTCAAGGTTTGGCATCACCTCTAGAGATTGTCATTCTTAATTCTAAGCTATGTTCTTACTTATCATTTTGATTTTCTTTTGAGTTATTCAAATAAGCCTGAAACTAGGTAACTTCTACCTTATTATAATTCCACTTATCTTTTATTTAGAGATAACCATTTTTTTTAATTTATGCTATGTATACATAAGTTTGATATTACATTCTTTAGTTAACATATGACGCAAACCCCTACGGGCTGGCGTGACCTCTCGGTCTAAGATCAAATCTTCCAAGAGTCGAAGTGGCTTGAGAGTCCTTGCAAAACCTCTAAACTCTGTACCACATGCCATTTACCACACACCGCATGAAATTTCTTGTACGTGAGGGTCCTCTTCCTTCAGTGAATTTGTACATGTGACCACACGCTAAACCCAAACGCTCAACTGAAAGGCACTCCAGTGCTCTAGAACTTCTGAACTCTAGGAGAATCCACTCAAAACAACTATCAACTTAAATGCATCAGAGTCGTTACCAATTGAATCTAGTCATAAAGTGACTTCATCGAAAAGTGTAGTTCCTTACCTTGGCCTACCACTTTGTCAATTCCAGTGCTCTGAAAAATCCTGATCTCCGAGAGAATTCACTCCAAACAACTATCCACTTAAAACCATTAGAGACTTTACCAACTGAATCTGGTCACAAAGTGACTTGACTAGAAGGTGTAGGTCCTTACCCTGTCCTACCACTTCATCAATGTTGGCAGAAAGACTCAATTGGACGACGAACGGGGATCCACCTCTCTTGCATGATCTACGACTGTAAAAGGCTTTGGGATTCTGAGCTTCAGAGGATTTTCCACTCCATACAACAATGACTAAATTACCCATAGTGTTAAATCGTTGGATGTCTCGGGAATCCAATGACTGTAACACACCCTCCATTACGACCACAAGTAAGTTCAAGTGGTAAGCATTTTTTTTCTAGTGTTAACCAGAGTAAAATCATCACAACATAATTAATAGCAACACATAATCATCATGACATCATAATTAAAAGCGGTATCAACACAAAAACATAAGTTAGCAACGCAAATCAACACATTTCATAAAGGTAACATAAGGAACTACCCAACCATCCTATCCTGCAAGTTTAGGACCTCCAAAACACATAAGAAATGTTCAAGTCCAGGATTCATCCGATTGATTTTGACCATTGAAGGTCTCAGGACTGGCGATTGTTCTGAGGAACAAGGAGGTGTCTACATCCAACTAATCCAATCAAGTCGAAATTCATCCAGATCAATCAATCAATCTTAATCATCAATTATTCATGGTGTGGAAAAAAATCTACTTCCAAAAACATACGTCAATTTAATGGATGCAAATACCACCTATGAAACATACTAAAAATAGTCCAACTGCAATGAAATATATCAATCTATTTGACACAATTACCATCTATGAAACGCTCCACCAATGGTTCAATTATAATTACCTACATCATTTGAATTGACACAATTACCACCTAGGAAATGTTCCAACAATAGTCCAACTACAACAACATTTATCAATATAATTGATGCAATTAGCATCTATAACACATTCCAACAATAATTCAACTATAAATGTTTTTATCAATATGATTGATGCAATTAGCACCTATAAACATTCCAACCATAGTTCAACTATAAACAACATTTATCAATATAATTGACGCAATTAACACCTATGAACATTCCAACCATAGTTCAACTATAAACAACATTTATCAATATAATTGATGCAAATAACACCTATGAAACACTCCAACAATAATTCAACTATAATAACATTTATCAATATAATTGAGGCAATTAACATCTAGGAAACATTCCACTCATTCAATAACCCCATTTCAAAATGTATTATGAAATCTTTTCATAACATGTGTAAGATATGGTTCTTATGTATTATATAAGTAGTAACACGTATTATCCACAATTATCTTAATAGCATTATCATCCACATCATTTTATTATTTATTAACTTCCTTATTTAC
>SNQJ01S0008452.1:274723-293486 GCA_010110895.2 Picea sitchensis | reverse complement strand
ATTAAGATAATTATGGATAATACGTGTTACTACTTATATAATACATAAGAACCATATCTTACACATGTTATGAAAAGATTTAATAATACATTGTGAAATAGGGTAATTGAATGAGTGGAATGTTTCATAGATGCTAATTGTGTTAATTATATTGATAAATTTTATTATAGTTGAACTATTGTTGGAGTGTTTCATAGGTTCTATTTGATTCAATTATATTGATAAATGTTGTTTATAGTTGAACTATGGTTGGAATGTTCATAGGTGTTAATTGCGTCAATTATATTGATAAATGTTGTTAATAGTTGAACTATGCTTGGAATGTTTCATAGGTTCTAATTGCATCAATCATATTGATAAATGTTGTTTATAGTTGAAATATTATTGGAATGTTTTATAGGTGCTAATTATGTCAAGTATATTGATAAATGTTATTATAGTTGGACTATTGTTGGAACATTGTTGGAACATTTCCTATGTGGTAATTGCATCAATTCGAATGATGTAGGTTAATTATAATTGAACCATAGGTGGAGCATTTCATAGATGGTAATTGTGTCAAATATATTGATATATGTCATCGTAGTTGGACTATTGTTAGTATGTTTCATAGGTGGTATTTGCGTCCATTAAATTCATGTATGTTTTTGGTAGTAGATTTTTTGTCTCACCATCAATAATAGATGATTAATATTGATTGGTTGATCTGGTTGAAATTCGTCTTGATTGGATTAGTGGGATGTAGAAACCTCCTTGTTCCTCAGAACAATCTATAGTATTGAGACCTTAAATAGTCAAAATCAATCGGATGAATCCTGGACTTGAGCGTTGATTATGTGTCTTGGAGGTCCTAACCTTGTAGGATAGGCTGGTCGGCTAGTTCCTTATGTTAACTTTATGAGATGTGTTGATTCACATCGCTAACTTAGGTTTATGGGTTGATCATGTTTTTTAATACCCCTATTTCCCACAGCTTGTAATTAATCATTAAATTAGGACTACCATGTTGTGGCATGGGATAAATGTAAATGTATTATTGTTTGAGATTCCAATGACTGACTGTGGGGGTGAAGCCTTGAATTACTAGCCATGATATCACTAGAGGAAAGAGTGAGGAAAACTATGGATAAAGTTCATTATGTGTATGACCCTAAATTTCCCCTTGTTGGGAATAACCAACCCTCTCTGGATCCCAAGGGGAGAAAGAAGTTAATAAAGGAAAGGAATGACGGTTGAACCATCAACCACCCCCATGAATGGAAGCATGTTCTAACTGAAGAATGTTAGTCTGAAGTACCAGAGGGTCTGGAAGACCAGTATGACTTCAACTTCCTTCTGACAAAAGGAACATGATAGAAAAAAGAAGAAAATTCCCAGGAAGGGTGTGCGTGCAATGATATAGAGGCATGCAAACATTCAATAAGAGAGGAGGCGCATAAGGATCTGCAGAGAGAAGGAGAGACGCACCAAGGAAGAAGACATGACTTGATCTAAAGATAGCAAGATTGATGTTGAGGGAGCATCTCATAAACCTCCCAGATACTGTGATAAAGAAAGAAAACCTCCGAGGAACTGCAAAGAGTTCCCTAGTGATATCATGGCTTGGAACAAGGGTGGTCAGAGTGCTAAGAATGAATGCCTCTGAGCCTATGGTTGGGTGGAAAGGAAAACATCCATAGTCATTTGATTGGTTGCAACTTATAATCGATAAGTATCTCATTTACCCTGAGCTCATGAATTGAAATGCATGATTGAATGTTTATGTACATGTCTAAGATCTGCAATGTTTAATTTATAATGAGGATGTCTGACTCTGATTTTGTAAACTGTTTCATGTGAATGAATGAATGTAAGGTGATAAGTTAAGTCTCTGGGCAGGTTTGAAGATACCCCGCCCTGTCCTAGAACTTAGAGCTCTGCAAATTCAGAGGGCGCTTCCTTAAAACCAGTAGCCTGAGAGTCCATAGGTTTGTGCCCACGACCATAACTAAATTTTAGCTAAGAGCTAAGAGTGTAACCATTGGATATTAAAAAAGTATCCATGTGACTAGGGCCTAGGAGCCTTGTTCTATATCGACAGGAGCTAGCCAATTCAGGACTTCAGGACTTATGACTCCACAATCCTCAAAAGTAGTCGAAGGCCAGATTCATGAATCAATGAGGATCGCCAATCTAGGGATCTCGTTTGGATCTCTCTTAGATGTCATATTTGACATAGGAAAGGAAGCGTTAAGTGCTTCGGCGAAGCCTTACTTCAGGAGATTTGGAAAGGTCTAGCACCGAAACTCCCAAACATCAGAGTCGTAGAGTAAATATGGACCATTGAACTGGAGGGAAACGTGTCCATAGATCCATGGTTATCTGGGACTCTGAGTATTCAATGACTTAGAAACATGTGATTTCCACCAGAGGTCGAAAATCCAAAGTAAATCTTGGTGGCGATAGATCTGGCGTGGTACTGAAGGAAATCTAGTTGATACACACCGAAATCCTGAATGTCGAATTGCCAAAGTGACGAGGACCGTTGGATGAATGGGTACGTGGCAAGTGATCCCACAGTCTGGAGACTTCGTATTCTGGAGGAATTTGGCCAAGGGTTTTCAAGGAGTGAAAATCATCAAAGTCAGGAATGTTGAAATAGATCTTTTTCGTTGATAGGAAGAGGATGTGTAGCACCCGATTCGAGAGTCTAGATACTTAGCTCTTCGGGGGATTTATGTCGAGAGGATTCGGTAAGCTCTGAAGTTGGAGTCGTGAAGTAATGAGAACCATAGATATATGGACCTATGTGGACCCTTACGGATCGTTAGATTGAAGGACTAAGAAGTTATCAGTCTATGATGATGTGGCTTGATGACATCATTTGTTGTGATGTGGACCCACATTTTTCATGCCGCGTGTCACCCAGTTTTGAACATTTCATATACCCATTGTTCCTGTTAGAGAATGACACGTGTCACCCCTCAACCCTCATCGCATGTCAGCTACTGGTTCATGCCAACCTGGCCAATGTAGTTGGTGACGTAATCAGGACCCTAGGAGTTTGGATAACATCGAAGTTCAGGGACTTTGGGGCATGTTATAATTTAGGAATGAACAACACCAAACGTCGAACGTCGATCACTGAAGGGCCAAGGACATGTGGAGAGATATCAAGATTTTTGGAGTTTGGGCATAGTATGGTAAAAAGGAATATTCAATGAGAATCGTTGATCATCGAAGGGATAAATTATAACGATGACCATCCACTGTGGAAACTTCGAAACATAGGACGTTCAACGCTAAACGTCAATCTTCGAAGGCCTATGGCCACGAGGTGATATTTCAAGACCCCTGGGATTAGAAAGAAATGATGTTCTTCACAAAATTTCGAGCCCCTTTTTAACCATAGGATGTTGGTGGAGGACGTTGGTTTTTGATTTCCTCCGTTGTTCAACGATCTGGGAAATTCGACAATACCATTGGAACTCTCGAAGCCCAGGTGTTTCGAAGCAATGGAACATCTGGTAATAAGACTCTTAGCTCTCATTTTTCATCCCGAGGTCATGAGGAGGAAACCGCTAGCTGGTTTAATCACTTAATGGGAGATGGAAACTTTAGAGGAGAATAATAGGATGGTTCTACTTAGTAAGGGACCAAAAATGAACCAAAGGAAATGTGAAAATTTGATGCCCCATCCCTAGAAAGGGTATTTAAGGGTTGGGTGTGTTACAAATTTGTATCAGAGCATGGAAACAACACTTTGTCTTGCTTCGGCTCAGGCACAATTCAAATGAAAATATATTTGGGAGATCTTAAGGGGTAACACCCTATATTACCGTATTTCTAAGAAGTTTAGTCACCCCTCTACCAAAGAAAGGAATGAAACCTATTGTTGTGGATAGATGTTTTGGAAATATAGACTGTGTGTTGATATCATTTCCAAATGAAGCAGTTGAATTTACGTTACAATAGTATGTGTTTTTATACAAACATGATATTTGATTCCCAAGGCTAAGATTAGCCTATGGAAAATGTTACTTCCAAACATAATTTTTTTGCATAAGTTCCTTAAGTAGAAGGATGTAGATTAAAATACAGTTGGGATTTTACCCAACGATATTGAGTCATGCTAATCTGTGGAAAAGGATTCCTATCATTTCTTTGGAAAATAATAGTTGATCCTATAGGAGTGGGATTATGTTGATGGGAACTAATAGCAAGACTTGGATGTGAATGCATTGAAAGGATCTATAGCAGTAATAATTACTGATTTAATGAAGGATTAAACCTTGTATATGTGTATAATCCCTCATGATCAGAGGAATGAGTCTTGTAACAATTATCTAAAAATGGAGAGCATGCACGACTCTCAGGTTTCGAAGGGAACTGAAAAATGAATTTTTTTTGTTTCTGGGTACGAGAATTGTTGGAAAGGGTTTTTCTAATCAAACTGATAAACAGAGCTGTAGAAATATAGAGTGATTGAGTGAGAAATCACAATAGCATCTATTGATTGGTGGATAGGAAACTAATCTGCCAGAATTCTTGTGGGAGGAAGAGAGTGATCTACATCCCTTACTATTATTGAACAGAAGGAAGAATTCTAGGTGTAATAATTAAGAGTGATTATGACCCAAAGATACTCTGGAATTTTGAACTAGAATACTTAGTAAGTAACATAATTCTAAATTGTATTTCGGCTTTAAGGGAATAGTCCAAATGTTATTAGAAATTAAAATTTATTATGAATAAGGAAAAATGGTTGATTAAATGTTGATCTTGAATGTGGTAAAGGAAGTGTTGGTGCACTTCTAGAAGGCCAATGGGTCAAATTGATGTCTAGTGGTGGATGGTATCCATATGGATATAGTTGGACCCTAGTAAAAGGAATCTAGAAAAGGATTTCCTTGATCGGAAAGTTTGTTGATCAAGACCAGTTGGAAGCTAGATTGGTTGTTCTATTACCTTGGGCATGGTTATAATTTCCCAGACTGTATTTATGAGTGGGAAATGTTTTCATGAAAGTTGAGGCAAGAGTGTTTTCTTGCTAGTCATTATCGCATAAAAAGGGAAACATAGTTATGACTATGTATGTTAAACTGCCAGGTGGATATCATGTGAATGACTGCAAGCTCTCAATTGAGGGGGAGGCTCAATGTTGAGTATCCCTATGAGGATTTTGATAAGGATGGAAATAATATCCTTGGAAGAGGATCTCAAAGTTTGATATGTGCATGTGCATGTATGACATGGAAATGGTGCAAGGAATGAGCTTGCATGATGAATATTTGGCTAGGTTTGTATGTGTTTGACTGCATGGGTTAATGCGTTGTGAGGATTCTTGACATGAAGACTGGTATTAATACCAATTAGGTATGAAAGATATTAAATGTGCAAGTGATGCACATGTATGATGTAAGAGTATAGGTGTACTAAAGGCACAATATGACTGCCTTGATGAGTGATATGTAAGGCAAGAATTGCACTTGCCAAGATTAAGTGAATACAATGGATGCATGATTGACTCCATTCTAAAGAGTTATGAAATTTTTGTTTTGAATGATAGATTAAGGGGAATGTGCTCCGTTCCCTTGGGAAAGACTAGTATAAATGGATGAAAAAGTGAATGAGCAAGGATGCTATGTTGTCATGATAAGAAGAAAATGATTATGCCTTTGAGGGTCACATGAGAATGATTGTGAACAATCATGGGTTGATTGATTTTAAAGTAGATATGTATATAGGTTGTGAAATATACCTATGGAAGCTACACACGAGCTTATGATTATGCATATGGTTAAGTACATCATAGATATAAGTTAACAAAACCAGAATATGTGAGGATACATAATTTGGATCCATGACAAAGATGCATGTTTATATTCCTTATGGAATCTTTGGTAAATAGTTGAAGCTAACACAAGGTTGAGGTCATCATGGATAGTTATGGATATGAAATAAGGAAGTTGCATGCTGAAGGATTTCCCTATGGAGGAACTGTGTGAAGACTCTATCAGGAGAACAGAGTCACAACCTTAATGATTGTTGAAAATTAAGTAGTGAACCACAAGTGTATATGTGTGTGTATGTGTATAGGTGTGTGTGTGTGTGTGTGTGTGTGTGTGTGTGTGAATCCTGGATTACATTTTGAATACATCATGTGATGAATAAGATACTAATAAATGAATATTGACCATTCTGATAACCGAATGGTAATGAGAAGGATGCACCGGTTCATGACCCATTATGAACAAGAAGTTTTCTATTAAATCATGTTGTTGTATTCAAAAAGGTTAGGGTGAGACCTAACCAAAGATTCTCAAGGAAAAGAGAATGAATATCACAATACGAAGTAGATTTCAAATATCCAAGAAAAGGAAAAAGGAGGAACATTTTTTCCACCCTAAGAACTTTGAATTGCTTATAGAGTTGTAGGTCTTAGATGAACAGTTGTGAGAACAAGTACAGTTGGAAAAGAGAGAATGAATAAATGAGTATGTTTTATTGAATGGGCATCATTGAGACATATAAAGTAAAGGAGGTGAGGCCTTGGAAAATAACTCAGTTGGACCAAAAGTCCATGGTTGTGTAGAGGGAGTTGGACCAAGGAAGAGTTCCTTGAATCCTTCCTGGTTGTTTTTTGTATTTCTCTGGTATGAGAGGTTCATTTATTAATGCAGGTAAGTGATTGACATGATATGGATTATGGTTTCAAGACTGTAGAAACAATAGAATTTTTTTTGTGTTTCATTTGTGGAAACATTAGGGATCACAAAAAGAAGTGCATAATGATATGATATGACATATCTGAAAATGTTTTGTTGAAGTGATACATACATTTTTACCTTACCTGATAATTAATATAGTCATGATATATGACATGTGTAGAAAGGAATTGGAGTTATTGAGAAAGACAGTTTCCAATGGTGAACAACCTCAAGCAAAGGATGACTATGATAAGGTTGTCATTAAAAGATTGTTGAAGGGACTTTAAAGGTCCCCATGGAGCACCATTGATGAGGTAATATCAGAAAAAGGGTGTCAGCAGCCCAAACAGGTATCAAAATGTTCATGCCCATATGGAATAAGGTATAGAGGGATTTGATAAGAATCCCCTCTAAAAAAAATTTAACGATATGCAAATAAATCCGAAGTAGTTGTTGTATGCCATTGACACCCAAGTAGGGTAGGATTCTAGAAAAGAAATTGAATAATAGAATGAGATAGTCTATCACAGCCAAGGATAAGTTATAATCCTTTCAAGAAAATGCAGGAGAAAAGAGTACTCTAGGTACAATGACCAATCTAGGGATATTGGAAATAGGGGTGCCCATAGTTAGCACATTGCATAGAAATGCTTTGAGAAAATGCATGTTCGCATAAAGAATAGACAATGAATTTTCCATTGAGGAAGGAGGGCCTTCCAATACTTTACTTACACTGTATAGGTGTCAAAGAAAATAAAATTTGGGTGGCCATGAGTGTTGGCACCCTGATTGCGAATGAAGGTAGAAAGCTTAAGGGCATTGGAGAGAAACTTATAGTTTCATCTGTGTGGATTTGGGATCATGATCAGCCTGTAGTGGGAAGTACAGTATTACCACAATAATGAACAAGAATGAATAATCAATATGGAAACGATCTTGGATAAGCTCCAACACACCGTGGAAAAGTTCCTGTCACCAAGTGTGGCAACTTGAAAATCAATGCAAGGGTACATTGGGTGTGAGTGTGGCCATGGATATTGGCACAGTAGATTAATTACACTTAATTGATTGAATTACATTTTGAAAATTCTAGTAGAATGAAATGATGCATAGGTAAGGAATGATTTTTCCTTTCATGTTTGTGTATATGTGATACAACTATAAGAATGCACAAGATAAGATATGATTATGATGCCATTTTAAATGTCCTGTGAGGATATATATATATATACATGAAAAACTAACATTTTGTTTGGTTGTATAAAGAATGAATTACAGGAAGAAAAAGGTCTTGGGTATGGTAGTGTATAAGTCCATAAGGAAGACCAATTGCCTGTTGATCCAAGCTACTATGGGGAGAAAATCCCCATGTTTTTATATCTGGTTCCTGTGTGGAATAGATCTGAAAATAAATAAGGAAATTGGAAAATCTATGGGTCACACATTTGCAATAAAATTATGAATTTGAAATTGATAATGATATCTCATAAATTTTTGTATACCTGTGATACAGGTGAAAAGAAAATATATTTCTAAAAAGGAAAGATGAAGGATATCAAGTTGGAAAGCATGAAAGTTGGCTATTGTAGAGACATGAGAACCATGTGATAAGCCATGATCGCCTGACACATATTGTGTTGTGGAAACACAAGACGAAGGGACACCTCAAAAGAGAAATTCTGAGGGACACCTTGACTGTAAGGCTCAATAAAGTCTATATAACTCTTCTTGTGCAAGAAATCCTTGGAAAGGAAAGATGGATCACTTGAGGAACTGTATAGAAGAGAAGGGTATTCATGAGCCTGGACCTGGAGGGTGAGTGACCGCAAGGAAGAGGAGACTTTGATCATTCGGGTAAACTATGATTGGGATCATACACACAATGGGTATGTCTAGGAAAACAATGAGCCAAGATAATAAGATAGCCATGTGGATGAAAATACACAAACTGCAGAAATGAGTATTGTGTTAAGTTATGAAATCTTTCTTGAATTTTATGCAACAATAAAAAAATTTCGCATGAAACTATGATTAATATGCTTGTTGTCAAAGATTATTGAAGGAAGGTGACGAAGGTTAAGAGTCTGGAAGGGACATGACCAAGAAAGAGAATAAATATTTTTGAAACAACCAAAGGACAAAATACATGACAGGTGTTACTGAGAAAGAACACCGAGGATAGTGTTCCTTTTAATGGGGAGGGGATTGTAATAGCCACATTTCTACCAGCTTGTAATTAATCATTAAATTAGGATTACCATGTTGTGGCATGGGATCAATGTATATGTATTATTGTTTGAGCTTCCAATGAATGATTTTGGGGGTGAATCCTTGAAGTACTAGCCATGATATCACTAGAGGAAATAGTGAGGAAAACTATGGATAAGGTTCATTATGTGTATGACCCCAAATTTCCCCTTGTTGGGAATAACCAACCCTCTCCAGATCCCAAGTGGAAAAATTGGTTAATAAAGGAAAGGATCAATGGTTTAACCATCAACCACCCCCATGAATGGAAGCATGGTCTGACTGAATGATGTCATCCCGAAGTACCACAGGGTCTGGGAGACCAGGCTGACCCTAGTTTCCTTCTAGCAGAAGGAAGATGATAGAACAAATAAGAAACTTCCCAAGAAGGGTGTGTGTGCAAGGAGATAGAGGAATCCATACAGTAAAGAAGATAGGAGGTGCATAAGGCTCTGCAAAGATAAAGAGAGATGCACCAAGTAAGAAGACACTTCCTAAGTTGAAGATAATGAGATTGATGTTGAGGGATCATATGATAAACTTCACAAAGACTGTGATAGATAAAGAAAACCTCTGAGGAAATACAAAGAGTTCCCTAGTGATATCATGGCCTGGCACAAGGTTGGCCAGAGTGATAAGAATGAATGCCTCTGAGCCTATGGTTGGGTGGAAATGTGAACATCCACAGTCAGTTGGTTGGTTGCAACTTATAATCAATAAGTATCTCATTTACCCTGAGCTCATGAATTGAAATGCGTGATTGAATGTCTGTGTATATGTCTAATATAGGCAATGCTTAATTTATAATGAGGATGCATGACTTTGCTTTGTAAATTGTTGCATGAGAATGAATGAATGTAAGGAGATAAGTTAGTCCTCTCGGAAAGTTCAAAGATACCCCACCCTATCTTAGAACTTAAATCTCTATGAATTCAGAGGGAACTTCCTTCAAACTAGTAGCCTCAAAGTCCACAGTTTTTCACCCATAGCCTTAACTAAATTCCGTCTAAGAGTTAGATGTGTAACCCTTGGATCTTAAAAAATTATCCATGTGACCAGGGCCTAGGAACCTTGTGCATTCATAAAAAGAGCTAGCCACTTCAGGACTTTGGGACTTGTGCCTCCACTATCCTCAAAAGTATCTGAAAACCAGAGTCGTGAATCGATGAGGACCATCGATCTAGGGATCTCGTTTGGATCTCTCTCAGCCATTAGATTTGACATAGGAAAGGAAGCATTAAGCGCTTCGGCGAAATCTTACTTTGGGAGATTTGGAAAGATCTAGCATCGAAACTCCTAAACGTCAGATTTGCAGAGTAAATCTAGAACGTTGAATGGAAGGGACATATGTCCATAGATCCATGGTTATACGGGACTTTGGGTATTCGGTGACTTAGAAACATGCAAGGTTTTCCCATAGGCCAGAAATCCGGAGTAAATCCTAGTCTTAGAAGATAGGTACACGTGGTAATAGATCTGGCGTGGTCTGGAAGGAAAACTGGGAGATACACGTCGAACTCTCGAATGTCAAACTGTCAAAGAAACGAGGATTGTTGGATGAAAGGGTATGTGGCAAGCCATCCTACGATTCAGAGACTTCATACTCTAGAGGAATTTGGCCAAGGGTTTTCAAGGAGTGAAAATCGTCAAAGTCGCAAATGTCGAAATAGATCTCGGTTGTTGATAGGAAGAGGACACATGGTGCCAGATCCAAGAGTCTGGAGACTTATCTCTTTGGGGGATTTGCTTCAAGAGGATTCGGTAAGCTCTGAAGCCAGAGCCGAGAAGTAATGAGAACCATAGATCTATGGACCTACGTGGACCTTTATGAACCGTTAGATTGAAGGACTGAGAAGTTATGAGTCTATGATGACATGGCTTAATGAAGTCATTTGATATGATGTGGACCCACATTTCATGTGCCATGTGTCACCCTGTTTTGAATGTTTCATATACCCATTGTGCATGTTAGAGCATGACACATGTCACCCCTCAACCCTCCTCACATGTTAGCTACTAGTTTGTACCTGCCTGGCCAACACGGTTGGTGACGTAATTGAGACCCAGGGAGTTTAGATAAATTTGTATTTCAGGTATTTTGGGCATGTTATAATTTAGGAACGACCAACACCAAACGACAAACGTTTATCATCGAAGGGAAAAGGCAACGTGGATAGATATCGAGATTTCATGAGTTTGGGCATAGTATCGTAAAAAGGAAGATTCAATGAGAAACATCGATCATCGAAGGTAAAAATTCAAATGACAATAGTTGACTGTCAAAATGCTGAAACATAGGACGTTCAATGTTATACACCAATCGTCAAAGGGCTACATGGTGATATTTCAGGACCTTGGGGATTAGAAAGAAAGGATGATCCATGTCGAATACCAAGCCCCTTTTTAACCATAGGAACTCAGCAGAGGACATGGGTCGTTGATTTCCTCCATTGCTTGGAGATCTGGGAAATTCAATAATACCATTGGAACTGCCAAAGCCTAGGAGTTCTAAAGCATCAAAACCTCTGTTAAGGAGACTCTTAGCTCCCGGTTATCAACCTGAGGTCACAAGGAGGACCCTGCTAGCATTTTTAAGCACTTAATGGGAGATGGAAACTTCAGAGGAGCATAATAAGATGGTTCTTCTTAGTAAGGGACCGAAAATGAACCAAAGGAAATGTGAAAATTTGATGCCCCATCCCTAGAAAGGGTATTTAGGGGTTGGGTGTGTTACATGTTTTTATTTTAATTATGATGTTGTGTTGACTATGTGTTGCTATTAATTATGTTGTGACATTTTTACTATGCCTAACGCTAGAAAAAAAAATATTACCACATGAACTTACTTGTGTTCATAATGGAGGGTGTGTTACATATGATATCAGAGCTAGTTAAACCTTGCAACTTGGGATCATTGCTCCTTCCACTGTATTAAATGATTGATTAATAACTTATTGCTAATTAAAATTAAAATTTTTCCATGTAGGTAATCATGGTTAGAGGACATTGTGGAGGTAGACGACGTGATGCTAGGGAGAAAGGTGTGACGCCTCCAATAGCATCCACGCTAGAGGGGTCTAACCCCCAAGGAGAAGAACAAGTGATTGGGCATGAGCAGTTTATTGTGGGAGATGTGGTTGGTTTGATGAGGTCCTTCCAGAGGATTTCAGAGGCCTTGATTAATTGATTGGATAGAGATGAGGCCAGAGCGCCTATACCCAATGAGGATTCATAGCGCGCTCCAGCTGGAAGTGGTAGCATGCATAGAGAACTTGAGAAGGTGAAGTTTCCCTAGTTTATGGGTTCCATAGATGGCTCAGTCATCAAGGCATGGTTGGAAAACATGGTGATGTGCTTTACACTTTGTGATTACACCTCCAACATGAAATTCCACATGGTGGTCTTTCAACTAAAGGAGAGTGCTCTTCTATGGTGGAAGACGCTCCTACCTCAACTAAACATGGTCGTCGAAGACATGTCATGAGATTTGTTCGAGGAGTGGTTTCGAGAGAGGTATTTGTCAAAGGAATTCATCAAGAACCAGATCAAAGAGTTCAATGCCTTACGACAGGGTGGTCATACAATGTCGGAGTATGAGGCCAGATTTATGGAGCTACTTCGGTATGCTCCACATCGGAACACGGAGAAGATAA
This sequence comes from Picea sitchensis, assembly GCA_010110895.2. Classification (NCBI taxonomy): domain Eukaryota; kingdom Viridiplantae; phylum Streptophyta; class Pinopsida; order Pinales; family Pinaceae; genus Picea; species Picea sitchensis. The sequence goes on along the minus strand of SNQJ01S0008452.1, from coordinate 280,897 downwards.
AGGTCAACAAGTTTTTGTTTGTCCTTAAGTTCAACATTAGTGCAAAGGTGAGGATCCTAATACCTCATACATTACACGATGCAGTCCAAAAGGCCCTCATAACTGAGGAAGAGCTAACCAATGGGGGTGAGGGAAAGACTCTTGAAAGACTGACTAGACATACGTCATCAGGAGTGCAAAAACATTAGACACCAACCAGAAATACATCATGGTATAGAGATACGTCTAATAGACCCATGTTCATGACACCAGGACGACCAACTCCTTAGTAGAGGACTCCCTACAGAGGGACACCGCATCAGCAACAACATTGCCTGCAACAACAAGAATTAAGGATTGTTCAACAGAACAGACCAAGATCTCAAACTGGTAGGTCAACAAATTCTACTTCGGGTACCAAGAGTATTGGTACGAAGACTGGATTATGGACATGTGGAGAGCCACATTACCAATGATATTGTATGATTGAGAAGGCCAGAGCGGCCATATCAACATGACACACTACAGTTGGATATTTGGGCAAGGCCCATAGGATTCATGCAATGGTGAATAACTATCAGGCCAAGCACCAATCCACTTTTCTTGAGACATCGGGTATAATCAATGACCAAATTTTTAGTGTTTTGATAGATCCAAGTGCTACAGAGAGCTTTATTTCTAGTGTAGCTCTAAAAAGAGGAAAGGTAAAGGTAGTCGAGTATGACGAGTTTAGAAATTTATAATTAGCTTCAGGTTCCAAAAAAATTTTTGGAGGAAGGGTTACAAACTATAGCATTAACTTGGGATATTTTGTAACGAATGCCAACATGTATGTCACAATATTAGGATCTTATGACATAGTGATTGGTATGGACTAGTTGGAATGGCATGATGCGATACTCAACTGTAATACAAAATAGTTAAGTTTGATGAATGATCTGGGATAGAGAAGAGTGATTGTAGGAAGAAACTAGGGAGTGTCCTTGAGGTTCATTTTTTCCCTACAGCTACAACAGAGCATGAGGAATCGATGTAAGTTCTATGCAATATTAGCACTAAACTAAAAGGGTGAGGAAAAAGGATTGGAAGACCTTCCTGTAGTACAATATGTTTCAGACATGTCCCTAGAAGAGTTACCAGGTTTGCCACCCAAAAGAGAGTTGGAGTTTACAATTGACTTGAAGCCTAGAACTGAACCGATAGCAAGAATTCCTTATCGGATTTCAACGCCTTAGTTACAGGATTTGAAAATGAAATTGAATGATTTGTTGGACTTAGGACTTATACATCTGAGTGTGTTAGCTTGGGGTGTGCCTTTTATTTGCATAAGAAAGAAGGATGGGTCATGGATACTTTGTATTGACTACCATCAATCGAACAAGGCGACTATCAAAAACCAATATCTGTTTCCAAGAATAGATGATTTGTTTGATCAGATGAAAGGTGCGATGGTGTTTTCAAAGATTGACTTGAGATCAGGATATCACTACTTATGGATTAAGGAGGAATATATTCCTAATACCGCATTCAAGATGAGGTCCGAACACTATGAGTTTATCATTTTACCATTTGGATTGACAAATGCCCCAGAGGTATTCATGAGTTTGATGAATGGGGTGTTCCACGAATACTTGGAAACATTTTTTCAAGTATTCATTGATGACATACTGATATATTCTCGGATGACAAAAGAACATGACGAACATTTAAGCTTAGTACTACATTGTTTGAGATAAAACAAATTATATGGGAAACTGTCAAAATGTTCTTTTTACCAAACAAATATTCAGTACTTGGGGAACATTATATCCAGTAAAGGTATAGCTATGGATCTAGGGAAAGTAGAGGCTATTATGGAATGGACTGCACTAAAAAACGTATAATAAGTATGCAACTTTATGATTTTATCTAGATATTACCGACGATTCGTCGAAGGTTTTTTGAAGATAGAAAATCTGATCAGGGAACTGTAGAAGAAAAATAATAAGTTTGTATGGACTGAGAAATGTGTTGAAGAATTTCAAAGGCTCAAGGGGTTATTGATGACAGCATCGATACTGAAGGTCCCCAACATGGACAAGGAATTCTTGGTATGCATGGATGCATCCAAGGAAGGATTAGGCAGATTTTTGATGCAAGACGGTCAAGTGATCGCTTACATTTCGAGGAAATTGAGAAGGTGTGAGGAGAATTACACAACGCATGACTTGGAGTTATTGGGAATTGTATATGCCTTGAGAGTTTGGAGACACTATCTGATTGGATGAAAAATTGAACTAAAGGTAGATCATTGTGGATTGGAGCACATATTTACACAGAGTGACTTGAACGCGCGACAAAAGCATTGGTCAGAATCACTTAGCGAATAAAATTTTGAGATTACTTACATTAAAGGAACCGTGAACAAAAAGGCAAATTCGTTGAGTCGGAGACCACACATATTCTTGGTGATATCTCTTCAGATGAATACTTGAGAAAATATTCTAACTATACAGATCGATGATGACTGGCATATAGAGGTTAAGGAAAATATTGGACAAGACACCATGATGCTACAAAGGTTTGAAGGTTATACATTGGACAATGATGGATTGATGAGGTATAATAACTTGATTTACATATCTCCTAATGAAGAATTGAGAAGTGTTATCTTAAGCAAAGTGCATAGAGAAATGTACATGGCTCATCCAAGAGTCACGAAGATGAGGGAATATTGTAAGTCTTTATTTTTCTAGAAAGGAATGAAAGCAGACATAGTTAGTTACATGGCGCAATGTCTAGAATTTCAGCAAGTGAAAGATGAACATAGACATATGGCAGGATTATTATAGCCACACGCTATTCCGAAATTGATATGGGAGGTCATTTCAATGAACTTTATAGTTGGATTTCCATTGACAGTAAGGAGACAAGACTCAATTTTCATGGTAGTTGACACTGGGATGAAGAGTGCTCATTTTATTATGGTACGTACGACGTATCAAGCGCCATACATAGCCATATTTTTTTTCAACGAGATTGTAAGGTTACATGGTGTGCCGAGAAATATCATATCCGATCGAGGATCAGTGTTTACAGGATGATTTTGAACAATTTTACAAGAGGCTTTGGGAACACAACTAAAATTTGGTACAACATATCACCGTAAGACAGATGGGCAGAGAGAAAGAACAAACCAAACTTTGGAGGATATGTTGCATATGTATGTAATGAACCAATAGAAATGTTGGGAAGAATTATTTCCACTCGTAGATTTTATATACAACAACAACTATAAAAGTACCATTAAGATGGCACCGTTTGAGTTTCTTTACAGGAGACCATGTTGGATGTCGTTGAGCTAGGATCGACTTGAGGATAGGGTCCTGGTGGGACCAGAAGTGATCCAAGAAATGGAAGAACAAATGAAAATGATAAGACAAAGGATTAAAGAAGTGAAAAATCAACAAAAGAGTTATGTTGATGCACATCACCTTAACCGCAGTTATGAAGTTGGTGACCTAGTTTTCTTATGGGTGAAACCACACAAGATTTTGATCAAGTTTGGAAAGGGTACTAAAATCTCTCCTAGGTTTGTGGGACCTTTCGAAGATGTGGAAAAAAAAGGACCCATGGCCTATAGATTGGCCTTTCCTGATTCTTTGAGGCATATGCATGATGTTTTTCATGTATCTGTTTTGAGAAATTATGTTAGTGATCCTACACATGTGATTGACATGAGTTCTTTGTAGGTGTCGTATGAGGGTGCACTCACGACAGAGCCAATCCATATTCTGGACCATCACATTCAATAGCTATGGCATCGAATAGTCGATCATATCAAGGTCTAGTTGGACAATTATAGTCCACACTCGGCTACATGGGAGGCCCTTATGATATGTGTTAGAAGTTTCCTTACTTATTCGATAGATTAGACACATATATCTTGTCAGATACTTTTATTACTTCATTTTACATACTGTACAACTTCGAGATGAAGTTTAAAACAAGAGGGGGTGTATGCAACATCCCGCTCTTTCGAGCACATGCTATCGACTTATTCTTTGAGGACACTTGTGTGCAAGTGATCCAGTTATAGTACATGGTTATTTTTTTTGCTTATGTATCTTTACGATGATGTTGATAGTTGTGATTTAATGTTATTTGATATATATGTATTGACATATGTTATTGACGATTTTTCCCTGAATGTGCAGGACACTTGACATATTATGGATGTTGAGGGTATCAAAGGACCTCCTTGGACTCCATATTGAGTCAGGGAGTGGATTGTATTGGTTTGAGTATTTCATTTATGCATATGTGACATATGATTGAGTATAGTATGATTTTGTATATGGATCAATGACAGTGTTTTGTTAATGAATGCAGGATGACGAATGCTTGCTAATGTGACTCACATAAGGAGTAAAGGGGCATGCAACAAAATCCAGATATTGAGGAACAGGTATGGCAATGTCCCTATCACAACCTACTAGCACTCCTGCTATGGATCTAGTTGTAGGTTAATGATTACATAGTTCGAGAGGTCCACGATGTCGTGAGGGCAGAGATAGTCTCTCACGAAGATTCTAAAGGGTATGCAATAAGGCAGAGTCCTTATTCCTTAGAATCTCTTATTCTCTCACAAGGTCACCCGAATGGAATGCTGACTCGAAGGGTTGGAAAACTACCAAAACCATTCAAAGCCGAGTGGGACCCTTGGATCACAGAGTGCATCTTGAAGGGCATGTCGCGTAAAATAAAACTTGATTCAATGAATCTAGGTGGAGTAGAAAACCTTGAGAGAATAATTAAACCTTGAAAAAAAAAAATCTTTATGTTGTGTCAGATTTAATTAATTAATTAAAGATTGAATTTATTAATTAAATATCTCAATAAATTGAGGGGAAGAAATTAAGCCTAAGTCTATTTTTTTTGTAAGAAGACTAAAAATAAATTATAAATTAAATTAAAAAGGAATGAAGTAAATCAAGTTAAGAATTAAGAAAAGGTGAAACATATCTAAAGATTGATATAAGTCACATGTGTGCAAGAAAATATTAAATGAGAGTTTTAAAATAAGAAAGAAATAAAGATGAGAGAATAGGGTATGCATTGAAAGGAATCTAGAGTCTAGCTACCACTAGTTTAACTAGAAGAAAAATCATATTTTAACTCAACTTAGATTTAGTAAGGTATCAATTATTAAATGAGAATATGGGGAATAACAAGACAAATAGGAGTTATTTAAGGAGCGCATTTGGAAAATGTGTGGGAAATTGACTTTTAATTAAAATAAAATATGGAAATAATTGTACAAGTGGGGAGGGGTCACTGAGAGAATTCCTATCAAGAAAATGGTCAATATGGGAAAATATTGACACTGGTTATTGGTAAAGTTATGCTACTGAATTATTTTTTACTAGTTTTACTTGTGAGAGTTGAGATACCCAACTTGAGAGAGTGTGATGGCACTACCTTGCGAGACAAGCTTGGAGCTATAGGATTTTGGGTTTTGAAGTCTCAATGATTAGCAAGCGAGAGGAAGGAAGGAACACCATTTCCTAAAGATTATCTTTGACTTTGTCGCCTTGTGTTACTGTATTCATCGATTTAGTTTTTCTGGTTAAATTATTTCAATATGGATACCTTTGATTGTAAGATAAAATATACATGTATTTATCTGCACTGATATCTCCTATTGTACTGCATGGTTCAAATCATTCCCAAAATTAGTTTTATGATACTGTTTATTAAAACCTTTATTTAAGGGAAACAAAACAATTATATGTATTGTAGTTGACATTGAGTCAATCACTTGACATATGGATTTTATTGTTCACTGAATTACTTCAATGCAGAGTCATGTACATTTATATAGATTGAATATGGAAAACGAATTCATTATAGGTTTTATAATTTCTGAATTTAGAATCTAGAATGTGAATCTATCATGTACATTTATGCAGAATGAATATGGAGATCTATCCCTATAGGTTATGATAGGAAGAAATTTTAGTATCACCACATTGAGAATCGACTTTCTTTTTAAATGTGAGACAAATGTTAAGGATAACTATATTTCATCTCCATTAACCGTAGCAAGTGAGTCCGATAGTCTGTGACTTAAATTTCAGCATAGAAGAATCTATGGTAATTGTTATAACTAGATGTCGATTTAAAAAATATTTATATAATAATTAATGTGTCATG
>SNQJ01S0008452.1:242733-267430 GCA_010110895.2 Picea sitchensis | reverse complement strand
GTGTAATTCCATAAGGAAGACCAATTGCATGTTGATCCAAGCTACTATGGGGAGCAAATCCCCATGTTTTTATATCTGGTTCCTGTGTGGAACAGATCTAAAAATAAATAAGGAAATTGGAAAATCTGTGGGTCACACATTTGCAATAAAATTATGAATTTGAAATTGATAATGATATCTCATAAATTTTTGTATACCTGTGATACAGGTGAAAAGAAAATATATTTCTAAAAAGGAAAGATGAAGGATATCAAGTTGGAAAGCATGAAAGCTTGCTACTGTAGAGCCATGAGAACCATGTGATAAGCCATGATCGCCCAACACATATTGTGTTGTGGAAACACAAGCCGAAGGGAAGCCTCAAAAGAGAAAGTCTGAGGGACATTTTGACTATAAGGCTCAATAAATTCTATATAACTCTTCTTGTGCGAGAAAGATTTGGAAAGGCAAGATGGATCACTTGAGGAACTATATAGAAGAGAAGGGTATTCGTGAGCCCGGACCTGGAGGGTGAGTGACCACAAGGAAGAGGAGACTCTGATCATTCGAGTCAACTATGATTGGGACTATGCACACAATGGGTATGTCTAGTAAAACAATGATCCAAGATAATAAGATAGCCATGTGGATGAAAATCCACAAACTACACACATGAGTATTGTGTTAAGTTATGAAATCTTTCTTGAATTTTATGCAACAATAAAATGTTTTCACATGAAACTATGATTAATATGCTTGTTGTCAAAGATTATTGAAGGAAGGTGGTGAAGGTTAAGTGTCCAGGAGGGACATGACCAAGACAGAGAATAGATATTTCTGAAACAACCAAAGGACAAAATACATGATAGGTGTTACTGAGAAAGAACACCGAGAATAGTGTTCCTTTTAATGGGGAGGGGATTGTAATAATCGCATTTCTCCCAACTTGTAATTAATCATTAAATTAGGATTACCATGGTGTGGCATCAAATCAATGTATATGTATTATTGTTTGAGCTTCCAATGAATGATTTTGGGGGTGAATCCTTGAAGTACTAGCCATGATATCACTAGAGGAAACAGTGAGGAAAACTATGGATAAGGTTCATTATGTGTATGACCCCAAATTTCCCCTTGTTGGGAATAACCAACCCTCTCTGGATCCCAAGGGGAGAAATCAGTTAATAAAGGAAAGGATCAATGGTTGAACCATCAACCACCCCCATGAATGGAAGCATGGTCTGACTGAAGGATGTCATCCCAAAGTACCATAGGGTCTGGGAGACCAGGCTGACCCTAGTTTCTTTCTGACAGAAGGAACATGATAGAACAAATAAGAAACATCCCAAAAAGGGTGTGTGTGCAAGGAGATAGAGGAATGCATATAGTAAAGAGGATAGGAGGTGCATAAGGCTCTGCAGAGATAAGGAGAGATGCACCGAGTAAGAAGGCATGGCCTAAGTTGAAGATAGTGAGCTTGATGCTGAGGGAGCATATGATAAACTTCATAGAGACTGTGATAGATAAAGAAAACCTTTGAGGAAATACAAAGAGTTCCCTAGTGATATCATGGCCTGGCACAAGGTTAGCCAGAGTGCCAAGAATGAATGCCTCTGAGCCTATGGTTGGGTGGAAAGGTGAACACCCACAGTTAGTTGGTTGGTTGCAAATTATAATCGATAAGTATCCCATTTACCCTGAGCTCATGAATTGAGATGCATGATTGAATGTCTGTGTACATGTCTAAGATATGTAATGCTTAATTTATAATGAGGATACATGACTTTGCTTTGTAAATTGTTGCATGAGAATGAATGAATGTAAGGAGATAAGTTAGTCCTCTCGGAAGGTTCAAAGATACCCTGCCCTGTCTTAGAACTTAAAGCTCTATGAATTTGGAGGGAACTTCCTTCAAACTAGTAGCCTCAGAGTCTGCAGTTTTTCACCCATAGCCTTAACTAAATTTCGTCTAAGATTTAGGTGTGTAACCCTTGGATCTTAACAAATTATCCATGTGACTAGGACCTAGGAACCCTGTGCCTTCCTGAAAAGAGCTAGCCACTTCGGGACTTTGGGACTTATGCCTCCACTATCCTCAAAAGTAGCTGAAAGCCAGAGTTGTGAATCGATGAGGACCATCGATCTAGGGATCTCGTTTGGATCTCTCTCATACATTAGATTTGACATAGGAAAGGAAGCGTTAAGTTCTTCGGCGAAGTCTTACTTCGGGAGATTTGGAAAGATCTAGCATCGAAACTCCCAAACGTCAGATTTGCAGAGTAAATCTGGAACGTTGAATGGAAGGGACATCTGTCCATAGATCCACAGTTATATGGGACTTTGGGTATTCAGTGACTTAGAAACATGCAAGGTTTTCCCATAGGTTGGAAATCTGGAGTAAATCCTAGTCTTAGATGATAGGTACATGTGATAATAGACCTGGCGTGGTCTGGAAGGAAAACTGGGAGATACACGTCGAACTCCCGAATGTCAAATTGTCAAAGCGACAAGGATCATTGGATGAAAGGGTATGTGGCAAGCCATCCCATGTTTCAGAGTCTTCATACTCTGGAGGAATTTGGCCAAGGGTTTTCAAGGAGTGAAAATCGTCAAAGTCACTAATGTCGAAATAGATCTCGGTTGTTGATAGGAAGAGGACACATGGTGCCAGATCCAAGAGTCTGGAGAATTATCTCTTTGGGGGATTTGCTTCAAGAGCATTCGGTAATCTCTGAAGCCAGAGCCGAGAAGTAATGAGAACCATAGATCTATGGACCTACGTGGACCCTTACGAACCGTTAGATTGAAGGACTGAGCAGTTATGAGTCTATGATGACATGCCTTGATGAAGTCATTTGCTGTGATGTGGACCCACATTTCATGTGCCATGTGTCACCCAGTTTTGAATGTTTCATATACCCATTTTTCCTGTTAGAGCATGACACGTGTCACCCCTTGACCCTCCTCGCATGTCAGCTATTGGTTCGTACCTTCCTGGCCAACGTGGTTGGGGAGGTAATTAGGACCCAGGGAGTTTAGATAAACTTGTATTTCAAGTATTTCAGGCATGTTATAATTTAGGAACGACCAACACCAAACGCCAAACATTGATCATCGAAGGGCAAAGGCCACATGGAGAGATATCGAGATTTTGGGAGTTTTGGCATAGTATGGTAAAAAGGAAGATTCAATGAGAAACATCAATCATCGAAGGTAAAAATTCTAATGACAATAGTTGACTGTCGAAATACTGAAACATAGGACGTTCGATGTTATACACCAATTGTCGAAGGGCTACATGGTGATATGTCAAGACCTTGGGGATTAGAAAGAAAGGATGATCCATGTTGAATACTGAGCCCCTTTTTAACCATAGGAACTCATCAGAGGACATGGGTTGTTGATTTCCTCCATTGTTCGGCGATCTGGGAAATTCAATAATACCGTTGGAACTCCCAAAACCTAGGAGTTCTAAAGTGTCAAAACCTTTGTTAAGGAGACTCTTAGCTCCCGATTATCAACCCGAGGTCACAAGGAGGACCCTGCTAGCAGGTTTAAGCGCTTAATGGGAGATGGAAAATTTAGAGGAGCATAATAATATGGTTCTTCTTAGTAAGGGACCGAAAATGAACCAAAGGAAATGTGAAAATTTGACGCCCCATCCCTAGAAAGGGTATTTAGGGGTTGGGTGTGTTACATGTTTTTCTTTTAATTATGATGTAGTGTTGACTATGTGTTGCTATTAATTATGTTGTGACGTTTTTACTATGCCTAACGCTAGAAAAAAAAATCTTACCACATGAACTTACTTGTGTTCATAATGGAGGGTGTGTTACATATGATATCAGAGCTAGTTCAACCCTACAACGTGGGATCATTACGCCTTCCACTATATTAAATGCTTGATTAATAACTTATTGCTAATTAAAATTTAAATTTTTCCATGCAGGTAATCATGGTTATGGGACATTGTGGAGGTAGACGACGTGGTGCTAGGGATAAAGGTGTGATGCCTCCAATAGCATCAATGCTAGAGGGGTCTAACCCCCAAGGAGAAGAACAAGTCATTGAGCATGAGCAGTTTGTTGTGGGAGATGTGGTTGGTTTGATGAGGTCTTTCCAAAGGATGTTAGAGGCATTGATTAACTGATTGGATAGAGATTAGGCTAGAGCACCTATACCCAATGAGGATTCATAGCACGCTCTAGCTGGAAGTGGTAGCATGCATAGAGAACTTGAGAAGGTGAAGTTTCCCTAGTTTATGGGTTTCATAGACGACTCAGCCACCAAGGCATGGTTGGAAAACATGGCGATGTGCTTTACACTTTGTGACTACACCTCCAACATGAAATTCCACATGGCAATCTTTCAATTGAAGGAGAGTGCTTTTCTATGGTGGAAGACGCTCCTACCTCAACTAAACATGGTCGTCGAAGACGTGTCATGAGAACTGTTCGAGGAGTAGTTTCGGGAGAGGTATTTGTCAAAGGAATTCATCAAGCACCAGATCAAAGAGTTCAATGCCTTACGAAAGGGTGGTCGTACAATGCCGTAGTATGAGGCCAGATTTATGGAGCTACTTCAGTATGCTCCACATCAGAACACGGAGAAGCTAAAGGTTAACAAGTTTTTGTTCGTCCTTAACTTCAACATTAGTGAAAAGGTGAGGATCCTAATACCTCATACGTTGCACGATGTAGTCCAAAAGGCCCTCATAGCTGAGGAAGAGCTAAACAGTGGGGGTGAGGGAAAGACTCCTAAAAGACTGACTGGATAGACATCATCAAGAGGGAAAAAACATCAAATGCCAGCCAGACATACATCAGGGTAGAAAGATACATCTAATAGACCCATGTTCACGACACCAGGATGACCAAATCCTCAGTAGAGGACTCCCTATAGAGGGCCACCACATCAGTAACAACATCACCCGCAGCAACAACAATTAAGGATTGTTCAACAAAACAGACTAAGATCTCAAACTGGTAGGCCAACAACTTCTACTTCGGGTACCAAGAGTACTGGTCCAAAGACTAGATGTTGGACATGTGGAGAGCTACATTACCAACGATATTGTACGATTGAGAAGGCCAGAGTAGCCATATCAACATGACACACTACAGTTGGATATTTGGGCAAGGCCCATAGGATTCATGCAATGGTGAATAACTACCAGGCCAAGCACCAATCCACTTTTCTTAAGACATCGGGTACAATCACCGACCAAAATTTTAGTGTTTTGATAGATCCAGGTGCTACACAGAGCTTTATTTCTAGTGTAGTTCTGAAAAGAGGAAAGGTAAAAGTAGTCGAGTAGGACGAGTTTAGATATGTATAATTAGCTTCGGGTTCCAAAAAAAAGGTTGGAGGAAGGGTTACAAACTGTAGCATTAACTTGGGATATTTTGTAACGAAAGCCAACATGTATGTCACGATCTTAGGATCTTATGATATAGTGATTGGTATGGACTAGTTGGAATGGCATGATGTGATACTCAACTATAATACAAAACAGTTAAGTTTGATGGATGATGTGGGATAGGGAAGAGTGATTGTAGGAAGAAACCAGGGAGTGTCCTTGAGGTTCATTTTTTCCCTACAGCTACAGTAGAGCATGAGGAACCAATGTAAGTTCTATGCAATATTAGCACTAAATGAAAAGGGTGAGGCGAAAGGATTGGAAGACCTTCCTGTAGTACAATATGTTTCAGACATGTCCCCAGAAGAGTTACCAGGTTCACCACCCAAAAGAGAGTTGGATTTTACAATTGACTTGAAGCCTGGAACTGAACCGATAGCAAGAATTCCTTATCGGATTTCAATGCCTTAGTTACAGGATTTGAAAATGAAATTGAAGGAGTTGTTGGACTTGGGACTTATACGTCTAAGTGTTTCATCTTGGGGTGCACCTTTTATTTGCATAAGAAAGAAGGATGGGTCATGGATACTTTGTATTGACTACCGTCAATCGAACAAGGAGACTATCAAGAACCAATATCTATTGCCAAGAATAGATGATTTGTTTGATCAGATGAAAGGTGCGATGGTGTTTTCAAAGATTGACTTGAGATAAGGATATCACTAGTTATGGATTAAGGAGGAATATATTCCTAAGACCACATTCAAGATGAGGTTCGAACACTATGAGTTTATCGTTTTACCATTTGGACTGACAAATGCCCCAGAGGTATTCATGAGTTTGATGAATGGGGTGTTCCACGAATACTTGGAAACATTTTTTCAAGTATTCATTGATGACATACTAATATATTCTCGGATGACAGAAGAACATGACGAACATTTAAGCTTAGTACTACATTGTTTGAGATAAAACAAATTATACGGGAAACTGTCAAAATGTTCTTTTTACCAAACGAATATTCATTACTTGGGGAATATTATATCCAGTGAAGGTATAGCTATGGATCTAGGGAAAGTAGAGGCTATTATGGAATGGACTGCATTGAAAAATGTACAAGAAGTATGCATCTTTATGGGTTTATCTAGATATTACTGACGGTTCGTCTAAGGTTTTTTGAAGATAGAAAATCCAATCAGGGAACTGCAGAAGAAAAACAGGAAGTTTGTATGGACTGAGCAATGTGTCGAAGAATTTCAAAGGCTCAAGGGGTTATTGATGACAACGTCGATACTAAAGGTCCTCGACATGGACAAGGAATTCTTGGTATGGATGGATGCATCCAAGGAAGGATTAGGCGGATTTTTAATGCAAGACGGTCAAGTGATTGCTTACATTTCAAGAAAATTGAGAAGGTGCGAGGAGAACTACACAATGCATGACTTGGAGTTATTGGCAATTGTATATGCCTTGAGAGTTTGGAGACACTATATGATTGGATGAAAAATTGAACTAAAGGTAGATCATTGTGGATTGGAGCACATATTTACATAGAGTAACTTGAACGCATGACAAAAGCGTTGGTCAGAATTACTTAGCGAATACAATTTTGAGATTACTTACATTAAAGGAACCGTGAACAAAGTGGCAAATTCATTGAGTCGGAGACCACACATATTCTTGGTGATATCTCTTCAGACGAATACTCGAGAAAAGATTCTAACTATACAGATTGATGATGACTAGTATATAGAGGTTAAGGAAAATATCAGACAAGACACCATGATGGTACAAAGGTTTGAAGGTTATACATTGGACAATGATGGATTGATGAGGTATAATAACATGATTTAGATATATCCTAATGAAGAATTGAGAAGTGTTATCTTAAGAGAAGTGCATAGAGAAATGTACATGGTTCATCCAAGAGTCACGAAGATGAGGGAATACTATAAGCCTTTATTTTTCTAGAAATGAATGAAAGCAAACATAGTTAGTTACATGGCGCAATGTCTAGAATTTCAGCAAGTGAAAGATGAACATAGACATATGACAGGATTATTATAGCCACATGCTATTCCAAAATTGATATGGGAGGTCGTTTCAATGGACTTTATAGTTGGATTTCCACTAACAGTAAGGAGACAAGACTCGATTTTCATGGTAGTTGACACTCGGACGAAGAGTGCTCATTTTATTATGGTACGTACGACGTATCAGGCGCCATACATAGCCATATTTTTTTTCAACGAGATTGTAAGGTTACATGGTGTGCCGAGAAAGATCATTTCCAATCGAGGATAAGTGTTTACAAGATGATTTTAAACAATTTTCCAAGAGGCTTTAGGAACACAACTGAAATTTGGTACAACATATCACCCTAAGACAGACGGGCAGAGAGAAAGAACAAACCAAAATTTGGAGGATATGTTGCACATGTATGTAATGAACCAATAGAAATGTTGGAAAGAATTATTTCCACTCGTAGATTTTGTATACAACAACAACTATAAAAGTACCATTAAGATGGCACCGTTTGAGTTTCTTTACAGGAGACCATGTTAGATGTCGTTGAGTTGGGATCGACTTGAGGATAGGGTCCTGGTGGGACCAGAACTGATCCAAGAAATGGAAGAACAAATGAAAATGATAAGACAAAGGATTAAAGAAGTGCAAGATCAACATAAGAGTTATGTTGATGCACATCGTGTTAACCGTAGTTATGAAGTTGGCGACCTAGTTTTCTTGTGGGTGAAACCACACAAGATTTCGATCAAGTTTGGAAAGGGTACTAAAATCTCTCCTAGGTTTGTGGGACCTTTCAAAGTTGTGGAAAAAAAAGGACCCGTGGCCTATCGATTGGCCTTTCCTGATTCTTTGAGGCATATGCACGATGTTTTTCATGTATCTGTTTTGAGAAATTATGTTAGTGATCCTACACATGTGATTGACATGAGTTCTTCGTAGGTGTCATATGAGGGCGCACTCACGACAGAGCCGATCCATATTATGGACCATCACATTCGATAGCTATGGCATCGAATAGTCGATCAGGTCAAGGTCCAATTGGACAATTATAGTCCACACTCAGCTACATGGGAGGCCCTTATGATATGCGTTAGAAGTTTCCTTACTTATTTGATAGATTAGACACATATATCTTGTCATATACTTTTATTACTTCATTTTACATACTGTACAACTTTGGGATGAAGTTTAAAACAAGAGGGGGTGTATGTAACATCCTACTCTTTCGAGCACATGTTATTGACTTATTCTTTAAGGACACTTGTGTGCAAGTGATCCAGTTATAGTACATGGTTATTTGTTTTGCTTATGTATCTTTATGATGATGTTGATGGTTATGATTTAATGTTACTTGATATCTATGTATTGACAAATGTTATTGACAATTTTTCCCTGAGTGTGCAGGACACTTGACTTATTGTGGATGTCGAGGGCATCAATGGACCTCCTTGGACTCTAGATTGAGTCAGGGAGTGGATTGTATTGGTTTGAGTATTTCATTTATGCATATGTGACATATGATTGAGTATAGTATGATTTTGTATATGGATCAATGACAGTGTTTTGTTAATGAATGTAGGATGACGAATGCTTGCTAATGTGACTCACATAAGGAGTAAAGGGGCATGCACCAAAATCTAGATATTGAGGAAAAGGTATGGCAACGTCCCTATCGCAACCTACTAGCACTCTTGCTATGGATTGAGTTGTAGGTTAACGATTATATAGTTTGAGAGGTCCACGATGTCGTGAGGGCAGAGATAGTCACTCATGAAAATTCTAAAGGGCGTGCAATAAGGCAGAGTCCTTATTCCTTAGAATCTCTTATTCTCTCACAAGGTCACCCGAATGGAATGCTGACTCCAAGGGTTAGAAAACTACCAAAACCATTCAAAGACGAGTGGAACCCTTGGAGCACAGAGTGCATCCTGAAGGTCATGTCGCGTAAAATAAAACTTGATTCAATGAATCTAGTTGGACTAGAAAACCTTGAGAGAATAATTAAACCTTGAAAAAAAAACTTTATGCCTTATTAGATTTAATTAATTAATTAAAGATTGAATTTAGTAATTAAAAATCTCAATAAATTCAGGGGAAGAAATTAAGCCTAAGTCTA
Organism: Picea sitchensis; assembly: GCA_010110895.2. Taxonomy (NCBI): domain Eukaryota; kingdom Viridiplantae; phylum Streptophyta; class Pinopsida; order Pinales; family Pinaceae; genus Picea; species Picea sitchensis. The sequence continues at coordinate 257,948 of SNQJ01S0008452.1, read as the reverse complement.
TTTTTTTGTAAGAAGACTAAAAATAAATTATAAATTAAATTAAAAAGGAATGAAGTAAATCAAGTTAAGAATTAAGAAAAGGTGAAATATACCTAAAGATTGATATAAGGCACATGTGTGCAGGAAAATATTAAATGGGAGTTTTAAAATAAGAAAGAAATAAAGATGAGAGAATAGGGTACGCATTGAAAGGAATCTAGAGTCTAGCTACCACTAGTTTAACTAGGGGAAGAATCCTATTTTAACTCAACTTAGATTTAGTAAGGTATCAATTATTAAATGAGAATATGGGGAATAACGAGACAAATAGGAGTTATTTAAGGAGGGCATTTAGAAAATGTGTGGGAAATTGACTTTTAATTAAAATAAGATATGGAAATAATTGTACAAGTGGGGAGGGGTTACTGAGAGAATTCCTATAAAGAAAATGGTCAATATGGGAAAATAATTTGAGACTGGTTATTGGTTAAGTTATGCTACTAAATTATTTTTTATTGGTTTTACTTGTGAGAGTTGAGATACCCAGCTTGAGAGAGTGTGATGGCACTACTTTGCGAGACAAGCTTGGAGTTAGAGGATTTTTGGTTTTGAAGTCTCAATGATTAGCAAGCGAGAGAAAGGAAGGAAAGCCATTTTCTAAAGATTATCTTTGACTTTGTGGCTTTGTGTTACTGTATTCATCGATTTAGTTTTTCTTGTTAAATTATTTCAATATGGATACCTTCAAATTTCTGATTGTAAGATAAAATATACATGTATTTATCTGCACTGATATCTCCTATTGTACTGCATGGTTCAAATCATTCCAGAAATTAGTTTTATGATACTGTTTATTAAAACCTTTATTTAAGGGAAACAAAACAATTATATGTATTGTAGTTGACATTGACTCAATCACTTGACATATGGATTTTATTGTTCACTGAAGTAATTCAGTGCAGAGTCATGTACATTTATATAGATTGAATATGGAAAGCGAATTCATTATAGATTTTATAGTTTCTGAATTTAGAATGTGAATGTCTCATGTACATTTATGCAGAATGAATATGGAGATCTATCCCTGTAGGTTATGATAGGAAGAAATTTTAGTATCACCGCATTGAGAATCGACTTTCTTTTTAAATGTGAGACAAATGTTAAGGGATAACTATATTCCATCTCCATTAACCGTAGCAAGTGAGTCTGATAGTCTGTGACTTAAATTTCAGCATAGAAGAATCTATGGTAATTGTTATAACTAGATGTCGATTTAAAAAATATTTATATAATAATTAATGTGTCATGATTTAGGTCATTTTTCATCTGTTAAGAGCTCTTCTGCTCGCGAGACTTTATCCTCACGGATTTCACCAGTACCACCTTCTCCTGAACTACATTGACAATTCTGGAAATTCTTAATTCGTAGTAGAAACCCCTTCCTTCACTACTTGCAATCATATGGTAGGGAAGGTGTTTAGTATTGAAGTTATTTTCAATGTAGCATAAGAGAACGGAAACCGAGAGTAGATACAATGGCCCCTCACAATTCCTTAATAACTTCCATTGATTTCCATGGCACTTACAAATCTTTGAATGACTGTCAGCGATTTCCATGGCACTTACAAATCTTTGAATAACTGACAGTGATTTCAGTGGCACTGGAAAATCTTTAAATGACTGCCAACGATTTCCATGGCACTTGCAATCTTCCTGAGCAACGACTGCTCGTTATTTGTTTGATCGACGTGACTTGAATCTTCGCACCTGGATCTGACACTTGGCTTATTATTGGCTCCTTGGAAAATAGTTAACTTATCGATTGAAGGCTCTACTTGGGTGTCTACTTCTTTTCCTTGATAAGTAGTTCTCTCTATTGTAGTGGTGACATGTAGGCTAATAGTTATTGTACTACGCCACCTGGTTATGATCATACCTTGGAAAACTATACAGAATATATATTGGGTTACCCTATATCAATTTATTAAGAGTAAATAAGGAAGTTAATAAATAATAAAATGATGTGGATGATAATGCTATTAAGATAATTGTGGATAATACGTGTTACTACTTATATAATACATAAGAACCATATCTTACACATGTTATGAAAAGATTTCATAATACATTTTGAAATGGGGTTATTGAATGAGTGGAATGTTTCCTAGATGTTAATTGCCTCAATTATATTGATAAATGTTATTATAGTTGAATTATTGTTGACATGTAGGCTAGTAGTTATTGTACTACGCCACCTAGTTATAATTATACCTTGGAAAACTATACATAATATATGTGTAAATAAGGAAGTTAATAAATAATAAAATGATGTGGATGATAATGCTATTAAGATAATTGTGGATAATACGTGTTACTACTTATATAATACATAAGAACCATATCTTACACATGTTATGAAAAGATTTCATAATACATTTTGAAATGGGGTTATTGAATGAGTGGAATGTTTCCTAGATGTTAATTGCCTCAATTATATTGATAAATGTTATTATAGTTGAATTATTGTTGGAGTGTTTCATAGGTGTTATTTGCATCAATTATATTGATAAATGTTGTTTATAGTTGAACTATGGTTGGAATGTTCATAGGTGTTAATTGCGTCAATTATATTGATAAATGTTGTTTATAGTTGAACTATGGTTGGAATGTTTATAGGTGCTAATTGCATCAATCATATTGATAAAAACATTTATAGTTGAATTATTGTTGGAATGTGTTATAGATGCTAATTGCATCAATTATATTGATAAATGTTGTTGTAGTTGGACTATTGTTGGAACATTTCCTAGGTGGTAATTGTGTCAATTCAAATGATGTAGGTAATTATAATTGAACCATTGGTGGAGCGTTTCATAGATGGTAATTGTGTCAAATAGATTGATATATTTCATTGCAGTTGGACTATTTTTAGTATGTTTCATAGGTGGTATTTGCATCCATTAAATTGACGTATGTTTTTGGAAGTAGATTTTTTTCCACACCATGAATAATTGATGATTAAGATTGATTGATTGATCTGGATGAATTTCGACTTGATTGGATTAGTTGGATGTAGACACCTCCTTGTTCCTCAGAACAATCGCCAGTCCTGAGACCTTCAATGGTCAAAATCAATCGGATGAATCCTGGACTTGAACATTTCTTATGTGTTTTGGAGGTCCTAAACTTGCAGGATAGGATGGTTGGGTAGTTCCTTATGTTACCTTTATGAAATGTGTTGATTTGCGTTGCTAACTTATGTTTTTGTGTTGATACCGCTTTTAATTATGATGTCATGATGATTATGTGTTGCTATTAATTATGTTGTGATGATTTTACTCTGGTTAACACTAGAAAAAAAATGCTTACCACTTGAACTTACTTGTGGTCGTAATGGAGGGTGTGTTACAGTCATTGGATTCCCGAGACATCCAACGATTTAACACTATGGGTAATTTAGTCATTGTTGTATGGAGTGGAAAATCCTCTGAAGCTCAGAATCCCAAAGCCTTTTACAGTCGTAGATCATGCAAGAGAGGTGGATCCCCGTTCGTCGTCCAATTGAGTCTTTCTGCCAACATTGATGAAGTGGTAGGACAGGGTAAGGACCTACACCTTCTAGTCAAGTCACTTTGTGACCAGATTCAGTTGGTAAAGTCTCTAATGGTTTTAAGTGGATAGTTGTTTGGAGTGAATTCTCTCGGAGATCAGGATTTTTCAGAGCACTGGAATTGACAAAGTGGTAGGCCAAGGTAAGGAACTACACTTTTCGATGAAGTCACTTTATGACTAGATTCAATTGGTAACGACTCTGATGCATTTAAGTTGATAGTTGTTTTGAGTGGATTCTCCTAGAGTTCAGAAGTTCTAGAGCACTGGAGTGCCTTTCAGTTGAGCGTTTGGGTTTAGCGTGTGGTCACATGTACAAATTCACTGAAGGAAGAGGACCCTCACGTACAAGAAATTTCATGCGGTGTGTGGTAAATGGCATGTGGTACAGAGTTTAGAGGTTTTGCAAGGACTCTCAAGCCACTTCGACTCTTGGAAGATTTGATCTTAGACCGAGAGGTCACGCCAGCCCGTAGGGGTTTGCGTCATATGTTAACTAAAGAATGTAATATCAAACTTATGTATACATAGCATAAATTAAAAAAAATGGTTATCTCTAAATAAAAGATAAGTGGAATTATAATAAGGTAGAAGTTACCTAGTTTCAGGCTTATTTGAATAACTCAAAAGAAAATCAAAATGATAAGTAAGAACATAGCTTAGAATTAAGAATGACAATCTCTAGAGGTGATGCCAAACCTTGAGTTTCTTTTATAAATTAAGTTCACTCTTACATACAATAATAATGTGAGTATCTATGTCTTATAATCATAGATAAGAATTTATTTTTTATATATATACAATTGGTTGGTATATTACATATGGTATTAGATCCTAGGTTGACAACACTAGACCTTATGGGAGCAAACATAATTATGTATGCTTGAGTTATAACCCATATGATATATTTTTTTATTGTTAAAGCGACAGGATAATATTCAACCTCAAAGTATGTCAACAAAAAACAAAGAAGAAATTAACCCTGAAGGAAATGTCAACTAGCAAAATCCTGAACAAAAAAGTGAGAACAGTTCAACCTCACAGATGATAGAAACCATGAGAAGCCTCAGAGTGGAACTTAAGACTTTCAAGGCAGACAAGAAAAGATTAAGAAAAAATAGGAAGATAAACAAGAGATGAATGAAATATCATTGCAGAATATGGATGAGAAAAGTAAATCAAAGAAATCAGAGAGAAACAAGGAGACTAGTAAACAGTCATCTGGAAAATCAAGCAGAGAATCTAAGATAGAAGATATATCCTCAAGAAATACTAAACCAAGAGGAGAATCACAAACAACCTCTACTAAGTGTAACATCCCGATCTTGCATGCATTGGGCGAACTTAATCTTTGAGGACACTTGCGTGCAAGTGATCCGGGTTATTATAATATTGGTCGTTTTGATTATGATTATGAGATATTGTGGATTTGATGATATGTTATTTTGTTGTATTTAAATAGATAGGTGCTATTGACTGGGTTCTCCTGAGTGTGCAGGACTCTGGGCATTGAGGATGCAGAAGCATCGATGAAACCCCTTGGACTTTGGATCGAGTTAGGGACTGGACTGTTAGTGTTTGAATGTTGTTGATGTGACATATGTACATATGATTAGATGTTATGATGATTGATTATTATTGTTGACATGATTCATTGATGGATGCAGGTTGAAGATAGCTTGTCGACCAGACTCACATGTGGAGTAGAGGGGTCATGCATGACAACCAGAAGCATTAAGGGAGAGAAGTGGCAATAGCTATGCCACAGCCTACTAGCACTCCCTCCATGGCTCGAACTATAGGTTAACGATTACCTAGTTCAAGAAGACCCACGATGTCGTGAGAGCAGACTGTGACAGTCTCTCATGATGATTCTAAGGGGAGCGCAATAAGGTAGGGGCCTTATTCCTTAGAGGCCCTTAGTCTCCCACAATATCACCTGGAGAAGTATTGACTCTAGGGGTTTGACGTCTACCAAATTCAGTCAAGAGGCGAGTGGCACCCTTGGAGCATGTAGTGTGTCTTGAAGGGCACGTCGTGCAAGGAAAACGGAAAGAGGCAAGTGGAACCCTTGGAGCATGTAGTGTGTCTTGAAGGGCACGTCGCGCAAGGAAAATGGAAAGAGACAAGTGGCACCCTTGGAGCACGTAGTGCGTCCTGAAGGGCACATCATGATTTTCACTAATAAGTTAATAAACCTAGTTCCTAGAAAACTATGCCTCCTTAGGACCTAGCCGACCTCAAAACAGATGATGATATGAGTAAAAATTTAATAACTAAAAGTTCCCTTAAAATTTGTCGCCCAGTCCAGTGAAAATTAAAACCTAGGTCTAAGTAGAACATGTGGTCAAAATAAATAAATAAACACGTAACAAGAAGGGGAGTAAGAAATTCAAACTTATTTATTAAAGTCAAAATTATATTGGAGGATTAAATTTTAAAAAAAGGGGTAATGGTTGATTTTATCTACATTTGCTAAATTAATTTTTAATTAAAAAGACAAAAGGGTAAATGGTTTTTTTTATCTACACGTGCTAAATTGATTTTTAGTTAAATAGGAAAAAGGGGGAAACTTAAAAGAAAAAACAAACTTAAGGAAAAAAGTGAAACTTAAAGAAAAGGGAAGACTTAAAGAAAAAGTTGAATGTCTAACATAGTAAGGAATCTATCCTTTGGAACTTTCTATTTATGAACTCAACTAGGAATTAAGTAAGGCATAAGTCATTTAAGAATTGTACGGGAATTTTGGGAGACCAAGGAACATTTTTAGAAATGCTCTTGGTGGGTGAGGGAAATTGGAGTATTTAATTAATTAATAAAATGTATTTTATAGTGCAACTAAGGGATCAAGCAACATGTGTACGGAGAGGTTTTTCCTAATTAAATAAATGAAAAAGGAATATAATGAGAATTTTGGGAAACTAATGAATAAGAAACTCTATAAAATAGATGGCGGAGGAGGAGTATGGGCATCATTTGGCTCGTGTAACGTTACGCTGCTGAAATTCCATCTTGACTGAACTTTCTCTTGTGGGAGTTGGGATACCCAACTCAGTTAACGAGTGGTATCTCGACTTTGTGAGGCGACTTGGGTGCTAGCATTCTCTGGTATTGTGTGTGTGGCCCCTTTGCGGCTCAGGGGGATCAGGCGGAAGAAGAGTACCCTAGAATTGGATGGGAGGCACCGGTGAGGTCACATCAGTCGACAAGCGGGAGCTGGACGAAGCGCATGTGGGACAATGAATTTGAAGATTTCGCATTTGGCTACGGTATGCATGTGTATATTTGGTATTGAATGGTAGTTTAAATATTGTTCATGCGCCTTCAGTAATGTACTTCTATTGTGTTAAATTTTATGTCTTATTCAGCATAACACTACCCAGATATTTCATTTTTACCTTTCAGTGATTTGTCTTGATGAGCCTAGTGTTTTATGATCAGAGAACTTAAATTCATCCTAGCCTTATGCTAATTGTATTTTGAATTGATTTCCCATGGTGAACACAAACTTTGATTGCAATAACTTCTCTGTGTTTATTTTTATTGATTTAATACGAAGAAAAAATGTGTTTTTTTCTTCTGTCTCTTATCCTTAAGTTATTACTGTGTTCCTGAGTAGTCAGCCAGGAGCCTAATCCACTGTCTTCACTCTGGTGTTTAAGAACAAGATTTAAACAACTTGCTTTCCTATGCATGGATAGTAAGTGAAGGATAAATTTTATCCCAACTATCTATCCCTTACTTATCACTGTGTTTTTCTCTTATGATTAATCTCTGATCTCTATGTTTTTCTTTTATGCATAATCCCTGCATCACTCCCAGAATTTTATCTCTGTGTTTTCACTGATTCAATGTTGAATGATTAATCTTTGCGCTTTCATTTTGAATGAGTATCTCTGCATTTTTTTTAAATGACATGTCTGTGTTTTTCCTTTAATGATATGTCTGCAAATTTATATGTGTCTGTGAATTTACATATGGCTATGAATTGATATATCTATGAATTTATACATATGTTTGCATTTTTTTAATGATAAAACACAGTGAATCTACTTATTCCTGACAATGAATTATTATGCTATAAACAAATGGCAGACAACGAATTTAGACATGCTCTAGACACAACAAATCTAGATAGCGATATCTCCCAGGTTTACAAAGCCTTTTACCCAAAATTTTACTCTGTGATTCTCTTTTTATAGACATCATTCACACATGATTCTCTTGGCATATTACACATAATTTACACCATGTTTTTCTTGGCATATTACCCAACATTCATACCACGTTTTTCTTGGCAATTTCCATAACATTTACCCCACGATTTTCTGGGTGATTTACCCAGTTTTGATCCAGCGATTTCACCCAGTTTATCTCAACTATTCACACAGTACCCACTCAGCGAATTGGGGGCTTGATTCTCTACGTTTTTGTTGAATGTTTAATCTCTGCATTAATTTGTCTCCGCATTCAATTTATCCCCGCACTTAAACAAACCCAAAAATAAACGCTACAATTTCCATTTATTAGACAACATTATCATAAATTGTATAGACAACTATATCATATGTATGATAGACAATGTTTTACATGTTAATGGCAGTGTTGTTAATAGGTGAAATACTGTGTTGTAATTGTTGTTGTGTATGACAACGACTTTGAATATCATAATTAACTCAGCGATATCATATTAAACTCAACGATATCATATGCAACTCCGCGATATATGGAAAGCGATATATATCATATTGTTAGACAGTGAATCATTGTTAAATAGTGATTTCAAAAATGGAATGGATATAGTAAAATAATAGCATTAATGGATAGCGATATATATCATATTGTTAGATAGTGAATCATTGTTAAGTAGCGATTTCAAAAATGGAATGGATGCAATAATATAATAGCATTAATGGATACCAATATAATAATGGATAGTGATATATCTCATACTGTTAGACAGTGAATCATTGTTAAATAGCGATTTTAGAAATGGAATGGATACAATAATATAACAGCATTAATGGATAGCGATATAATAATGGATATCAATTTAATTCCCTTGTTTTTATGAGTTGCATGGAAACCCCAGGCGATATATTTGGTAGACAACTACCTCTGGTTAGACAATGACTATTTATAGGCAGCGATACTGTGTTAGACAACAATCTATCAATAAACAACGATATCATAATTCTAGATAGGGATATCATAGAAAACATATCAATATTGTTAGACAATGTATCAACGCTAGACAACATATATAGTTATCAACATATAATTACTAGACAAAAACAAAATATTCCTCTTTGGCTAACAATACAGTTCTTATAAGAATCGCCTTTTACTTTAATCAACAAGATAAATAGGCGTAAATGATTATTCTAGTTATAATGGATTCATCCTTAGGAAAATACTTCTCGAATTTTTGGAATTGGGAAATAGTTACCATGAACTATTTGTTTTAATTATAATTATTTTTAATGTGCACAGATTGATGTAGTCAAGCGTCAACTGAAGGGGAGCGCTCTTATATGATGGAAGACGCTCATGCCNTTTAAGGAACGGTTTTGAGAGAGGTATCTATCAGAGGAATTCATTGAGTGTCCGCTCAATGAGTTCAATGCCTTGCGACAGGGAGGTCGTATGGTGCCCGAGTGCAAGGCTCATTTTATGGAGTTGCTTTGGTATGATTCGCACCTAAATACTAAGAAAATTAAGGTTAGCAGGTTCATGTTTGTCCTTAATGTCATCATTCGTGCAAAGGTTAGGATTTTGATGCCTCAAACCTTGCATGATGTCATCCAAAAGGCCCTCATAGTAGAGTAGGAGCTTATCAGCGGGGTTCATAGAAGGATTCCAGAGAGACCAGCAGGGCAGGTGTCACTTGGTACACACTAGCATCAGACACCAGCTAAACATTCACCATGATAACGTGGCTTCTAAAGAGGATACGCTTTAACTACACCTTGGTGAACAACGCCTCATTAGTGGACTCCTTACCGAGGACCACAACACCAGTAGCAACGTTGGCAACAGTAGCAACAGTTTAGGCCTATTCAGCAGAACAGACTAGGGTTCCAGGTCAGAGGGCCATCAGCTTCTACTTTAGGTACTAGGAGTACTAGACCAAAGAAAAGGTGTTGGACATGTGGGGAGCCGCATTACCAGTGCGACTGCCCAGTGGAGAGGACTAGAGCATCTGGATCAGTTGAACCCACTACTATGGGAGAATTGGGCAAGACCCATTGGATCCATGCAGTGATGAATAACCACCAGGAAGAGCACCAGTCGACCATGCTCAAGATGTCAAGTATCGTCGTTGACCAAACCCTTATCATTTTGATAGATCCAGGTGCTACAAAGAGTTGCATTTCTAGCACAACGCTAAAAATAATTAAGGTAAAGGCAGTCGAATATGATGAGTTTATCTTTGTAGAATTGGCTTCGGGAGCCAAACAGAAGGTTGGTGGGAACATTACAGGTTGTAGCCTTAACCTGGGATATTTTGTCACTAGGGCCAACCTGTACATCACAACCTTAGGATCTTATGACGTCATGATCAGTATGGACTAGTTGGAATCACATGAGGCAATACTCAACTGTAAGATGAAATGGTTGAGCTTGGTCGATGATGAGCGAAAGAAACGCATGATTGTAGGGATGTAAGCATTATGTGATCCTTGTGTTAAATGAGAACAGAGTAGCGGAAGGTCTATAACTCCTTCTGGTGGTGAGAGCATTTGCATATGTCTTCCCTGAGGAATTACCTAGGATTTCATCAGAGAGGGAGTTGGAATTTACCATAGAACTTAAATTGGGGACTAAATCGGTAGCAAGAAATCCTTATCGGATGTCGACCCCAGAGTTCCAGGAGTTGAAAATGCAACTGAAGGAGTTGTTGGACCTAGGAATTATACACCCAAGTGTGTCACCGTGGGGTGCATTGGTTATATTCATATGGAAGGGGGATGGGTCATGGAGACTCTACATTGACTACCGTCAATTGAACAAGGCAACGATCAAGAATCAGTAGCTGTTGCCAAGGATTGATGATCTGGTTGATTAGATGAAGGGTGTGATGGTGTTTTCAAAGATTGACTTTAGATCAGGGTATTACCAGTTACATATCAAGGAGGACGACATCCCTAAGACTTCCTTTAAGATGAGGGTTTCACATTACGAGTTTATTGTTTTACCTTTTGGACTAATAAACACCCCTGGAGTATTTATGAGTTTGATGAACGGGGTGTTCCGCGAATACTTGGAAAAGTTCGTCCATTTATTCATTGACGATATTTTGATGTACTCTCAGATGATGGAGGAGCATGAAGAGCACCTGCGCTTGGACTACAGTGTCTGTGAGAGAACAAATTGTATGGGAAATTATCTAAATGCTTGTTTTATCAATCTAAGATTCACTACTTAGGGCATGTCATCTCCGGCGAAGGTATCATCATGAATCCAACAAAGGTCGAGGCTATTATGGAATGGCATGCACTGACGAATGTCCTTGAAGTGCATAGCTTCATGGGTTTAGTGGGATACTATCAATGGTTTGTCGAGGGTTTTTCAAAGATATAAAATCTGATCATGAAATTTCAGAAGAAGAATAAGAAGTTGTTTGGACCAAGAAATGCACAGAAGCATTTCAAAGTCTCAAGGAGTTGTTGACAACATCATCGATACTAAAGGTCCTTGACATGGACGTGGACTTCTTGGTATGCACTGATGCATCCAAAGAAGTCTTAGGTGGAGGCTTGATGCAAGACAGGCGAGTGATCACTTACATCTCGAGAAAGTTGAGAAGGAATGAGGAGAACTATGCGACACATGATTTGGAGTTGTTAGCCATTGTTTATACCTTGAGAGTTTGGAGACACTACCTGATTGGATGGAAATTCAAACTAAAATGGACCATTGTGGTCTACAGCGCATCTTTACGCCAAGTGAACTGAATGCACGACAGCAGAATTGATCAGAATTGCTTAGCGAGTACGATTTCGAGATTACTTACATATAAGGAACAGTGAACAGAGTGGTGGATCCATTGATTCAGAGACCATGCATATTTTCGGTGATGCCTCTTCAGAAGAATCTATGTGAAAAGATTCTAACTTTATAGGGCGACGATGACTAGTACAAAGAGGTCAAGGATGGATAATGATGGATTATTGATATTTAAAATTCGAATTTACGTATCACCCAACGACGATTTGAGGAGTTTGATCTTAAACGAGGCTCATAGAGCAGTGTACATGGCTCACCCAGGAGTCACGAAGATGACGACAGACCTTAAACCCTTATTCTTTTGGAAAGGAATGAAGGCATAGATAGTAAACTACATGGCCATATGTCTAGAATGTCAGCAGGTGAAGGCTGAACATAGACATTCGACAGGATTACTACAGCCACATGCTATTTCATAATCGAAATGGGAGGTCACTTCAATGGATTTGATTGTTGGATTGTCACTGACGGCAAGGAGTCACGACTCGATTTTTGGGGTAGTCAACACTCTGACGAAGAGTGCTCATTTTATTCTTGTGCGTACGATGTATCAGAAACCTGACATAGCTAGAGTTTTCATCAGTGATATTGTGAGGATGCATGGCATGCCTAAGAGGATTATATCTTATAGAGGATCGATGTTTATAGAACGATTTTGGACTAGCTTCCAAGAGGCCTTGGGAACCCAACTTAATGTTAGTACCGCGTATCACCGGGAGAGAGACGGCCAAACGGAATGAACAAACCAAATCTTGGAGGATATGTTGTGTATGTACGTTATGGACCAACAAAAGCGTTGGGAATATTTCTTTCCACTAGTAGATTTTGCATACAACAACAATTATCAAAGCACCATTAAGATGACGCCTTTCAAGTTTCTTTATGGGAGACTGTGTCAGATGCCTTTGAGTTGGAATCGGCTTGAGGATAGGGTTCTGGTGGGACCGAAAGTGATCCAAGAAATGGAAAATCAAATGCAAACAATAAGACAAAGGATCAAGGAAGCGTAGGATCGACAGAAGAATTATGTCGATGCACATCGTGTCGATCATAGTTATGAAGTTGGCGATCAAGTCTTCTTGTAGGTAAAACCACATAAGAGTTTGATCAAGCTTGGAAAGGGTGTTAAAATATCTCCTAGGTTCATGGTACCTTTCGATATTTTGGAAAAGAATGGGCCTGTGGCCTATCACCTAGCCTTGCATGATTCTTTGAACTGTATGCATGATGTTTTTCATGTATCTATTTTGAGACAATATATTAGTGATCCTACACATGTTATTGACATGAGTTCCTTGCAGGTATCTGAAGAGGGTGCTCTCACGGTGGAGCCAATCCACATCCTTGACCATCGCATTAAAAAACGATGACTTCGAACAATAGATCAAGTCAAGGTCTAGTGGAAAACCTATAGTCTGCACTCGGCCACCTGGGAGGACGCATATGATATGTGTCAGCAATTTCCATTTTTGTTTGATAGATAGACCTATGATATTCTGATGCACTTTATTTTGGCACTTACATACTATGAAACTTCAGGACAAAGTCTAAAACAAGAGGGGGTGTATGTAACATCCTGCTCTTGCACGCACTGAGAGAACTTAATCTTTGAGGACACTTGTGTGCAAGTGATCCAGGTTATTATACTATTGGTCGTTTTGATTATGATTATGAGATATTGTGGATTTATTGATATGTTATTTTTTTGTATTTACATAGATAGGTGTTATTGAATGGGTTCTCCTAAGTGTGTAGGACTCTGGACATTGAGGATGCAGAGGCATCGATAAAACCACTTGGACTCTGGATTGAGTTAGGGAGTGGACTGTTAGGGTTTGAATGTTGTTGATGTGACATATGTACATATGATTAGATGTTATGATGATTGATTATTTTTTTTGACATGATTCATTGATGGATGCAGGCTGATGATAACTTGTCAACCAGACTCACATGTAGAGTAGAGGGGTCACGCACGACAACCAGAGACATTGAGGGAGAGGTGTGGTAGCATCCCTTCCACAACCTACTAGCACTCTCGTCGTGGCTCGAACTGTAAGTTAACGATTACCTAGTTTGAGAATACCCACAATGTTGTGAGGGAATACTGTGACAGTCTCTCATGATGATTCTAAAGGGTGCACAATAAGGGAGGGGACTTATTCCTTAGAGGCCCTTAGTCTCCCACAAGATCACCTAGTAGAGTATTGACTCTAGGGGTTTCACGTCTACCAAATTCATCAAGAGGCGAGTGGCACCCTTGGATCATGTAGTGTGTCTTGAAGGGCACGTCGCGCAACGAAAATAGAAAGAGGCGAGTGGCAACCTTGGAGCACGTAGTGCATCTTGAAGGGAACATCTTATAAGGAAAAACCAAAGAGGTGAGTGGCACCCTTTGAGCACGTAGTGCATCCTAAAGGGCACGTCGTGATTTTCACTAAAAAGTTAATAAACCTAGTGCCTAGAAAACTATGCCTCCTTAGGACCTATTCGGCCTCAAAATAGATGATGGTATGAGTAAAAATTTAATAACTAAAAGTTCCCTTAAAATTTGTCGCCCAGACTAGTGAAAATTAAAACCTAGGTCTAAGTAGAACATGTGGTCAATTAAATAAATAAACATGTAACACGAAGGGGGGTAAGAAGTTCAAACTTATTTATTAAATTCAAAATGATATTGGAGGATTAAATTTTTAAAAAAGGGGTAATGGTTGCTTTTATCTAAATTTGCTAAATCATTTTTTAGTTAAAAATAAAAAAGGGTAAATGGTTGTTTTTATCTACACTTGCGAAATTGATTTTTAGTTAAATAGGAAAAAGGGGGAAACTTAAAAGAAAAAGGAAACTTAAGAAAAAAGGGAAACTTAAAGAAAAGGGGAGACTTAAAGAAAAGGTTGAATGTCTAACTTAGTAAGGAATCTAGCCGTTGGAACTTTAAGTTTATGAACTCAACTAGGAATTAAGTAAGGCGTAAGTCATTTGAGAATTGTAAGGGAATTTTGGGACACCGAGGAGCGTTTTTAGGAATTCTCCTGGTGGGTGAGTGTTACACATTATTTTCTTCATTCCTATGATCGTTAATGATGTAAACCTATCTATTTCCTTCAGAGGGGTCAGTATATTGAGTTCCTAAAGAGAGAAGAGAGAAGAACTTTTCCTGAGAAAATAAGTTGCATTTTCCTATGTAAAAACCTTATAAAAAAGGAAGTTCGCAGGTTTCTATATAGGCAGGGTGCGAGAATGACCCATTCTCGTAGGTTGCACTATAGCCAGGCTGCGATATGTTCAAAAGTTTCTCTATAGTTAGGGTGCGAGAATGCCTGTACGTGGGAAAAATGAGCGTTTTCTCGAATCTTCTAGAAGGAGAAACTTCTATGGTGAGGTGGCATCCAAATGGTTTGGATCTTACTCGCTTTCATGATTTAGTGGGATCATCCTAACCTCCTCACCTTATCTTCTTCAACTTATAAAAGGAGAGGAGTTCACATGGAGAAAGTTAGCTTTGTTGGTTCATGAACTTTGTTGATTCTTGAGCTTGTTATCTTTGGCTTGGTTAGAGTGGATTTGAGATTTTCTTTGTCAAGATAGATTGTGAGTAGCTATCAGATCTATGCTCT
>SNQJ01S0008452.1:197967-237191 GCA_010110895.2 Picea sitchensis | reverse complement strand
ATAGTGACATCTTTAGCTTACAAACCAACTCTTTCTTTCCCTTCACTACAAAGCCTTTTGGCTTCTTCATGTAGATTTCTTCTTCCAGATCCCCATGTAGGAATGTTGTCTTCACATCCATTTGTTCCACTTCAAGATCAAAAGCAGTAGCAATAGATAAAAGAAATCTAATAGAAGTTAAATTAGCAACAGGGGAAAAAATCTCACCAAAGTCAATTCTCTCTACCTGGGAATAACCTTTTGCTACTAACCGAAATTTGTATTTCTCCACTTTACCTTGTGCATTAAACTTCTTCTTAAACAACTATTTTCTACCAACAAATTTTCTTCCAGCTAGCAACTTAACTATATCCCATGTCTCATTCTTATCCAAGGAATCCATTTCTTCAACCATGGCCTTATTCCATAGTTTACTATCCTCTGAATTCACTGCTTCCCTAACAGTTATGGGATCATCATCAGTAATAGATAAAGCAAAATTGGAATGAAAATCAGGTGGACTATACCTTTTTTGTTGACTTCTATCTCTCACTGATCTCCTCAATACTGGGGTATGAGGTTCTTCTTCTTCTTCTTCTTCTACTTCCTCTTCTTTAGATGATTCAGATTTTGCATCATCCAACTCAAGCTCTATTTTCTCAGGTTCATCTTGCATTTGTAGGAATTCCTGTTTGGACACATCTTTTACCTCTCTAAAAACAACATCTCAACTGTAAACAATTTTCTTGGTTTCTGGGTTCCAAAGCTTATAACCTTTCACACCATCTTTATAACCAATAAAGATACACTTTTCATCCTTTTTATCCAGCTTACTTCTATTTTTCTTTGGAACATGTACATAAGCATCACAACCAAACACTCTAAGATGGTGAAGAGAGGGTTTCTTTCCAGACCATACCTCATGTGGAGTTTTATCATCCAATGCCGATGAAGGTGACCGATTGACCAGGTAACATGTTGTACCCACTGCCTCTGCCCAAAATTCTTGTCCTAACCCGACACTGTTGAGAATGCTCCTTGCTTTTTCCATCAGTGTTATGTTCATCCTTTCTACAAATCCATTCCGCTAAGGAGTGTATGGAGTAGCCTTTTGGCTTGCTATACCACACTTCTTACAGAATTCTTTGAATTCATTTCCACATAATTCTCCACCATTATATGTTCTCAATACCTTTACTTTCTTCTTTGTCTGATTTTCTACTAGAGCCTTAAACTCTTTAAATTTATCAAATACCTCAGATTTCTTTCTAAGAAAATAAATCCATGTATTCCTTGAAAAATCATCTATGAACGAAACATAATACACAAATTTACCTATGGATGGAACAGGAACATGTCCAAACACATCACTGTGTATCAACTCTAAGATCCCTTTTTCTCTTGTAGCACCAGATGGGAATCTTACTTGATTCTGTTTACCATATATGCAATATTCACAGAAATCAAAATCCAGAGTGCAATTACACATACCTTCAACCATACCTTTACCGTGTAGTGTTCGAAGGCCCTTTTCTCCAATATGTCCCAGTCTTTGATGCCACAACATGGTCTTCTTTCTAGGGACAATATTGGTTTTGTCTTCTTTATTTCTCTGTTCAGGGACAACATAACTATTACAACCATTAATATAAGTTCTTCCCAACAACTTGTACAGAGTTCCACACCAAACTCCCCTCATCAACACCATTGCTCCTCGTACCATCTTGCAAGGGATCTTTCCAAATGCAGTATCCACTCCTGCATCATCCATCTTTCTTATAGATATTAGGCTTCTGGATAGTTTTGGAATGTGAAGAATCCCAGGGAGAGTTCTAATCCTTCCATCTTTTAGAAACATCTTAACCCTTCCACATCCCAAGAGTTTTGTTGTCGAGTCATCTCCTAGGAATACATCACCACCATCATATTTTTAATATTTAGAGAACCACTCCCTATGAGGAGTCATATGGTATGATTCACCTGAGTCGTTCAACCATACATAACGGTCTGCATGTGTACTTGTATCTGCTAGGTAAACATCACCTCCTTCTTCAGTGGAGGTTTTCACCTCTATGGAAGAGGTACTATCATATCCCTTTGGTTTTTCAACCTTCTTAGACTTGCAATCTTTCTTATAATGCCCTGTTTTACCACACTTCCAACATTTCCCCAAATATTTTTCTAGAGACTTAGATCTACCTATAGATTTAGATCTCCACCTCAAAGTCTTACCAAGGTTCCTGTCTTGGGTACACCCTCTTACAAATAAAGCATCTGTGTTGTGACCATCCATGCTTTTTCACCTCATCTCTTCAGATAACAAGGATGCAAATACATCCTTATACTTCAATGTAGATTGAGTGGTACTACCTATTGCTACAACCAGATTATCCCAAGAGTCTGGAAAATAACATAACAAAGTAATATACTTATCTTCTTTTGCAATAGTAATATTAACAGAGCCAAGTTGACTTACCAAAGTATTAAAGGCATTTAGATGTTCTATCACAGAATCTCCATCTTCCATCCTAAGATGATACAGCTTCTTTCGAAGAAACAACTTGTTTACCAGGGACTTTGATTGATACAAATTCCCCAACTTGTCCCATAGTTCCTTGGCTGTATATTTTCCTGAGACATTCAACAACACCAAATCTGCTAGGCAGAGTCAAATAGTACTCCTTGCTCTTCTGTCCAACTTCTCCCAATCTTCCTTCGACATACCAGTAGGTGGTGTACTGGTAGTTTGTGTATTGGTAGGTTGTGTACCAGTAGCCTGTGTGCTAGTAGACGGTGTACTAGTAGGTTGTGTACCAGGATCCACAACGTTCCATTGCTCTTCGTCTACAAGAAGGTACTCCATTTTTAGCTTCCATAGCTCAAAGTTTTTATTGTTGAACTTCTCTATCTCGATTCTAGAAGAACTCGCCATTTGTCTTTCTACACTCAAATCACCATTGCAAAAGCTTCCACTAAACCCAGGTTTATCACAGACCCAAGATAAACTTGATTTATCAAGACTGAGCCAAACCCTCAACAACAAAGGTGTCCCTTTGAAGCCAAAAACGAGCTCTGATACCACATGTAAGTTTTAAACCTGTGAAGTAAAGCAATGCATATAGATTCTTAAGCAAAACAGAATTTAATCAATGGCTCATTCACATAGTACACAAAGATTTATACCGGAAACCCTCAGCCGAGAAAACATGTCTTATATTCATTATATCAAATTTTACCATTCACTATACAATATATACAATGTTTTTAGGTATTCCGTAAATACCAAAACCCTAATCCCTAAAACCGATATTATTTTTAGTAAACCACTAAAAATAGCAAAAAATGCTAGATGCAGAGGGATCGTTAGACACAGTTGTCCTATCTGAATCACCCACACACACACATGCAAATAATTTAACACATACCCAAAAATATTAATTTGTCCTTTGACTATAATTTTTTGCATAATCTCTATTGTTTAAACTAGAGAACTAAAAACATTATTTTTTATATAATAAAAAAAACCTTATATGTCATCATCTCATTGGAGAATAGATTCCAAGTCTTATTTCCATCTTTGCTATTACCAATATTTTAAATGTCAACATATCAAATTTTTTGAGCATCTACACTCTTTTTGAATTTTTATTATTTTTATGTAAATGTTTACATATCCAAAGTTTAGAGCATCGACACTCATTTTTAAGTACTTAAACAGGGCTAACACATTGCATACCTGACAAAATGCATTCTTTTTTAAATGTTTACATAGTGTGATGCCATTAAATAGTCTGACATCCTTAAATGTTTACTTAAGAGGCCTGACAACCTTAAATGTTTACTTAATAGGTCCGTGACAATACATTTTCCTCCATTTTTTGGATACAATCTTATATGCAATGAATTTGGGAAATATTGTTGTCCACTAGCATTACTGGTTCATTGGTTGTTGCTTGCTCGCTAGTTTGTTGGTTCGTTGGATGATGGTTATTGGTGTTTCCTTGAACTTTGCAAAGTTGAGGTCCTGCAACTGTAGTTGGACCTCTTGGTGGTTTCTCACTGGTTTAGAACTCTTGTTTTCTTCAACTTTGCAAGGTTGAAGTCCTGCACCCACAGTTCGACTTGTTCTTGCACTTTGCAGGGTTGAAATCATGCACCCTTATTTGCTTCAACTTTGCAAGGTTGAGTTCTTGCATCTGCAATTGGACCTGTTGTTGAAATTTGCAGGGTTGGGATCATGCACCCACAATTGGACCTGTAATTATATCGTTCACCATTCACGAGTAAGTTTCAGTGCCATGGTTTCATTCGTATTCATTGTTTGTTGTTTACTATTTACACTTTGCAAGTAGGAATTTTCAATACTAGGAGGTGTTGAAAATCAAAATAAATATATATTTTTTTATTAATAATACCTGAGTGAAAATTCTCTTAGAGAACATCCTTAAATGTGACTACTTGAATCAAAGAAACAAGAATGTATTGCTATCCCCAAAAAGTGTTGAACATGAAAGCTTGTCGTCTTTGAAAAATGTTCTTTTAGATGAAAACTATAGCTAGGTATAGAAGTACTAAGTATGGTACAAAGTTAAGCAGGTTGCAAGAAAATTCGACAACATTGTCAGTCCTTAACCAATATTTATCAATGACATATTTCAATAGGTTATAAAAAAAAACGTTGCAAGACCTGAAATGTGAATCTTGGGTGGACAATGAAGATAAAAGGGCAAGTTGAATTCTTAGTGTGCAGTGTTAGCACTCTGTAATTTCTCAGGCTGAAGAATAAAATGGGCAGAGGTAACCACAAAACCACTTTGGAGTCAAGGATGTATCCCTCCAAGGCTTAGAGAGGGATCTATCTATAATATTTAGCTTTGTTTAATGGGAATTTTAGGCTAGCTATGATAGTACAGGGTTTGGTTTTTAGACTGTTGGTTGGAACAGGAAGGGAAGGCCATTGGGAAATGGATTCAAAGAGACCTAATTCAATCAAGGAAGGTTATACTAAAAACATAACAGGGTAGGATAGACACCTATGTTGGATTCTTAATATTGATAAGTGATTTGAAAATAAAGGTCAGGGGATCAGATTATACCTGAGAAATTAAGAATTCTGGAACTAACCCTCAAGCAGAAAACATTGAAATTATCCAAATCCAGGAACAAAGTGCACATCAAAACAAATTATGTCCTTCAGTCTTCTATTGAGTAATTCAGATTGAAAACACATAAAATTATAACAGAGAAAGGATAAACATAATCAAAGGAAAATGTACTTCACCAACATAAATGACACAAGAATCCTGTAAATGCCTCAATTGTATTACTGAAGTTTTAAAATAAAGGAGGCTCTATGATATCTGCTTAGTTCCATCCTTCAAAAAGATCCCAACTGATCAACCCCCAATACCTCAAAATCATAAGTATTTATAAGTTATCTACACTGTTCCTATCATTAATGACCAGGATATAACTTAGGAAAATATAAACTAACTATATATTTAATTACAATAATATATAATTGTCTTAGATCTTCTTTGAACTTCCATATCTGATTTGATGGAGGTTGTTTATGATTTGTCCTTTAATTTCTGTTGCATGGCTTATCTTTGCTGCTGACTATGGCCACCTCTGAAAAATCATGCCTTGAAATATGGAGATGATTGGTTGCGCGTTGATCCTATGTTTCTAGGTGTCTCAAGTCATATGAAATTTAGAATGATGTTGAATCTACCTCCATGAACTCTATTTACTATCCATTCATCTTTTCCATTTGTCCCTTTTGAATATTTCGCCTCTCTAAATTATGAAAAATAGGGCCCAAGTAAGTCTTCAATTCTGCTAATATGATATGTATGTCTAAAATATGGGAAAGGCTTTTGTAAATCATATTGTTCTGAGAAAAAGCCTCTGTCGATTGTTTGAAATTCATCTCCAATTGTCCGGGATATTGGTTTGAAAAATATGTGTCGAATAGAAAAATCTAGAATCCCAGAAAATAGGGCTTAAAGATGTTGTCTATTATCCCAAACCATGGCACCTGTGCAAACACTGAGAGAGGTTATTGTATTTCATCCCATTTTGGAGAAAAAACTCTTTCAGTTTTCTAAAATACACCTTCATTTTCCTAGAACACGCCTCAAACGATAACTGGTAAAAAATGATTTTAGGAGTGGTTTTCAGAGGGGGGAGAGTGGATTTCGGAGCCCCCTAGGGTAGTAAGTGATATAAGGGGGGCGGGGGTGGGTTGTCGGGGGTTCGAAATCACATGGTGATGACATGTTCCAGGAGGTGGTTTTACTTTTTAGACCCCCCTTGGTTGAGTGACGTAGGGGGGGTATAGAATTGTTTTTTATGTTTTTATTTATTGTTTAGTTTATGTTTTATTTTATTTTGTTTTATTTATGTTTTTTTTTATTTGTTTCAATTTTTTAAAATTGTTTTATTTTTATTTTGTTTTATTGTATTTTTTTATTTGTTTTAATTTTTAAATTGTTTTATATGTTTTTGTTTTCACTGTATTTTTTATTTGTTTTAATTTTTTATGCTTAGTTATCTAATTAATTATTGCTAATTATTTACAAACATAGGTGTTAATTAATTTATTATTAACAACCTTAAGCTAGTTTTATTAATATAACTATACTTAATATTACTACTAAGCTAATTAAATTAACTCTACTATGTTAATTAATATTAACAATGCCACTAACCATTCATGATTAACCTATTGTTTTTTTTAGCCTAAGATTTTTTATTCATGTAGGGACAAAATTGGTGGAGGGGTGAAGAAATGGGGGGTGAGGGAATGAAGGGTGCAACAGAGTGATCGGGCGGAATGGATGGAGGGAGAAGAGAAATCGACTGAGCCCAGCAAGCCAGGTGTCTTCATCACAAGAGAAATGCCAAATGGATAGATGAAGAATCAAATCACCTCTGATTATATGACTCTAACATAAGCTCCATCTGTGTATGACAACTCTTTCAAGAGGTGAAAAGAACCACATAACTCTGAATTTGCAGACTTGTGCCTTATCTATTGGGCTGATCCCAAAACTTTATTCTGCAACCTGTACCTATTCTAATCCTTCAATTGAAACCAAATCAAACTAAAGAATGAAATTTGAAATGCATGCTAAATTGAAAATTGTACTACAATTTGAAATTGAGATTGAAAAAATTGTTGAAAGGGATGCTCAAAGAGCTAAGCTGAGCTTATTTGCACACTGCTACTTACCCTACACTGCTAAAAATCAAGTTGAATCAAATAATACAAAAATTCCAATGAAGTTAGTCAAGTAGATACTGAAACAAATGGACTGCTTGACTTCTTGTTAGCACATTTTTTCCACAGAATCAAAACTGCAAAGTGTAATGGCCACTACTAAAAACATGATTGATCATTTATGATGAAAACATATTCCATGTAGTCTACTATGGGATCAAGAAAGACACGGCCTGTTTCTTGACTTTCAACAAATTTATGGTCATAATTAGGTATGGCACATATGTTTTTTACATCAATATACAGTTCCTGATATGGCTACAATTTTTTTGTCAAACTTTGAAATGAGACTCATGCTGAACAAGACCATGAAGTTGGTCGCTTAATTAAGTCTATATCATAACTGATTTTAAGCTCATAGCTGGCAAATGAAACATGGATTGGACAACACATGTCATCCAACACATCAACTATTGGATCATGTAGGAACTGTGATGACTGCTGCATTGATTCCAATGACACTTCATGGTTTTCTATGTGTTTATAATTTAGTACATGATCAAGATTCTTCTTTAAAAACTGAAATGAATTAAATCTTAATGGTACAAAATTATTTTGGATGAACTCATATTTTGTTTTAGGCTCTAATATTTCATCTAGAATTTGAAAATTGATGTAGCTCAAGGGCTGTAATTCTAGGTCTAGAACAACATCCATATCATCAATGACATATTCAACTGATTGATCAGAACATTCTCCATCCCTACTATTGAGAACTTGATTATAGTTTTCTCTTAGAAACTGAAATGAATAGAAACATAAGGGAAAAGATTTTCCACTTACTCTCATATTTTCTGCATTTTCTTCATTGTTGTCATAATTGATATGCACAGGCTGATTGTCATATTTGAGTTGTAACCGAGCTTCCGTCTCCCAAAAGCATGCCACTGGTTGCTTTGAACAGTCAGCATCTATTTCAAACACATAATCATCATCATACTAATCATACTTGGGTAGATTATCCAGGTAAGAAAATTCATCAATCATACACATTAGATCAGGTGATGGCTCTTCTATGATCTGATTTGGAGTTTCATCTATGTCCATGTTGTGAATTGAGTACATAAAATAATTGTTCTGTGATCTAGGACACCAAGGGTGAGTTGCAAAATGCTTGGGAACAATGACCCTTTCTTTCTCTGTAATCAATGGAACATGATGCTTTTGGAAAACAAGCTCATTTCTCATGATAACGTTCTGCATCATTTCTTTCATTGTGTTGGTCGGAATGTCTATTTTTTCTTCTGAAGATTTCATCTGCTCCTTTTCTATTTTCTTCCTTTCTTCTACCTTGATCTTTGACCTTTTGATCAAAAAATTAGATTGCACACTAATTGCATTGTCATGAATCTCCTTGAGTGTAGTAGTGTTCCTTTCTCTCAACTGAAATGTCATCTCTGAATCAAAGGCATATGGGTAGTGTAAGAGAGCTAAACCAGGAGGAGGTTTTATATCAACAGGCATTGAATTGTAAACTTGATTGAATCTAGTTGAAAAGTGTTGCACTGTTTCTCCTAGCTGTCTTTTCAATGATCATATTCTTCTAAAATGAGAAAAATATTTTTCTTGATCTCCAATCTACCAAGGAAGACTTCTACAAATTGACGAAAATTGGAGATGCTTGAAGCTAACAAACTTTTGAACCATTCCTTAGATCTATCTTGCAAAGATAGAGCAAACAATATGATGCAAACATCATTTTCCTCAACCTCAAAAAGATCAAGAAAGTTCTCAAAACCCTGAATGTGTTTCTCAGCAGTGATGTTACCATATTCTCCATCAAACCTTGCAAGATATTTGTATTAATTTGCAGGGAAATCATGGAGTATAGGAGGTAAGACAAGGGGCTTGTTTATATCTGGAATATTTACAGGTGTAGGAGTATGTACAGGGAATGTAAAACTAGGCTTGATCTCTTGAGGTTCATCAGGTTGAATTTGATCAACATAAGTTTCAGCAATATGGTCTTGGCCAGGATCATAAAAAAAGAAGAAATAATTAAGAATAAAACCTATTATGTCTTGGATAAAATTCCAACTTGCATACTCGATCTTTTCAGATTGTCTTGTCATGTTTCAGGTTCTTCCTCTAGTGGAGTCTTTGAAACTGATTGGAGTTGATTGGAGTCACCGAGTGGATGATTCAACCTTCTTGTATCTGATCACTATCCACCATCAGTAATCAGATCTGAAACTTGATATGATTTTATGAGGAAGGTTCCCCAGTATGGTCGCCGCTATGTTAGCACTCTATAATTTCTCAGGCTGAAGAAGAAATGGGCAGAGGTAACCACAAAAGCACTTTGCAGTCAAGGATATAACCCTCCAAGACTCAGAGAGGGATCTCTCTATAATATTTATCTTTTTTTAATGGGAATTTTAGGCTAGCTATGATAGTACAGGGTTTTATTTTTATATTTTTGGTTGGAACAAGAAGGGAAGGCCATTGGGAAATGGAGTCAAATAGGTCTAATTCAATCAAGGTAGGTTCTACAGAAAACATAACAGGGTAGGATAGGCACCTATGTTGGATTCTTAAGATTGATGAGTGATTTGAAAAGAAAGGTGATGGGATCCGATTATACTAGAGAAATTAAGAATTATGGAACTAACCCTAAAGTAGAAAACATTGAAATTATCCAAATCCAGGAACATAGTGCACATAAAAAAAAATTATGTCCTTCAGTCTTCTATTGAGTAATTCAGATTGAAAACACATAAAATTATAACAGAGAAAAGAGAAACATAAACAAAGGAAAATGTACTTCACCAACATAAATGACATAAGAATCATGTAAATGCCTCAATTGTATTATTGAAGTTTTAAAAGAAAGGAGGCTCTGTGAGCTCTGCTACAATACTAGTTCCATGCTTCAAAAATATCCTAACTGATCAACCTCCATTACCTAGAAATCAGAAGTATTTATAAGTTATCTACATTGTTCGTGTCATTAATGACCATGATATAAATTAGGAAAAAATAAACTAACTTTATCTTTAATTAAAATAATATAGAATTGTCTCATATCTAATTCAAACTTCTAGTGTTGATTTGATGGAGGTTGTTTATGATTTGTCGTTTAATTTTTGCTACATGGCTTATCTTTGCTGTTGATTGTGGCCACCTCTGAAAAATTGTGCCTTGAAATCTAGAGATGATTGGTTGTGTGATGATCCTCTTTTTCTAGGTGTCTCGAGTCATCTGAAATATGGAATGAGGTTGAAGCTACCTCCACGGATTCTGTTTATTGTCCCTTCATCTTTGCCATTTGTCCCTTTTGAATATTTTTCCTCCCTAAATTCTGAAAAATAGGGTCCAAGTAAGTATTTGATTCTCCCAATATGAGATGTCTGTGTAAAATCTGGGGGAGGTTTTTGTAAATCATCTTGTTCTAAGAAAAACCTCTCTCATTATTTTTAAATTCATCTCCAACTGTCCGAGATCTAGGTTTAAAAAGATGTGTCGAACATGAAAATCCTGAATCCTGAAAATTAGGGCTTAAAGATGTTGTCGATTCACCCAAAAAATGGCACTCGTGCAAAAAATGAGAGAGGTTATTGGATTTCATCCCATTGCAGAGAAAAAACTCTTTTGTTTTTTGAAAATACGCCTTCGTTTTCCTAGAACATGCCTCATAAGATAACTAGTAAAACTAATTTCAGAAGTGGTTTTTGGAGGGGGGAGAGTGGATTCCGGACCCCCCTTAGGGTGGTAAGTGGTATTTGTTTTGGTTGGGGGTCCAAAATGACATGGTGATGACATGTGGCAGGAGGTGGTTTTAATTTTCGGACCCCCATTGGTTGAGTGACGTAGAGGGGGGGGTCCAAAATTCTTTTTTATTTATTATTATTATTATTATTATTATTGTTTTATTTTTTTATTGTTTATTTTATGTTTTATTTATGTTTTGTTTTTATTTGTTTTGGTTTTTTAAAATTTTTTATTTTTATTTTGTTTTATGTGTTTTTGTTTTTATTATATATTTTTATTTGTTTTAATTTTTAACTTGTTTTAAATGTTTTTGTTTTCATTGTATTTTTTGTTTGTTTTAATTTTTTTATGTTTAATTATCTAATTAATTATTGCTAATTATTTACAAACATAGTTGTAAATTAATTATTAATTAATTTATTATTAACAACCTTAACCTAGTTTTACTAATCTAACTACACTTGATATTACTACTAACCTAATTAAATTAACTCTACTATGATAATTAATATGAACAATGCCACTAACCTTTCATTATTAACCTATTGTTTGTTTTAGCCTAAGCTTGTTTATTCATGCAGGGACAAAATTGGCAGAGGGGTGAAGAAATGGGGGGTGATGGAATGAAGGGTGCAACAGGGTGATGAAGGATCGACGAAATGGATGGAGGGAGAAGAGAAATCAACTGAGCCCAACAAGACATGTGTCTTCATCATGAGAGCAATGCCAAATGGATAGCTAAAGAATCAAATCACCTATGATTATAGCACCCTAACTGGTAGTGGAGTTTGAACATTGGTTTCTTTGTAGATTATGGGGTGGGGATCAATAGACATGTGAGAAACAAGATGTGTAATCGTAGGATTAGGGGGTTTATCAATAGGTTTGATAAAATCAATGGATCATGGAGGATTAGGCTAAGGGTCCATGTGTTTTAACCAATACAATAATATTCAATACCTCTTAAAATAACTGGCAAGAATTTTTGTTGCATAGATCATACCTTACATCTTCACATACTTAGTGTTGGGATGGTGTTGGTTTACCCTCTTGTGAAAACATTGTAAGCCACTCTTTCAACTGATTCATGGTACTAAATCACCCTCCTATGCAGCCATTGCAAGTCATTCTGTTCACTGCCCGTGTTTACCAAAGGGATAAAATCTAGGTGTAAAGGGTAGAAAAACGATTCTAGATCGGAGCCTAGTGACAAAGGTGTAAAGATAGATGCCAGTGCATAAGGTAATGAATATATTAGGAAGGTGTTCATAGATGCTTATTATTTGTGTGGATGAGACATGGTTAACCACATGTCAGGGTTTGCAACATGATGAACACTTGGCACCAATGAGCTTTTGTTATTGTTTCTTTTTTATTAAATTAGTCTAGCTGGTTGTCTTTCAGAGTCCCACATGTATGATGGCTAACCTACATTTATTGCACATGTTCATACTACTTTGACCTATACTACTTAGGGAGTTGTACAAATTCTGCATTCGAAAACTACAAAAGTGCCGAATAGCTGAAGTCCCGAAGTCCTTGATAAGGATGGTTAAAGTAATATCAGGTTAATTAACAGTAGGCGCAAGTTAATGACTCCGAGAGACTTTCACATTTCACATTTAAAAAACTCCCGAAGTTCCGAATTGGTGCCATGTTTAAGTATGGTTAGAAGAATTCCAAAATTTGGCAGAATGATAGATATAAAACAATCTAGAAATAATAATTGAGTGAAAATACTCTTACAGAACATCCTTAAATGTGACTACTGATATCACAAAAACAATAATGTATTACTATCCTTGAAAAGTGTTGAACAAGAAATCTTGTCGGCTTTGCAAAATGTTATTGTAGAAGAAAACTGTAGCTAGCTATAGACGGACAAGGTATGGTGAAAAGTTAAGAAATATGGAAGAAAATTCAACATCATTGTCGGTCCTTATCCATATTTATCAGTGACATATTTTAGTAATTTATATAAAAAAAAAATTCAGGAACTGAAATGCAGATCCTGGGTGGAGGATGAACATAAAACACAAAACGAACCAAGTCCAAACATTAGTTCTTGTTTCTCCTTTGTTAGAAAATTAATTCTTGGTGGGCAGTGGAGTTTGAACAATGGTTTCTATGTAGATTATGGGATGGGGATCAATAAACTTGTAGAAACAAGATGTGTAATTGCAGGATTAGGGGTATTATCAATAGGTTCAGGAAAATCAAGGGATCCTGGAGGATTACGCTAAGGGTCCATAGGTTTTAACCAATAAAATTCTATTCAATACTTCTTAAAACAACTAACTTGAATTTTTGTTGCATAGATCATACCTTACATCTTCACATACTCGGTGATGGGATGGTGTTGGTTTACCCTCTTGTGTAGACAATGTAAGCCACTCTCTCAACTGAAGGATGGTACTAAATCACCCTATTGTGTAGCCATTGCAAGCCATTCTGTTCACCTCCTGCGTTTTCCAAAGGGATAAATGGTAGGAATAAAGGGTATAAAAACAATTCCATGTCAGAGCCTAGTGACAAAGGTGTAAAGACAGATGGAAGTGCGTAAGGTAACGAAGAGCTTAGTAATGTGACAAATTACTTGTAGACGTGGGTAGATTTGAGGACCTTATCTCTTGCGTATATAGTTATTATTTGTGTAGATGATACATGGTTAACCACATGTTAGGGTTTGCAACATGGTGGACACTTGGCACTAACGAGATTTGGTTATTGTTTCTATTTGATTTAATTAGTCTAGCTAATTGTCTTTCGGAGTCCCACATGCACGGTGGCCAGCCTGGAATTATTACATGTGTCTCTACTACTTCAGGCACATACTTCTCTAGGAGTTGTACAAATTCTGCATTCAAAAACTCTAGAAGTGCCCAATAGTCAAAGTCTCGAAGTCCTTGATAAGATGCTTAAAGTAATCTTAGGTTAATTAAATATAGGCACGAGTTAATGGCTCTTGGAGAAAGTCACTTCAGGAGACTTTCACGCTTCACATTTAAAAAATCCTGAAGTCCCAAATTGGAGCCATGTCTAAGTATGGTTAGAAGAATTCCAAAATTTGGAAGAATAATAAAACTTTAGCAGGGGTGCTAAAGTAGCAGGGTCACCCAGATCGCGATTTGAAAAAGTGATTAATGTCTTAGATTCGTTTTAGAAACAAGAGGCACCTGAACATTAATATCCTTCCTATCTACACATTCAGTTATCTCTAGTGGCCTCAAACAATGCACAGGCATGCCAATGGAAGATTTTATTCTCTGAGGAAAACCATATACAATTGTTAATTTTATGCTAGACTTTGGGTCTTCCAAAGCATCTTCCATCACCATTTCCACATCTGGATAGTTCACTGATCTTGTAGAAATGATTCTTTGTAACCTAAATGGATAGTTCATTGATCCGTCTCGGGATGAGTACCCCAGTGCCCAATCTCAGAATATCTTCTTCATCTTGTAATATAATTGAAACATCTTAGAATATATTCTTCATGTTGTAAGATAATTGAAACCTTGAAAAGTCATGCTATGTGATGGTTCCATTAATGTGGTAAAAGTCCATGAATGCCTAATTCTTCCCCTTTTTTCTATCCCATAGACCATCTATGTGAGTGTTCTGAGTGGGAGACATCAACAAGTCATTTCAGATCTGTTTGGTGTTGATTTGTGAAGAGTGGGGATGGAATTAAATGATCAATATGATTGTAAATCTATATACAATGACCACCGAAATGCTTATAAGATGCACAACTAAGATAAGTTCAAAAATTATATGTCTTAAATACTTAGCCTTTGTACTGAGCAAGTTTATACTATTGTTTTATTCACATTATCTCTTCTATATGGTTGAGCACTAACTATATCTTTGTTTTTCTTTTAATATGCTATAAAAACCACGAAGAACTAAATTTGAAACGAAAAAGGTTGAAGGATACATAGCAGAATTGGTATGTAGTTCTGAACTTATAGTTATCTTTTTTTGTTATTTGCATATTATCTAAAGATAGCTAAGAAACATATTGAAAATCAAAACTTAAAAGATGGAGCAAGTAATAGATGTTGAGTGCTATCAAATAGATATAAACTCCATTGTACATGACAACATCGACCAGGTATTGCATAACAATGCCCTTTTTCAGATTAGATGCATTCTCTTATACTGTAGGAGATTGCCTCTTCGATGCATTTCAAGTTCTATTGCACTTTTGTTATTCCTCGACTGAGCTACACAATGTATTGATAGATCATTTCTTTGCTTGTTTAGAAAATGGCAACATTGAGGCATTAGAGTCATATCAATACAAATTGGCATCTGATTTTATTTGCCAATTGCATGGAATACATGATGTCAGTACATATCTTTCAAATCTGAAGTTGTATGCATCTGCAACTCTGCCTCCACATGAGAGAGGACTTTGTGGAGATACATTTTGTATACGATGGCTGGCCAAGTGAGTGGATATATCAATTGGAATTTGATCATTAACAAGAAAAAGAATATGTCTATTGTTCAACAAAACTGCATCTAGGGATCCATATTGCATCTTGTTCCATGATTCCAATCCTCTAAGTGGTCATTATGAACCACTACTCTATAAAATATTATCCATATGCAATCTTGGAGGATTTGATATTTACTTGTCCCTTGCCTACAAAGACCTTCAATTGCATTGGAAACAAATTATGCACCATATACACTCTCATGGATTGCACATAGCAACAACTATTACATCTACTTGTGGAGGTAGTCTATCCAATGCAATTTTCTATTTGATAGAAACAAATTTTGATCTGCACTCACTTCACCTTTACACCATGCAATCCTTTTGCAATGCAATAATAGGTGGCAGTCAATAGGCATTTAACTTCTTGCATCAACACCTTCTACCATATCTCATAGAAAGTATGCCGACAATTGGAAGTTGGCAACAATACCTTGTAAACATGGCAATGCAATATGAGAAAGGAAATATATACGGTGGGAAATTTTGTTTACAATTGATATCTATCATATTCAGAGTAAATATTGAGGTCTGGTCAACCCTTTCAGACGATAATGTCCATTTCTACTGTATTGATTCAAACTACGATCAAACAATTGACATCATATCATCGAAAACAGATACACCACACATCCATTATCAACCTTTGATAATAATTATTTCTAGTTCAAGTTCCATTGTCCATGCTAACAAAACCACATCGAATCTACATAAGCATTGCATATTGTCTAATTAGGACAAAAATCATTCCAATTGTCATTAGGTCATAGAGAGCTTAAACAAAAAACATAGACCGACTTATCACAACTTGAAAAAGGTCATACATGAAATAAATAAATGCATTGGTGAACTTCCTTCTAGACCTTTGAATTGTACGACTGATCATCATGAGGTGAAAGGGAGCTCGAACAAGAAACACAAACTCACATATCATAGCCTAAAAAAAGTTGTGCATGCAAAACATGAGCTCATTTAAACACTTCCTACTAAACACAAACATCACATGTCCAATGACAAAGACCATCACCATTTGCACCATCGATATGGTGAGGAGGAAATGCTCATAACAAATGTCGATTCGACCTTCAACATGGTTTTTCAACAAGTGAAACTGTTTTCAAGTGGAAACCATAAGTTAACCTACCACATGTTGAAAGAAAAAACACGTGAGAGAAACAAGAGCAACTACATATCCCACAATGGTCATGATACTGACCGAGAGGCAAAAATCACATATCGTAAACTATATCCAACATTGTGCAATGCTAGCATTGAAAACCAACAAACACTTGCTACACATCCTTGTCTAGGAAATAGAGATGCAAAGTAGACCTATATGAAACAAATTAAAGACACTCCTTCCATTGCATGTGCAATTTGCGAAGAATTGAATTTTGCAAAAAATACTAATTCTTTCACCCTTGACTTGCAAAAGAAATACATCATCTTGACACTAACTGATAGAACATTTTCCATTAGCAAAATTTGTCTTCGATGCAAACGATCACTTGAAAATGGAAAATTGCCACAATTTGCAACACCTGACCAAATAAGATGTAACACACCACTACCAGATGTAAGTACACTTACAAAACTTGAAGAGAGACTTGCGTCTCTACGAATTTCATTTGCACAAATCAGACCTTGGGGATATAAATGACCCCAAATGGGCTTAACATGATCAACTATTAACATGCTTGTCCAACTAGATGTTGTGCAAAAAGAATTGCCACAATTCATGAGTGAAACAACGAAAATTATTGTAGCTCTCAAAAGACGTTTGCAGTAGAAGAATGCATACCAGACAGGTAGAGTGCGTGTGCACATTGTCATGAAATAATTAAAAGAATTATGTTTCAGGACCCTGTACAAAGCACAAAACATTTGTATAAATGATAATTGGAACCATGTTCTTAAACAAGGAAATGACAACTCTGCACAAAATTTTGACACTAGTAGTGAATTTGATACAAGCAATGAATCAGAGAATGAAATACTCGCTAAAACATTGATACATGGATTCACTGACTCACAATGTATTCATGACTTGTAAGACAAGATTGTCGAAATTGCATTTGTTGAAGGGAAATGTCCACTTGGAATATTCAAGGACAAATTTATTGAGGAAATGAACTTCCCAACACTATTCTATTGAGATCCACGTTCCAATGACATCACAGAATGATTTAGCTACCAAAAAATAGTTCGATGGGAACTGATACATTCAAGCAGTGACTTATCCTGTCACATAAGAAATTTGTTTTTCAAAACAATGCACATAATAATTGAGAAAGTACTCTTTTTCATGTGGGTGCGAATAAGGAAAGGCCAGCTACGAGGAAGAAATTTATTGGCCAGAGATGTCAAGTACAAAGAAAACCTAGAAAAAATCCTAAAATCTGATATTGGATACATAGATTTCAAAAACATTAACATCTCTCCTGACTACTTGCAACAAAACAAGAAAACTATATTTGCAATGATCCAACAATTGGTAACCCCAACTTTTTTCATCACATTTAGAAGTGAAAAGAATCATTGGGGTCCGTTGGTGACTACAGTGTCTGCATTATATAGGAATAGGAAAAGGAAAAAACAAACTGATACATTGGAAAATGATGGCATTGGCTACCGTATAAGAAAAGACCCAGTGACATGTACTCATTACTACAGACATAAAGTAAATTATTTGAGGCAATTGATATGTCATGATGAAACATTCTTTTGAAAAATATTGGACTACTATTTCGTGACTGAGTTCCAAAATAGAGGGAGTGAGCATGACCACACATTGCTATGGATAGAGAGTGCACCGGTCTATGGAAATGACAACAACTCACAAATTGAGCAGTTTTTGAAAAATACATAACATGCAACACAGACCATTTGGATCCAGAACTTGTCAAAGTTCATAGACATTACCATACAAGAAGCTATAAAAAAGGAAAGAATTCACATTGCAGATACAACTTCCCTGTGCCGCCAATGAGAACAACACGAATCATAGAACCAATTAGTTCAGAGGACAATGTTCTCATTGAGAAATCAAAATCTTTGTTCGCATTTCTAGAACAATGATACTTCGATGACTTAATTAGTTTCAAATACTTCTTGGCGGAACTAAATATAATATAAGATGAGTACATCCAAGTGATACAATCTACACTTAAACAACCAACAATTTTCCTTAAACAAAAACTTTCACATATTTGGAACAACAGTTTCTCCAAGGACATGCCAATTATGTGGAATGAAAATACAGATGCACAGTATGTCCTTAATGCATATGTTGTGGCATCATATTGTACCTTGTACATGACAAAGGTTGAAAATCTATGACAAGTGCATTCAGAAGAATACACAAAGAACATGAAAAAATTCAAATTGATGTTATGAAAATGATACGTACACTTAGAAATACATTGCTTAATCTTCAACAAATGTCTTCTCAAAAAGCAGTCCACATTGCACTTTCCCTACCTCTGAACTGTAGTTCAAGGAAATGTGTCTTCATAAACAGATCTCCAATTGACACACACATTCGTGCTTAAACCACCATCTTTGCTAGAACAAGATCCTGATAATTCAGAAGACGTGATATGTCACGCTATTATTGATTACTACCTCTACCATCCACCTCTTATTAAGCATATATGCCTTGTATAATTCGTATCACATTACACAAAAAATGGTACGCCCATATCAAAAAGAAAAAAACCAAATGTAATACACTTTGTCAAATAGAACAAACACAACGACTATGAAAACTTCTACAGATAAAAACTATATTTGTACGCTCCATTTGATCACAATGAAAACACATTAAAAAATAACTTCCCTAAATGGGAAGTTGCATATATTTCTTATGAGACTAAAATACAAATAAATGAGGCTAGATTTACATACAATGTCAACCCAACATGGGGTGATTTAGAAAGTGCACTTGATGAACTAGAAAACCCTGACAATGTTGATGAAACATTAACAAACCATAAAATAACTAGAACTCTCTGTGAGTCCTATGACTTGGAGGAAGATTTTCCTTGTCCTCGAGTAGTTGCCATTGAAAAACGTATCAATGTTGGGTTTAAAGTCACAAAACATTCTTTCTTTATCTAAAATGACAAATACTACATAGTTAGATGATGGTTGAATCAAGAACAACAAGAAATCCTAAAGGTCATTGCAATGAAAAAATGCTTAAACATGCACACTCATGTGCACTTGTTCCTTACAGGAAGAGCAGGAACAGGCAAGACATTCACAACGAAATCATTATTCCAAATGATTATTTGAATCTATGATTGAAACAGTTCAACTGACCCTATGAAACCAAAGGGACTAATAGTTTCATATACAAAAAAAGTTGCATATAATGTAGGTGGAACAACAATCCACTCCGCATTTTTAATGCATTTTAACAAGTCACATTTTCTTCCACTCAACAAGGAAGTGTTATATACCTTGTCTAAGATTTATGATGAACTACAACTTTTCTTCATAGATGAGGCATCTTTGATTGGAAGTCGCTTCTTATACTCCATTGACAATCGACTGAGAAACATAAAACATGTCCACACCAAATAATTTTGGGACATTGACATGATATTCTGTGGGGATCTTTACTAGGCGCAATCCATACAAGATTCTATGATATTTGAACAACCTACGTTAAATATGAAAACAATGATGCATGAATTTTGGAAAGACAACATAAAATTCTTTGAATTACATACTACAATACATCAGACAAATGAAACATTTATTGCAATTCCGAATAGAATGCGGACAAACAATTAAACATGTGATGACTTAACATATATCAATTCAAGGTGCATGCGAACTACACCCATAGACCCAACCTTCCCTTACCTATTCTAGAAGAATAAGGATGTTGCAATGCATAACAAGTACATGCTATCACTCATGCCTGACAATGATATCATCATCAATTTAATTGACCTTAAAGAAGACAACCATGGCAATGTACCATGTCATCAACATACAACCACTTTGCCTTTGCAGCTTGTCTTGAAATTAGACATGCTAGTTGAAATATATGCATGCAACTATGATTCAAAGGATGGTTTGGTGAATGGTGCAGATGGAATACTCAAATTTTATACCAAAACAAAAAAAAATGGTGTCCTCTGGATTAAGTCCCATGACCTGCATATTGGCCACCGACAAGCAAACAAGTTAGATTATTTATATAATTAAAACACTTCACGCAATTGCACACCTATATTATGAATATCAAAACTAGTATCGACATCGACAAAGACAACTCAACTAAATATTCGAAAATTGTTTCCAATTAAACTTCCATGTGCACGTACAGTCCATAGATCACAAGGGATAACACTTGATAGTGTTGCATTCGACCCTGCTGGAATATAAATATATGGAATTGTATACACAGCTCTGTTCCATGTTAGAAGCATAGAATCTTTGTATTTTCTAAGTGCTCTTACAAAAGATAACTTCAAATTCAAACATAAAGTTGATACTGAGATGCAACACCTTCAGACTAGTGAAAAATGGAATCTACAATATGATTACCAATCCATACAAACAAACTCATCTGTATCAATTCTCTCACTTAACACACACAAACTACATGCATATATGAATGTTATACTCAATGACTATGACACAATGCAATATGATATTCTATGCTTGCAAGAAACATACATGACATTATGCATGCAAAACAAGAAATTTCCAAATCACAATTGCATATCAAGTTACATTACACATGGAGTGATGATATTAGTGAAAAAACATGTAACAATTTTGGAGCATATGCATTTCGAAGAAAACAATGTTGAGATGGTGATAGCAATAGTAATCTTCCATGAATCCGAAATTGCAATATTGAATCTCTATGCCACTTCGCATGCAACATTGCCTAACATATTGAATGTTGTTTCAAATGCATTAGAACATTTACATCTAAATGAAACCATTATCATTCTAGGAGACTTCAATGTTGGCATGCTACAAAAAAGTGCCAGAACAAAAGAATTGGAAAACTACACATGCAATTACAGTTTCTGCTTTCTTTTGGATAAGATAAACCATGTACAAAATACACTTATTGACCATGTATGGTCAAATGTGCCCATTTCACAATACACCCTCTTTATCTTAGACACATACTGGTCTGATCATGATACAATTTGTATTGTACTTGAATTATAAAATATACATCAAGCATATTACAAAATCATATTTCCATGTCTCAAAGAATATCTGGTAATTTTTGGCACAAAACCAAATTATTTATCTAGGATCATCCAACTTCCTAATTTTTTCTGGTTCGTAATAGATTTTAGATAGAAAACATTCTATATAACCACAAACATGGATCAAGGAAAAAAAGGTACATGCTTCTAACACTATATGTTACTCTATTCCTTTGATTCTAATTTACTATATGTACATATTCCTTGTTTTTCCTTACATACCAACTTGCATTCATGTTCATTGTATTTTATACTTTCCTTCATTGAAACAAACAAAATAACTGGACAAGATAAAGAACTCTTAACCAAAAATGTAGAAGAAGACATATGAAGGTGCATGCTTTTACCCTTATTCAATACTCCATTTCTTTGTATTTCATTTATTTTGTGTATATTTATTCTACTAATTTGCACCTCATTTTTTTTTTATATGTAGATACTACATATCTTCCTACATATTAACTTATCTTCATGTCAATTGTATTTTTTGTGCTGCTACATTGAAATAAATAAAATTGTATTTAATATTTCTACATGTGTTCCTACATAGCAACTTAGCTTCATGTCCATTATATTCTCTGCATTTCTACATTGAAAAAAACTAGACTAATTGAACAAGAGGATGAAGTCTTATGTGCCACAACAGAGGAAGCTAAAGTACAATCTTCCAAAAGGTATACCAACAGTAATAGTAAATCAAACACAATGCATGTGCTTAATGTACATCCATATCAATTATGAATCATATACAATGCATATTCATATTTCATTGTTGTCATGTTTTATGTGCACATGTTTGCATATGAAAAAGTTGGACAAGTGGCATGGGCATGAGTAGTCAATCATTGCAAACATCAACACAACGACAAGGCCAAAGGTAAAGATTCATAGATTATGCTCTTGCTATGTTTAGGAAACAAATATCCTCAGTTATTTATTCATCTATTCCATGGTAAATATGTTGATGTCATATACAACACATTCTTTTTAGTTAACAAGAAGTATCTATGAGTACAAGTGAAGCACCCAACATAGTGCAAGGTATAGAGACTAAGAGGTATGGTTACAAAACTCTAACCTGCATACTTTATACAAATTGTGCATCTACTTGTACATTGATGCAAACAAAAAAATAAAAATAAGACATATAGATTGCCATTCACATTACTTTTCCTGTTCAAAAAAATGTCACCAGATCTAAACTTATACCACCTAATATACTATCAATAGAAGGCTTGAACAACTGTCGAACTTGACAACTGTTCATCAGAGACATAATGGTCATGCATAACACCTAATTAGACAAAGAAAACAAAAGTAGATGCATTATGTGTCAATACATGACAGACAATGAAGCCATGATGACATTTACACTGACTATCCTTACACAACTTGTCCAGAAACATGCAAAGAAGATATTGCCAGGTAATGGGATATCCATTAAAAATTTCAATAAATTACCGAAAATAGTATATGACCATGGTGATTGTGATCGGATTATATTACTCAATGAAACAAGTGTTGTTGAAAAAGTTCCCATGGTTTGCTCGAAATATCATTTCATACTAGACACAACAATCAACCAATTTGTAGAGAACAATGATATTTACCCAATTGGAACCATTGGTGCAGTTGACACATTTGCAAGAAAAGTTGGCTCGCAACACATTCTCCATATAAAATATGGAAACTCGGACAACGATAAGGAAATGGTACTATTTTCCATACCCAATTTTTTTTTCCTTTGATTTCACATACTCATATATCTCAGACATCTTACACAACTATTAAACTATTCCATGGTGGAGCTAAAATTGTTTGACACCTATGCAAATTTATTTTCCTCAATGGAATAACAATTGTATAAAGGGAATTTTCCAATTATGATGTTCAAAAATATAACGAAGAAAAGAGATGTTAAATAAATGATCTTTCACACAACCCAAACAACATTTGTAATAGAATTCCGAACATACATAGTATAGGATCTCAAGAAACTAACTAGATCCACAACTGTTGTATGTATACATATACAATTCCACCAACAATTTGCACAAAAAAATGCCTTCAACAATTTTGTGTATCTTTTTTGTTGTACACATATATATTATATTTTTCAATATATTAACTACTATGTTCATGTGTGTAGGTTGAGGGTGCTTTGGTTGCAACAAATGCCTACTCGACCCCCTTCGAGCTTGTATGTGCCAATTCCAAATCTCCTTCTTTTGCCTCTACGTTCATAAATGATGGCACAATTTATTGTCTACGACGCATTGCAAAATTCCCTTAAATATATAGTGATTGTGTCAATGATTTCATCTAAAACCTCAACAACACAATGGTACACTGTACAATTAGACAACCTCTATTACAAGATGTGATTCTTGGGTTGACGGAATTTCCATATGAAATATACCTGCAGAAAAAGGAAAAGATTGTTTGCTTGCTACGTGACTTCCGCATCCATAGAAAATTTACCTTCAATGAGGACAATGCCATACTACATATCGGCTTAACTAAAAATAAATAAATCATATCATGTGTTGACAAGAACCAAAGCATTATGATCTGTCTCTATCCATGTTACCCAATCAAGATATGAATAAAGTTTTTCACTACCATGGAAAAGTGAACTGGAGACGCATAAGATTGTTGAGTCTAGGAATGAGAAGCATGAGAAAATACATCATACAAAGTACCCAATTGTGAATAAATTAGGTTCATCATTTGAGGTGTGAAATGGCTTTCTCCTATGAACAAAACCATCAGGCATTTTCAATAATATTGCAAATTTTGCATTGTTCAAACTCCATTAAGTTAAACATTGACAATCTTTTCTAGAACTAGTAGTGTTAGAACATTGTCATGTCAACGTGATCTTGGTTCATAGTAATATCAGAAGAAAATGTTCATAGTCATATT
The DNA here is from genome assembly GCA_010110895.2 of Picea sitchensis. Classification (NCBI taxonomy): domain Eukaryota; kingdom Viridiplantae; phylum Streptophyta; class Pinopsida; order Pinales; family Pinaceae; genus Picea; species Picea sitchensis. Next base: position 212,536 of record SNQJ01S0008452.1, on the reverse strand, counting down.
GGTTCATAGTAATATATAAATCGACGGATTTCTTGGTTCCCATTTGGGAATTTGGTTATAGATGGGATACAATGCCCAATCTTTGCTGATTTTTTCTTGTGTTGTGTTTGCTAGACTTTTGATCATGTGCTTTGGTGTTGTAGTTCAGGGTTCTCATGGGCCTACTTTTTGGATTATGATTGGATAATAGATTCAATATCTTAGCGGTTTTTTCTATGATCTTAGGGAATATACATGACCTTCCTTTCCTTTTAATGCAGGCTCTGTGGAACAAATGTAATATGTAGTTCACTTAACCAATGTTACTTGATTAATGAAATTACCAAAACTCTTCTTTTGAAATATTTTGGAAAAAAGAAAGATATATGCTATCAACCACACAAAATTAAAATTCAAGTTCATCATTGTTATACTTATGCTCAAGTTGACAATGAAATAACTTTATTTCAACAAGCTTCCATTGATTTCTCTTTAGCTTTTCAATGCTTCTCTTATGAAAACACATCCTGGAAACTATAAGTATGACTCACTTTCTCTATTCTTTGATTGAAGTTCCTGTAGAGCTGTATAAAGGACTTCATAGTTACTGTTGGTCCTAAACTCTACACCTAAATTCTAAAGGGAAGAGCTAGGCCACCACAAGTTTCGAATGCTCTTTCTTTTCAATTTGTCGATCAGTTAGAGGGTTGGTTCACCAAGACAAGAGCATGGTGAGATTGGCAAGATGATATGGATGAGGGTTATCCTTGGCTACTATTGGACCAATGACAGACAAGTGACATAATAAAGGTAAAAACGGAGGGAAACAACAAACCATTCAATGAATAATCTGCTGCAAGAAGTTTAATACTTAAAATAATGTTTCAACACATTAAACAATGTATCATAAACACAATTACTGTCATAGGTTGCAATAAAAACAAATATTCATGAAAGCATTAGCTTTTATCACAGGTACCCCAAATGCACCCTAGTCTTCTGAAGTGACCAATAATTCGATCTACCAAATCAACCTCCCTATTATCAAATTGACAAAGGTGAATATTATGGGATCATATATATATATATATATATATATATATATATATTTGTGGATATTGAATTGGGATTTGTTTTTTCTTATTTTAGTTTTTTTAAGGCATTATCACAGTAAGAATGAAAAATTATGCTAACCCATTGTTATCTACAAAGGCCAAACATCAATAAGGCCTGTAAATCAACTATACATAGTTATAGCCAAAAATAAGTCATAGTTTATATTTTCATTTTCCCACACTCTTTTTAATGATACAAAGACAATACAAACTGAGTATGTGGATAAAATATTGGACTAGAAAATGATGATTTGGCAACAAGTGAAAATTCTAACCCACAATTGATTTCCAATGTCAAAGATCAATGACACTTGTAAATACATCTGCAAGAATATCCACAGAAATAAAAACCTTCATAATTTTCTTATTTTTTCAAAAAACAATCAACTAGATAGACATGCTACAAATATTTCAAGTTGTACTATATTGAAATGTCATCTGACAGTTCCTCTTCCTAGAGCTCAACTGCAGATCAACCTCTGTAAAGTGGGATTTCTACTCACATACAAAACTTTTAGGAAAAGGGCATCTTCCTCTGTCTCGACACCTTGTTCTAACACCATTTAAATTAACTTCAATGAGTTGAAAACTCACAAAAATAAAAAATCATATTAGGTGTGTGTTGATATATAGAAAAAACTAGAAAACACAATGGTCACAAAAGGAGATCAAATGAAATGGGTATTACTTACTTGGGATGAAAGTCACTTGGAAGTTTACAAATATCATTAAAAATGAATTATATAAAGAGATTAAAGAGATAAAACCCACAACGTAGGAAGGGAAATTTCCAAGATGGCAAGTCAGACTCCAATAATATATCAAGTTACGAGTGATGGGAATATTTGTGCTTTTTTTAGTAGCTATCTGCTGCACTACTCATAGTAGGAAAAAAATACGGAATGTTAACCTGAGATTAATATACTATTATCATTAACTAATTCAGGATTTCATAACTTCATCTCTTTGGGGCTCTGTGCTTCAGCAGAACTATATTTGTTCTGGATGGAAAAACTCCCAGAGTGATGTGTCATGATCTAGATGAGAGCCACATGTAGAGTGGTACAGGCCCGAAGTGACATGGCACTTCGGGCATTCAGATCTACGACACTTCGGCTATTTGTAGTCAAAAGGTTGATGTGTCACATAAAGAATATGTGCCATGTGTCACTTGAAACAATACATATGATGAACACAAAATATGCTTTAAACGACTTCCATGTTTTATGGTATATATGAGTGACACATCCCCTAACTAATGGATGCCATGTATTTGTGACAGTTTGATGACACGTGTCGATGATGAATTGATGCCACGTCTCTCCAGTACTTAGGGCTTCAGACGTTTCTGAATGCAGATCTTGTATAACTCCTAGAGTAGTATAGGCTCGAACTGATGTGGTCGCCTCACGTCACATGATGTCACATGTATTTACTGGTTGATGCCATGTGTCCTTCATGGATGACTGCCACGTTCCTTTGGCACTTCTCCCTTCTGGAGTTTCTATATGCATAGTTTGTATAACTCTCGGACTGGTATGGGCCCGGAGTCATTGACCATGTTTATTTCCAATTAACCCAAGATTAATGTATCTAATCATAAAGTATCTTGAGAGTTCTTGACTCCGGCTCTTTCGTTTTCGATGATTTTGACCTATTCTAGATTGAAAACTCCTTGAGTGGTATAGGCCCGAATTGATGTGGCACTTTGCGCATTCAGATCCATATCACTTCAGCTATTTGGGGCTTCACAATTTGCTACTTGTTCTTAAAACCTGCGCGATTTTGAAACTCCGAATGTTCAGGTGTCGTTGATATGAACCCACATATAGGTGTTAGTTTTATTCTGGAATTTGGGTTTTCCAAAGAATCTTCCATCACCATTTCCACATCTGAACCTCATCTTGTAAAAATGGACAATTTACTTATATGTCTAAGGATGACACCCTGAGTGCCCAATCTTAGAATATCTTCTTCATCTTGTAATATAATTGAATCTGTTAGAACACTTTAGGATTTTAAAATTTCAAATTTTAAAATCTTTTATTTTTACGTCTTAAAAGTAAAATTTCACCAAAAAAGCTTAGGGAATTGCTTTTCAATTAAATAAATCCATGATCATTATGTATTAATAAGACACTTACAATATCATTCATTGATGAATTCCATTAAATTTGATCAAATGAATCTCATGTTCTCCACATTATAAACCTGCCCTAATTTTAAAATTAAAACTTCAACGATCACTTTGGGACTTCATGCTTCGAGAATTTCAAGGAATCTAAACAAAAAAAACCCTGAACCTACAAAGTTCCGAAGTCCCGAAGATAATTCCTTGCGATAATATTTAAAAGGGTCTACAAATGAGTTATAGGAAACGTCAAAAGGTTGACGTGTCACATAAAGAATATGTGCCACATGTCACTTGAAACAATACATATGAGCACAAAATATGCTTTAAACGAGTGCCACATGGCATGTTCTATATATGAGCGCTGCATCCCCTAACTGGATGATTCCACGTATTTGCGACAGTTTGATGACACGGTCGGGGATAGATTGATGCTATGTCTCTCCAGTTCTTAGGGCTTCAAAGTTTTCAGAATGTGAAGCTTGTATAACTCCAAGAGTAGTACGGGCCTGAATTGATGTGGTCGCCTTGTGTCACATGATGTCACGTGTATTTACTGGTTGATTCCACGTGTCCTTCATGAATTATTTCCAATTAAACTAAGATTAGTGTATCCTATCATTAAATATCTCAGGATTTCTTGACTCTGGCTCTTCAGTGTTTGGTGATTTTGACCTGTTCCGGATTGAAAACTGTTGGAGTGGTACATGCCCCAAGTGACCTAACACTTCGTGCATTCAGATCTGCGACACTTTGGCTATTTGGGGCTTCACAAGATTCCACTTTTTATTAAAACCTGCATGATTTTGAAACTCTGAATGCGCAGGTGTCGTTGATATGAACCCACATATATGTGTTAGGTTTATGCTGGACTTTGGGTTTTCCAAAGTATCTTCCATCACCATTTCCACATCTGGACCTCATCTTGTAAAAATGATTCTTTGTAACCTAAATGGAAAGTTCACTGATATGTCTAAGGATGACACCCCGAGTGCCCAATCTTAGAATATCTTCTTCATCTTGTAAGATAATTGAAGCTGTTAGAACACTTTAGGATTTTAAACTTTTAAATTTTAAAACATTTTGTTTTTACCTCTTAAAAATAAAATTTCACCAAAAATACTTAGGGAAATTCTTTTCAATTAAATAAATCCATGATCGTTATGTATTAATAAGGAGTTTACAATATTATCTATTGATGAATTCCATTAAATTTGATCAAAGGGCTCTTGTGTTCTCCGCATTATAAACCTCCCGGAATTTTAAAAGAAAACCTTCAATGATCACTTTGAGATTTCACGCTTTAGGAGTTTCAAGGCATCTAAACAACAAAAACCCTTAATCTACAGAGTTCCGAAGACAGTTCCTTGCGATAATATTTAAAAGGGTCTACAAATCAGTTATAGGACATGTGCCATTAATTGTTTTCTTAGGTTGGCACCTAGCACTTGTTTTAAACATTCATGTCATCTTATTCGCTCATTTTCAGGTGAAACGTGTCGTCCGTCTTTCTTGACATGTCACTAAAAATCACGTCATCATTTCCACGTCACTCCAGGAGATTTACCTTTGGAAAATAAAACAAAGAATGCTTCTGGACCCCCGAGGGTTCCGAAGCTACGGGGTTTCAAATCCCTAAAATACATATAACGGTTCAAATGTTTACTCTGGGAATTCTGCCTTAAGAGGATTTCTATCATCCTTCATTCAAAACCCCTGAATACCGAAGTTCTGAAGTACTCAATGATAAGGTATTTTTAAAGCATGATTAATTAAAACATAAAAGTGATTCATTAATAATTAGTTTCTCCCGTAATTCCGCCTTCTGCAGTTTTGTGTCCTCTTACATTCAAAACCTGCAAACACTGAACTGCCAAAGTATTAATGGAATTTATAACTCACTAAGGTTAAATATTTTTGCAATCGCCAGTTAATAAATTCCATAGATTTTTAATAATCACCTTGTTAGTAGACCAATACGAACATTGATAGACTTTATGAATAAAGACATTTCAAATCTCAAGTCATTCTACCATTTGTAATTACAGTTTTTCATTTAGTAATTGAGAGCTTACATGCTTCTCTTATCACAATAAGGTTAATTTCATTTCTCTAATAATTATGGCACCACACAAACCAAGGAAGAGGCAAGATGCATCAACAGATGATTCCAACCCAAACACTGATATTCTCTCCGACACCACTTCGTGAATTATAGATGCCCTCAAGCCTTGGAAACAAGTCTACGATATCTTGGAACATGAGATTCTTCTCTATCTAGACGATTCAACGAAAGAAGAAGATGAGTCATTCTCAACCAAGCTTAGGTTGGTAGCTCAGTCTGAACTGCACATAATTGTTTCTCGACCAAAGATAATACCCTACAATGACATTATAGGCTAGGCTTTGGAGCACGTTGACATTCAAACCAGAAGCATTTTCAGTTACCAAAAAACCTCCATTGGATCCTTTCATTTTGAGGACATACAAGTAATGTATAAACTATCTTTCGCACCCAAATACACATATAATGCATCATTTATTATGGATTTTGAAAGGAGAGAATGCACTGAATATGGCAGAACTAGTCATCACATAATCAAGACTTGGTGGGGAAATCTAGCCAAGTTTAAATCTGACGCTCATGGTATATATTCCACAACATCTTTAGATGCTCACATTTTATACATTTCCATGATTCTCTATCGGCTATTTGGAAGGAAAAAATTTACACATTTCACAGTTGAATGGGTGTTTATAATCAATGAAGTGGCCAAAGTCTATACTTTCAACTGGGTAAAAATGTTGTCGAATAACCTAGCTAAGGAGGTTGGCTAGTACAAATAATTGAAATCAAGAGGCCAACATTATCTTTTTCATGTTTCTGCCTACATCATGGATGCTATTTTCTTCATTACTCTATTTCCCCTGATGAACTGGAGCTAGACCCCAACTAGTTCCGAGCCTACACATTTCTACCACTCCAAAATATGGGAAGAAAATGCTAAAGATTTATTTTATGAGATCTGTGACAATGTAGTGGTACCCATTCATGTATCTATCTATGGTCATCCTCCACCCATGATTTCAGAGCACATTATGGGGAACTTAGGAACATTTGCAGATTGGTACATTGAACAAAACTTCTCTTACATCAGAGTGTTCGACTGTTCCATTTCTCCCAATGCCCTTCCAAAATTATTGCCTGATAGGATGGTCTGTAGAGAAGTGGCATACCGAACAATCACAAGAGGAATTGACAAAGACTTGAAAGTGGCTCAAAAAAAGGTATGACCATCTTTTCCCATACAGGTTGGCATGTTTACATTGTTAGATTTTGGTCATTCAAAAGTCAAGGTTTTGGCCTTAGAAGATGTCAAATTAGCTGACATTGAATTAAAAAAGCATGATCCTCATAGAATAGTAGAGAATCATTTGTCCCAATTCAACATGAAAATATATATACACGAAGACTCCCCTTATGACAATGTTTTCTGAGGAGCTAGATCCTATGAAGAAGTCAAAAAAAAAAATTTAGTCTCTACTTCCTGAACAATAGGTTGGTTTCCTGAGCTTTCAAAACCACAGAAGGAACAACTTGCCTAATATTTTGCAAGGATATTCAAAGCCCGTTCCATCTTCACATGAAACTAGATCCATAGAACCCTAGCGATGTAGCTCCACTAAGGACAAAACTGAACAAGTATTGAACAACAGAGATGCATTATTTAAACATATTAAAGCATCAATGCCAGGCCTAAATGATCAAGAGTTATTATATTTCCTTGAAGCCTTCATGAAAGATGATCATGCTTCTTCCCCTTCATCATGAGTTACTACCACTGTTACTCCTAGTCTTACTAGTGCAGAAAAGTCTATTGCACTTATTTCCCCTATTCCCTCAACAATTCCTTTATCAACCATTTTTGAGGTTCACAGTTCTGAAGTCATCCATATAGATGAAATCACTCCCATCTTGGCTAAAGATATGCACCCATCAAATTTCTTTTTCAATAATAAAAGAAAATCTATCATAAAAAAAAAATCTCACCAGAAGGAAGGAATGGCCACCAAGAAACACAGAGTAGTATAGGATGGACTGAAAAAAAATGACCCTGAATTTGCCAAAGAGGTTGCATATTAACTAGGAGCATTTTCCACTGCCAACCAATGGTCAGTGGGAAATATTTCAAAGCAACTGTAAGAAAAGTCTCTCTTGGTTGAATGCTTGCAGAATGAAATGTAGAGCACAGAGCAAGTTATTAGGAGCAGAATGAATTATGACATAAATAAAATCGGGTTGGCTTATAAACAACAGATGAAGAAGCTACATGAAAAAATGGAGATGACTATCCAGAATAGTAATTCCACAATTTCTCGACGAGACGGTTCAATACAACAGTTGCAAACCATAATAGTTTCACTGGAAAAGACAAACACAAATAATACTTCATTCCAAAAACAAGCATCTGAAAAGTTGGAAGCTGTCAATCAAGATCTATATCAACAAATGGATACTATTCAGAAATACTATAAGGCAATAAATAATTCTCTGAAAAATATTTATGACAAAGAAAATGATGCATGTATGGCCATATCCAAATTTCAGGAATTCATTGTATGCAGGTAGAAAGCCAATATTCCTGGTCTGGCCCCTTTTTCACAATCTGAACAGGTGAAAGATGAAATGACCTTGAAAGTTTGGGAGACAAACCTACAAGAAAGAAAGAATCTTGCTAGGGAGGCAAAGGATGCTTGTCTGAATACCTTGTCTATTGTAAGGACATAATTAGTTGAATTCAAAGGTAATGATATCTCTGAGACACCCGAACAAATTGACATAGAAAAGAATAAATAAAGCTCCAGAAAGAATAAAGAAAGTATACAATCTATCATCCAACAAATGAACCGGATTGATTTGATCAAGATCAACAAGTTGTTGCTAAAACCTAGTTTGCAACACCAAATTATAGCCCGAACAGTAATGAAGATCTAGGAGAAGCTACCACTAGTACATAAGAAGGTATTTTCCTTCGAGTTGAACAAGAACATTGAACCTTCGATATTTGTCATAACATTGATGGAAATGTGTACCCAGTTCAATGAATAATGTAAAGCAAGCACATTCATGACCAAATAAAGGATCTTATGAAGCGCCAACACATCAATCTATAACTCAACAAAATCTGCATTTTGTTTTTCAATTTGGATTGAATTCTATATTTACAACAGATATTGTGGAAATTCTAACTACTTCTAGTTAAGACATTTTTTGTATAAATACATAGATCTTACATATTTTCCAGACTTCTTCTAGCTGAATGTAAAATAAAGAACTTATCGAATATTAATACAAGAGAAGAAAAAGATTCTAAGTCTCCTTTGATTTGAGTTATGTGTTTTCCCTTTGTTTCCATTTTCTCTTCATCTTAGCTTCCTTTTGTACTTCTTCAAGATTGAATAATTACAATTTAGTAATACATCTACTATGAACTTGATACATCAAAAGTCCATTCAGTTACAATTTTTTCCTCTGTTTCTACTGTGAGTAAAAACAAGACCTATGATCTATGTAAATTGTTGCATTCTTAATCATCTATCAAGGGCACATCTTCATTTTTCTACTACTGCAAATGAGTGTAATTCATACCTTGCTTTATTTTAACACTTTTGTCAATCATTTCTACATCACTTAAAATTAAATTTACGACTTAGATAATGAGATATTGCCTCTGTATTATATTATCATAAATTTCACATAAAGTTACATCTTAAAAGCATTGTAAAAATGCACACATCACACAAGACTCTTCCATTGAATTGGCTAGTTCATGCCATGCCAATGCAAAATAACTGGACAATCATTAAAGCCATTAAAACCCACTTCGTCAACCTTGCTATCTTGACATTTTCAGAGCAGAATTGGAAGCTGGAACCCCTATTATTAAGAACCCCTTACAATAAATGTTGAGGAATATGGCATTTCATGTCGCATATGCTAACAGAAATTCGAAAAAACTGGTGAAGGAAATCACAATCAAATAATATATCAAGTTGCCTCATGCCAAATATCCCGAACTGCCGAATCGACATATTTCGGACAATCTATTGTGATCAACGATTCCCTCTCTCTTTCAAGATCAATGACTCACAGTTACTTCAAGCCTCCATACCTCTACATTTATTCCCAATTCAACCCAATAAAGCTACCATGCAACACTTATTCTTAAATATCATAAAATAAAATTATTTCATTAACAGATTTAAGAGGAAAATGGAATAACAAAATATATTCATCCATTGTAAGAAAATTTTCTTACAAATAGGAAACCTATTACTCATTAATTAACAACTAATAATAAAAAATATTTTTTTCCAAAGAAGGGAAACCCATTGCTCACTAATTGTTCACCAACTAAAATAAATTTATCTTTGTACGAGAAAGAATGGAATTTGGAAAATAACGATGACTACTAATTTATCAAATATAAAGACGACGATGTCAATGAAGACGTCCTTCTCTATGCTTCATGCATGACTTGCTACTAAATACACAACTAGAGGCAGAATAACTGCCAACACTGTTCTCACGCTTCTGTTTAAGCACTTCCATAAGGTAACACTTGTATTAAAGGTTTGATTTGATTAGATTTTTTATTTTGGTAAAATTAGCATAGATTTATCTTAATTCTGGTTGGACCAAGTGTTTAGAGGAATCAAATATTTGGAGGTGCAAATCCTTTCTTAATCTTAATCAGTTTTAGAGTGAAAAAGATTAAAACTTACATATACAATTTTCATTTATTTAATTTTTTTTATTATTATTTAAAAATGAAACGTGTCAACTCCCCTTATAATTTAGGTACGGAATCACACATCTACCTGGACTATAAAATTCTCCTCTCAATTCAACGAGAAAACGATTTATTAATAATCTCAACTTAACAATTGAACAATGAACCATAGATTTGATCTAAAATCTCAACTAATGTAGTAGTCATTCATTGCTTAAAAGTTAAAACCTCAACTAATATAGCACTGATTCATTGCATTTAGAGAAGCTAAGAAATCTACAGATTGGATAGAGAAAACCCTTTGTCTATCTAAATTACCCAAAACGTATTTGGGTTAAGATTTACACAGTACAGATTTAATCTTCAATGATAGAAGCCATATATTAGATTGTACCTGTAATAAATTTGAATACCAGTACCACAGTAATGACTACCCAAATGGCATTGCCCCCAACGACTCCATTGAATAAAGGATCTGTGAGATAGAGAGGAAAAACAATACACGGTGAAAATCCAACCTTCAAAGTGTGTATAATTTTACGTGGACCATCTTAAGCCATTTCACAAGCTTGTTTAAAGAGACATGGGCGATCTGGCTCTCCAGTTTTTGAATTTCACAGGATGTGGAGGAATATTATCATTATCAATATCCATCTTGAACGCCTTCAATTTTTCAGACTCCATTATCGTTCAGAGAGTCAAACAACCAGCCATCACCTCCAACATTTATAATAAAAGTAAATGCTTGAAGCAGTTGTATATCTGTTTTAACTCAAAGACTCTTCAAGTGAATCGATTCACTTGAGAAGTCATAATCTAACGGAGTGGGTTAACTCGAGAGCAATTTTTCTTTCCTATTTATTTTTTCTGCAGGTTTTTTGGCAATTCATTTTTAAATTTTTGATCAATTTAGAATTTTAATTGGTTTTCTAAGTATTTGGATTGGTTTAAAATAGGGCAAAACCCCTAAAATAAAACTCTGAAATATATGGAACTTTAATTCATACAAAACTCAGACTACCCCTAAAAATCTAACAGAATTCAAGTAAACTTTGAAGAAAAATAATCAATAAATACTTAGTTGTATAACAATAAATGAGTAATTATCAATATAGCAATAAATGAGTGGATAATATGTATCGTGCACTGATGTAATCAATTGTATATAAAGCTACATGCATCATTGGATAAGCAACATGTATATGTTTTTCATTTTGCGGATAGTGGTTTTGCTCAGTTGCCTTTCATTAAAATTTAAAATAAGATCAAGTAAATTTAACTTACCAAATTGTAAAGGACGCTTGGAAAGCGTATTTTAATGTGGGTTTAGTTTTCAAAAATAATATGGAGAGTGAGTAAAAAGTGTATTTTAAAATATATGTAATTTTTCTAATAATTTAAGAGGTGAGTGAATAATTAGATAAACTCATTTTTGTAATTTAAAAAAAAAAAAATAGATATTAGATAAGGTTTTGTAATGAGTTATTTATTCATTTATTATGATGAATGATTTCAATTTTTTATTATATTTAAGTATTAAATGTTTTTTTTTTTAAATTAGTTGAATTTTTTTTAATGAGATAGTTTTTTTTATTTTATATGATAAATGATTTAAATTTTTTACAATGTTTAATTATCAAAATGTTTGAAACATTTTGAATTTCCAATTCCATCCATGAGAAGAGGGTCTCCACAATTCATGGATTATTTCACATTTCCATGCCAATACAATTCCATCCATGAGAAGAGGGTCTCCACAATTCATGGATTATTTCACATTTCCATTAACATGTAATTTTGTTCGTGACTATCTTAGTTTAAGCGCATATTATATATATATATATATATATATATATATATATATATATATATATATATATATATAATGAATTTTGCTTAAGAATGGGAAACTACACTATATACAAAGTAAGTTCACCATAAAACAAACATTAAAATGTTTGGTTTAATGTTCCTTTGTTAATAAATTTCCATGTATAAGAATGTACTTAATGACTGGCCTATCCATGTGGTAGTATTAAATGTGTAATGAACTTGGATTCTAAACAACGTATTGATAATGTCCTAATAAAAAAAATAACAAAAGTGATCTAACAACAATTATAAAAACCCATGAAGCAATTAATCAATAAACCACATAGCATTTATTAAACATTTTACACTGTGAAATTAACATACAAAACATAACAAAAAAATTATATTTTAACAGGGAAACCAACTTAATGTGTACAAAGGACGTTCCTCATAGCCATAGGCTTCTTGTTCATTTTATATCAACAACAATCCACCCCCAAGATGAGGCTATGATTCGACAAGGAGTATGGCTCTTTTTTCCACTGTACACACACTTAACGGTGCAATTCCTAGGTTTCTACTTGAACTACAATTTCGATCTGCCATCTCTCTTTTCCCCTCAATGTGCACAACCCAAGGAATGGTTAGCTAGAAAATCTCACAATTCGTGAATCCAAAAATTCTCAGTTGTTCTAGGAGTGCTCACAACAACCCTCTCAGGGATCTGGGGCCATTTCCTCAACATGAAAACACACTACAAGATCATAGCCTAATTTACAGAAATAAAACCCACATTTTCAGCATAAACCCAACCCTCTCATGGATGTTCTCAAGCATAGCATGGATGGTGCTCTTTCTTAGCACCTAGCTCTCCTCTTGCTTCACAATATCAACATGTTAAAATTATTCCCCAAAACCCATTCAAATTCCTTTTCTTCTCACACAAGTTTGACTCTCACATTCCCCAAAATGTGGCTATACTCAAGCATCATAAATCAATGGAAAGAATTTTCCCACCTAAAACTCTTGCATCATTCAATAACTTTTTTGATATTTCAAAGGAGATAAACTTTAAGATGAAATGGATTGTATTAATATAAATGGGTAACCCCTTGCACCCCCCTTTGGACCTCTCTCTTGTGGAATCATAGCCCTCCATCATTATTGTCCCTCTCATATCGTAACTAATGATTATTATTTTTATTAATTATTCCAATTTACATCTTACATAGGTCAACCCTTGGCCATATTAATCCATACAGGTTCTCTAGCCCAACACATATTGACTCACCAAGTTAAATCACATTGGCAAAATTACATTATAATTTGTGGGGATTAAAACTAGGGATGTTACATTCTCATCCCCCTTATTTTTGTATTGTCCTTAGTGCACAATATTGTATTGGTGTATATACATATTGCAATGATAGGCTCTCCAACTTGAAACGTCATATAGGCCCTCTGACCTAATCACAGATGCACTCTAACCCAACACACACACACACACACACACACACACATGCACTCCAACCCAAAACATATATACATAGGCACTCTGAGACAAAACCATACATAATGATTTCACTTTTTATAATTCTTGCAACAATTCCAACCAACAATCTCTCATTCCCCTTAGTTTTCACAATCCAAGGAAGTGTACCCCCTTCTCTGTTGTGTAGTCCCTCAGGCTATACCACTTCTCTCTAGGGCTCCAACACAGATCTACCAAGAAGTTTTGGAGTTACTACTCTAGGAAATCCAACTGCAACAACTTACACGATTTGTCAATTCCCAAAACAATTCCAACCAACAAACTTTCATTCCCTCAAACTGCATAACCCAAGGAAGTATACCCCCTTCTCTACACAATAGTCCCTTAGGCTGTACTAGTTCCCTCCAAGGCTCCAACACAAGGTCACATAGGAAGTCTCAAAGTTGTGGCTCTAAGAACTCTAGTTGTCATAATGGAATATCCAAACTTTCAAATAGTTGTAGATGTGCCTCCTACATTGCATCCTTCATCTCCACTTTGCTTCTTTCAAGTTGCAACAAGTTTATTGAACTTTACCCATTTCATGCCTTTGTCCTTGATCTCCATTTCCCTATGGTGCTCTTCTTTCCAAATACTTGACTCATATCTTCATTCTTTAATTGTTCCTATATAATCCATCAAGAAATATACATGTTATAGTCATTATCACATATCAATTATTGTATTCATAGGATTTCTTGACTCCAAGTTGTAATCCATGTATTAAAAAAAAATTATAATTATAAATCAATACTTATCTTTATGGCTATCTTGTGCTTCGCAAAGATGCCACAAGTAAGAATCCATCCCACATTCCTTCCTGACACACCCTCTTGATTCTAGCCACCATTCCATATGCATTATTAAGTTTCCTTTCCTTGTTATATTCACCCTGACACACCCTCTTGATTCTAGCCACCATTCCATATGCATTATTAAGTTTCCTTTCCTTGTTATATTCACCCTCCAGGATTATGCATTCCCTTCTCCTCTTCTTAGTCCCTCAGGTGATCCATCATTTTTCAAGGTGTTTTGTGCAAGGAGAGCACCAAATTACTACTTTAATGTAACATCCTTAAATTCCTGAACATTTTTTTATTTTCATAAACAATTTATTTCCTAGCTGAAACAATAATTTCTTAGCATCATAGTGATTCTCATAACAACAACTTTAATAACTCAAATTTATCAATAGAATACTGTTTTC
>SNQJ01S0008452.1:147274-193383 GCA_010110895.2 Picea sitchensis | reverse complement strand
AACCCCGATGCCTCCAATAGAACTTAAACCCTGTGTAACTTCTGTCCAATCGGACGGTTGACGGGATTTCAAGAATATTCTCCACGAGATCTTGACCGTCAACTCCAAATATGTTATGCATTGTTGTAGCTGCTGGATCACTTTTTCAAGTTGCACTACTTGTTGTGGAATTCTCCCTTCGGCCTTTACTTCTATGAATGTCACAGAGCGAAGCGCTCTGTTGACCATTTCTTTTACTTTGAGTTGCTTCGTGAGCAACTGTTCCTTTTCTTTTTGCAGTTGTGATTTTTAATCATCCCACTTTTCTTGGAGGGAAAATTTTTCCCATTCTGCAGTACTGCGTTGCTCTAGAAGGACTTCCTATAATTCTACCAAAGCTTGGGTGGCTTGCGCTAATTCTTCCTGCGCTCATCGAAGGCGAGCTTCGACTGTGTCATCTATTTAGTGGAGCTGAGCTGGCTCATCTCCTAGTTCTGGTGTTCCTAATGGCAAAGGCGCAGTGGAGACTACACGACTGGACTGTAATGCTTGTTGTACTCCTTGGAGCTCAATATCGATTCTATTGTACATCGCTTCCTGACTAGCTTCTTTTTTCTCTGCTATCTCTAGCGAAGCATCATTCAGGGCCGCTATAATGAAATTGAAGTCATCTGAGGTGAGGATAGCTTTCATTTTAGTCATAGAAGATTTTGATTTCTTCCGAGAGGAAGGCTTCAGGGGGGGAATCCTTCCTTTTCTTTGAGGGGTCCTCCTCATCTCTAGGCGGTGTGACCTCACCTTTCTTCTGTTCAACTTCTACGCCATCTATCTATCCTCCATCACCTCCTTGCTCTAGTGATATGGAACCAGTCTTCATGAATGCACTGTCTAAATTCTGAACCTCTTCAGTTTTCTTCGTCTCGCTAGGTCTGGGTGTATCCTGCGCAGTTTCTGGACTATCTATATCGGATATCTCCACAGGGTTTGTTGGAGTGAGGAGGTCCATCAACCAGTCCTTGGTGATCTCCTCCAAGTCCTCCTTCTTTAGCTTGTAGTAGGACTGAAGTTGTTTCTTGTGCTCATCAGCCTGTGCTGTGATATAAATGAAATGGCGGTCTGTGTTGAATTTCATCAAAGGTCAGAACCTGTGTAAAGTATTCATAGTTATACGAGGCATGGACTGTATGGATACATTCAATTGGTTGTAGTATGTGTGAAATACAAAATTGGACTGCCACTGTTTATTCATATCACTTGAATACCATAGTGTGATGAACTTTGCAGCCAATGGTTCAAAGGGCTCAATGTCCGGGAAGGTCGCACCTTCCGGCATCTCCCAGGCAATGAAAGAGATCAGGATCAATAGCCAACTGAAGTGAAATTCATACCCTTGATCCTGGGCTTCTCTGCAGTCAAGTTCTAATTGGTTCACCAGGTACTTTGCCCAATTCATTTGTAGGCCCTCCGCGCACTTCCCTGCGAGGTCGACTACAAAACCAGTGACTTGGGTGGGTCGGTTCATTCGTACTAACTTTCCTATAATCAATTGACAGGAAAAGCACATTGCACCACTCTGGATAGAAGATACCTTGTATCCTGGCATGCCCTTCTTGACATCGTCGTAGGTGTCTTTGATCCTTTAAGCTAGAGCGCAATCCATTGTTTTTCCAGGATAGAAATGCTGTGGGTTAGGGCCTTGCATACTTAGCCTTGTGATATGATTTATCAACGTCAGATCCACTGTTATGCGATGGTTTAACCATAGATAACCTCCATGGTAACAAGACAAAAACAATTTGACATATGCATTCACCTCCTGGTGTCGTCCGAAGTGCAGAATCTTCATAATGTTCAGCAGGGTGGACTGTGCGAGGTTATGGGTCCATGGATGAAGAATGATCTTCAAATTATTTCCCTTGGTTCTCGTCAGGTAATTATGTGGGGTAAGCATGTTGTAGACCTTATTTTGGCTGAGGTTGAAGTCACTAAAGTTCAACGTTGCAATCTTTTCTTGGTCTGCGTGAACTGCAAGTATCCCTTTTAGGAGGTATGCAATGATCAAGGCATACTCAAATTATCTAGGCACACTGTCTCGATTTATTGTACCGCTCGGAGGTGGTAGATAGATGGGTAATATGCTCAAAATAAAATTAACATTCACAAGATCATCCCTATGCTTAGTTTGCTTTTCATCTAATTGTCGGGATGGTCCGGCTTGAGCAGTTGACGGAGAGGCTCATAGTCCTCTCGTGGATGATTCTTGTACACCTGTGGATAATCCTCTCCCCGACATGACTCTTTTAGTCATTAGTTCAAGGAGTACTTATGTCACTGATTCTTTGATTGCGTTGAGTTCCCTGGACATATGCACTCAGTATTAATTAGATCAGGGTCAAATTAACTTAGACACTGCAGTGAGATAGAGAGTAAGAGCACAACAATCACTATATAAACTTGGCTTAGTCTGTGGGCTCAAATTCTCAATTAGCAAAAGTATTCTCGGTGCATGGAGAAACGGGATAAATAGGTAACTCGACAACGATTTGCTTGCAACGAGTATGAAGCCTCCATTAACCCTGTTCTGTCCGTTATGGCATCGTCCAATGGTCTGATGACGAACCATAATTTCCTTTCTTCCCATTCATAGCATCGATCGAACGGTTATAATGTCCCCAACAACTATATTGCTTCGCCATGGTAGAGTGCTATGTGTCGTTGTTCTGATATCCCGGGGAAGTTCCAATTTTGCAAATTTCCCTCCTACGAAGTTCCCTCTAGAACTTTCTGTAACTTTTCAATCTTAGCCCTCTTCTTACTTAACTTTCTAGTCTTCTTTCCAGTGAGCTTCGTCTCTGTATGTATTTTTCCATTTTGATTCTTATCTTTGTTTGACATAGTCACTGCACGTTGCTGATATTCTTTCCTAGGATTCAAGGGTAGTAACTCTTATTTATCTAGGATAGCTAATTCATTCTTCTTTGAGTCCTCTAATGTTCTTGCAGCTTCGACATCTAGGCCTCTAGTGTTAAATATATTCGATCTCTTCTCCTATTCTTCAATCAAGTGTCCTTCTGGTCATAAAATATTTTAATTCTTGTTTCTTCTGCTCCAAAATGTTTTCTTCTTCCTTTCGTCTGGCTTGATCTGTATCAATCCAAGGTTTTCCTAGTAGCATGGTTAACAGGGCGATGTCTTCAATAAATTTAATAATCTCAAAATATTCTTCTATCGAAGTTCCATTGGAATTCATAGATATATAAGCAAGCCTTCCACATAGGTTTACCAGTTTTCCTTTGAATAATCCTACTTCTCCTAATGAAGGAATCATAGCAGGCCTCCCTATAGCTTCCCAAGTTCTCTCTGTTATGATATTCACCTATGTCGAAGTCTCCTACTTGATCTGAAATCGGATCCAGAAGCCGGATAGGGCTTGAAAAATGCTCAAAAATGAAAGTGCTCGGAATACAACGAAATCTATGCCATTGCGTCCATCTCGTCTTCCTAATTCTGGTGGTATATTTACTTTGTCAAATGGGCTCCGTATGGAGAAGATATTGCGTTCTGTCCGAAAAGTCAAACAGGCAAAAAAATTTGCTGACTGTGCAGTTTGTATAGTCTATATGGACGCTGACGTGGCAGGTCTGTACAACGACACATGGCAGGTATGTACAGCAACACGTGGCGGCTCCAGGGAGTGCATGCAGATTTGGTCGATTTGGCATATGGTTGGATGTATCCCGAGGTGACACATGTCACCACTGAAAGGGTGACACATGGCATGGGTGACATCAGCGGCTGACGTGGCAGGCTGACGTGGCAGGTGACAAGGTAGTACGGAAGTTTGACATGGCACACACGTGGGCAAATCAGAAGCTAACACATGGCGTGTTCTGGTTGGTTTTTAAGGTACCATGTGGCCCAGTCACAGGCTGCCACATGGCACCATGTGATTGGTTGTTGGTTTATGTGTTCAAAATTTGTGTGGCATGCACGGGGATTGAACCGGCGACCTCCCCTCTGGTTGAGGACTAACCAGGTCGGGCTAACCGCTCTCTCTATGGTTAGTTCTTTTTATGTGAATGGAAATAAATTTATTTGAATTTATTAAATGTATTGACCGGCGGTAAAAAAGGGTCGAGGCTTATCCCCAGCCCTCGGCGCACACGACTGCACCCTATGTGACTGTTACCCTATCCATAACACAATGCGCGGGGTATATGTGGATTAGCCCACGGTTCGGTCGGGTTCCATACGACTCGAAGCCATTACCTTTGAGCGGGGGGGGTTTGTTAAACCACCAGCAACGTGGTCCTATTCGTATGCCGAGAACCAGGAGCCTAGCATGAAAAGGGGGCCAGCGCCATGGCATGTGGCCATATGGAGCCCAATATGACTAGCCAGAGGGGGCGCATGCCCAGGGTTTGGGGGCTAGCGCCCGATTTTTGTATAAAGTGGGTTTTATGCCATGTTTTGGTTATTTTTGGTTAATTATGCCTATTTTTAGCTAATTCCTTCCATTTTGGGGGGATATTGGGCATTTTTTGAGGCCAAATTCTTGGAGGAAGTTGGAGCTGAGCAACCAACTCCAAGGATGTATAAACCAGGCCTGTTTGAGGCCATTAAAGGGCAGTCAGAGTAGATTTATGCTAAGGAAAAGCCAAGTCAAAGCCATTTTGATGCAGAGAAGCCTTTGAGGTGGAAATGCTGTCGGACCATTTCTGGAAGCTCTGGACGTCCGTTTTGCGTGTTGTTTTCTTTGCAGGGTTCTAGAGATTTGGGAGAACAAGACCAGATCAGTCTTGTAGCCATTTGGCATTGCAGTGATGTACTTTTGAGCATTTGGACAGAAATAAAGAAGCCTACCCCATAGAGACAAAGGCCTGGAGACGTAGGCAAAGTTGTGCCGAACTCCCTTATCAATCTGTGTGTTATGGTTTGTTGTTTATCTTTCATTTCAGATATACATATGTGTATATGGCTGTTATAATTCCTCTTCTTTCCTCATTCTTTCACTAAGTTTCTCAAATGGTTAATTAACACATGCAAAAATTAAAACTCAACCATAGTCATTTAAAAGATCCTATGGATCACTACTCTTGCTTCAAGGCATTCTTTTTCTTTCAAGATATCTGATAAGATGACATGTCGGTGGTCATTCAGGGTTTCCTTCATCTGTAGCAATACTTTCTATGATTCTTTTTGGGATTCTGCTATAGTCTCTGGATCTACCTTAGGGTTTTCTTGATTTAGATTCATTCATTCAACTTTAGCAATCATTCTAGGGAAATAAAACACTTCATGGTCCATAGCTTTGCAACAAAGACAACTAGGTCTTTTTCCAGGGCATTCCTTAGCAAGATGTCCCGGTATTTTGCAGCTGTAACAGAGGGTTAATCCTCTCTTTCTTTTAAATGTTCCCCATCTTCTCTTTTACTGCACACTAGGATCATAGGAGATAACCTGCAACAAATTCTTTCTAGGATCCTGCATCCACTTGTTAGTCCAAACATTCTTTCTATGCATAGGTATAACATATATTTCACTATTCTTGTCAGATCTACTCATATCAAGCCTTCTTTCATCTATTAGTACCCTATATTTCAAGCTAGGACAAAACCTATCAAATATACCTAGATCCATACTTTAGAAACAAAAATTTCCACTTATCTTACTTTTAAAGAGTACAACGCTTTCATATCTATAATATTCCTACTATTCTTACCTTTACCAGAGCACAGAGCTTACAGATATGACCTCTTTTCTATAGATCTGACCTTCCTCTTGGCATAAAGCTTCACAAGTTAAGTAAAATACTGCGCACTAGGAAAACAGATCTATGCATGGCGCTTTCACAACTTCAGGATGAATCTTTGCACAAAGCTTCTTCTTTCTCAGCTCCCAGTAATCATAATTTCATCTCCCAACAACGGAGCCATTTGTTGGCACAAGGGCATACCCAGGGTTCAATGCTACAACAACACACCAACAAAACCCTAACTACCAGCCCTTTCGACAACACCTATGAAGCAGATGAAGTCTCACCCAAGGTAGAGGTAGGGGTGGCTGCAAGACTCAGGTGTCTGCAATCTTAGTTGGGACACAGATCTATGATTATGATACTTAGTAGAGCACTTAGCACTGTCAAATCCTTAATATGCAATCAATATATACTTCGCTAATAAAACAAAGCTTCGCAACATTCACACTAATATAATGCAATTAAGAACTTAACACAAACAAATGGATCAGATCTAGCAGAAGCAAGCACTAAGCACATTCATAGAAGTCAGATCTAACATTCATATTACAAAGTATAAGCAGATCTATCTATCTATATCAAGGCACTTAGCAAGAGAAGTTATAAACACATCAAGACAAGCACAAAGTGGAGCAACATAGTGTTTACGTGGTTCACCCCGCCCTGGGGCTATGCCCACCAACTCTTCTTATTTATTGTCTTTAGTCAATAGGTTACATGCACAGAGCCTCCAAACCCTTCTCCACATAGGAAAAAATATTTGTGCAGCTCACTAGATCCTTCTTCCTTGCATTACAGCACAAATCCTTCCATTATCTATTACAACCAGTTGCACTTATCTCTGTAAGTCTCTTACAATTATGAACAAAGCACTTGCAGACTCTACTTGCACTTAGCATACATTCACATCACATAGATGCACCACCACTTCTATCTAGCCTAAGCATCTATTTATATATTACAAAATAGGCCTAACCATGGGTAAACCCATGGGCCAACATCCCAATCCCGTTACATAATCCCAAAAACCCAAAAAAGACCCAAAAAGGGGTCAAGATCCCATGATTTCCGCTTCGTAGGATCCCTTCACCAACCTCTTGATCAACATTCTTACCATATTTATTTATTTTCCTACGATGGCTATTGTATGCAGTGGACGTAGCATTGACATATTCAAGCATGAGATACAAATTTATCTTGGATACATAATCCATCATTAGTCACATTCAATTATCATAACATCATTATTGCATATATAACAACAAGATATTTTCAGTCTACAAGCATGTGATATGTATGCCCAAGCACGTCCATATGCATTAATGCAATTCTATATGCACCAAGCATTCACTATCAGTAGATCTACTAATGCATATGCATTCTAGATTCATTGTATGTGCTTCACATCACTTTAGCATGCTATCTAGTGCACATCCATTCAGATTCTTGTGCTCTGTGTAGACATCCCAAGATCCCCTTAGATCCTTGTGGCCCTATGCACTATAATTCTGCTCATTTGTACACTATATCTCCTTGATTTGAATTTGTTTATCCAAGTCCCACTTAGCCATATTCTAATTCCAACTAATATGTCCTATTGGTACCTTTCTTCACTTATGAAATCATGCCGCAAATTTAACTTGTTGGAACCTTCCAGCACCTTGGAATGAGTAAATTCTATCATTCCATTCTTATTAATGTTGCAGTATCCTCCAACCAACTTACCCAATAACATTATGGAACTCATTTCCATTATCTCTAGCTATCCATTATCTTTTCTCAATTTTAAAATACTTCTTTTCACTTCATTGGGTGATTCACTATGAAGACCTATTGTGTCCATACAAGACCAATATGCTCCCATGGGATGTTCTATTTCTCCATTGTCCCTTTTAAATGAATGACCTCTATTATTCCATCTTCTAACTTCCTTTTACATATACCCTACTTCCATTGTTCACTTTGATAATTAGAAGTGAATTTCTTACTATGAACACCTTAATACATACGTTGTTGGTACAACTTGTATCCGGGCATTATTGTTCTTATACATAGAGATGAATCACCCATTCCTTGAGTCACACCTCACTCCATGATATCATTGTTCTCTTTTGTAGCAATCTTTCCAGCTATCAATACATTTCTACCTGAAGGATATGGAATCTTGAATTTCCTTCCTATGCCCATTAATGACATTCTTCACCTATTGGATTCATATTTTATGTGAGAATATTTGTCAATTCTCTCTTGAAATTCATTCTGTCTCTATAGTAGCTGAATAATAATTTTTATTTTTTGTTTTTGATCCCTTTATTCTACTTTCATTAACTTGTATTTTTTTCACTTCCCTTTTCAAGCTCTTTATTGTCTCAACCGACTCTACAAGATCTTCCTTGCTTCCATATCTATTAGACCTTGGAATTATGATTTTAAAAAGACCCATAAAATATTCATTCATGACATATAATCTTCTTTTTAACAATACCTAGAGACAACACTCTCTACTTGAGTGTTCCCATGCTCATCAACAATATCGCGTAGTTAAAAAAATAGGCCCTTTTTCCATTACCAGGCTATTACTCTCCCAAATGTTCCTTAATAATCATTAGATATGCACCATTATGAGAATATGAAATCTTCCTTATCTAATACTCACATCTGGCATGTGCCTTTATCATCTAGAAATGCTTTTCCAAAATTGATATTGTTTGGAAAATTTTCATATTGAGTAATTGCCTATTTGAGAGAGTCCAATTGCATTTTTCCCTATAACTTTATGAAAAAACCATATGCTTCCTCATAAAAATTAAAAATCTAACTAGGCCTTGGATCGATGAACCATTGGTTGCATTGGAATATGTTAGGGTCCTATGATATAGTCATCTGGTCTCCAGTTATCTATTTGGAAATTTTCCCTGAATCATTTTGAGAGTGTCTTCATGTTAAGAAAATCAGAGTAAATGGTCTAGTGGTGTATCTTATGTTTCAAAAAGGTGTCCATGTATATTCAAATTTGGCAAATGATGTTTTGAGCTCTCGAATGCAAAAGTGTCAAAGGTTAGCTTTCGACAACTAAGGTTCGTTTTTCAATGTGTTATAAGCTACCGAAAGTTATCACTTTCATCAGCTAAAAAGGCAGGCCCATGGTGTTCTTAGCTATCGAAAGCACAGAGTCTGCCAACAGCTAGAATGTCCCATCTGACTCTCAAACCGCCATCAGTACACATGTGATGATCATCTTAAGTGATGCCAAAATTAATTGGAATTGGATCATGATACGATATGGGCAAGTGATGTATGTCTGATATGATTATTTGGTGAAATCTATTAAACCCTAATCTAGTAGATCTGAGTTCTTTGCTGCCAACTAATATCACCATAAGCTCACATCATCGATTTTTACCTAATCTATCACGTGGTTTTCTGTCCTGGTCAAATGATGCAATCATCATTATGATTTGAGTTTTATTCTTTATTAAGGGTTTATTCTAAAATATTTTCATTCAAACCTTTTCCCCATATCACACATTTTTCCTCTCCTCGAGCTTCAATCTGTCCTCTATCAGCACCCCTGTGTCTCCCCAAGCTCGATTTTATTGTATTGTAGGTGTTGACAATTGGTTTTGTCGATGAATAAGGGAGGGGTTGTGCTCAGGAAAGAGCTTAATGATATAACATATCTGGAATCTCACCCTAAGATTTTCTAGATGTTCAGAGATTCTCGATGTTACAGGTACTATGAAAAACTACAAGGTTTTCACCAAGGAGTGGCTGAGGCATTTTCCTTAACCTTTGATGGAGCCAAGGCCAAAGTGGGAATAATTGAGATGCAGAATGATGAAGCCATTGTTGTAGCAACAACATAGATACATGGGACTAGTAAAAGATGATTTAAAACAACCATTACTAAAGACATTGATTTCAGGTCTTATCTCAAGCCTGAACACAAATGTACTATTTGTAAGAAATATATCCCTAGATCCTACTTGGAGGAAAAATGTCAACACATTCTCAAATAAATCTAGGTATATATTACATGTGAAGATAGATATGGTAGAGTGATGCTCTACCATTTCACATGTAGTTTTCCTTTGAATCTGCCCTTCTACCTCCATAGAAGTTTGAAAAAAATGGCACACCAAGTTCAGGCCAAACCTAGCAAGGTGGAGGGTAGGATTTTCTATCATAGCCTTATCGAACTCATAGTGCTTGAAGAATTGCAGAGGAGGGATAAGAATTGGGAGCATTTTCTCTTCTGGGGTGAATTTGAACTAGAATCCCAGCCTAAGGAAAAAAAGAAGACTTCACCCAATAAATATTCAATACTGTAGAGTAGTAAAAGGAAAATAATATCCATTTCCCCAGTGATTACAGAGGAGCCAGCCTCGTCTTCTAAGTCCAAGAGATCCAAAAAGAAGCTTGATTTCAACCAAGCTACAGAAGAAAAAACTAGTGCCTCTGATAAAAATGTCTTGAATCTTCCTTATACAAATTCAGATTAGGAGGTAGAGCTTACAGAAGAAGAGGTTCCTGAGCAAGAAACTCCTAAAGAAACAACACCTAGAGTCCAAAGTTCTGAGCAGGAAGCCCCTGATTTTCAAGCTCCTGAAGAAGCACCTTTCTCAGCTGAAGCTCAAGATTTGGAGGTCCCTGAAGCATCAATAAGCAAAACCAGTAAGTCAGCATAAAAAAAGATCAAAAAGCTTGAGGAAGAAGTCATGGAGCTGAAGTTACTGGAAAAGGTGGTCAAATCCCAAAATGCGACCATCATGAGGACATCATAGGAGGTAAGGGACTGTTTTCAAAGACAAGCTAAAATGTATGTTAAATTGAAAAAGAGAAACAAAAGGCTACTTGAAGAAAACAAGAAGTTGCACAAGATAGCTAGATGTTTGAAGATGAAACTAAGGCTCAAAGATGCAAAGCTTATAGCTCATCCAGGCTTGGAGAAGCTAGTAGAGGTTGTAGAGAACTTGAAGGAGTAACCTTGAATTTCGAAAGACTCAAGGAATTTCAATTTTGAAGTTTTGATGAAGATTTTCAAAGCTTGTGGTTTTAGCAGCTTGCACGGGTTTCAAAAGGTGTTGTTAGTTGTCGAAAGATCTATTTTCAGTAGCTTACCCCCATGATTTTACGCTTCTAAGCCACCAAAAGCGCATGAACTGGCAGAATACTCATTTTTTGCTTAGATCAAGTATTTTTGTTTCCAGATCATGTGGGAATGGTTTTTAAGGAAATATAAGAATTAAAGGGATACAGATCATCATCCTTTTCCATATTTGGAGGCAGATGATAAGGCAAGAAGACTAAGTGGCCTTTCTATTTTTGGCCAAAATTACTCAGTTGTCAAAGAAGGAATTCAGAAGTGTTCTACTATCTTATGAAGCCTATGAAGACTACTAAGGAGATCGAAAATTGTTGAAGACTTAGTTGATAAGGGTTTGACCCTTAAATTGGGGCTTGATCCTACACATCATATTAATTTGATCTTGTTTTATTTTTAGTATATCAGATCCAGTTTTATAGGATCTTGAACTTGTTTGTAAAGGCTATAAATCCTAAGACTTTTAAGAAATAAAGGGTTAGACTGACAAGGAAGGATGGCCTAGGAATGCCCCCATCCACTGTAGAAATGTTTCAAAATATGTAAGCGACTTTTATGAATGAATACAAAGGCATTATATTTCCAGATTCCTGTGTCATGCTTAAGTGGTGAAGTTTTTCCTTGATGTAAATTGTTACTTTCCTGTTTCACATGATTTTTCTTTATGTATTGTTTATGAGAAGATAATGTGCAGGATTTGTTCTTAACACCCTGTGTTGGCTCAAAACAATATTTATTTTTTCTTCCAAGTTTGAAATGTAGAATTCGGATAAGTTTTTCTTTGCATTTGAAATGAATTTCAATCTATTCTTCTTTTCCATTTTATAAGCTCAAAGGATCCACTGACATGATTATCATGCCTAGTCACATTTTGTTTTAGTTAATCATTCATCTATCATCTTAACCTCTTGAATCCATTTTTCCCAATGGCCCTTTTTGTGGTCTCAACCAAAAAATCTAAAAGCAAATCCTATTTTTCATAGCTAGCCTAAAACCCACACTCAAACAAATCTAAACCTGACAGAGAGATCCCTCTCTGAGTCTTGGAGGGATAGATCCTTGACATGAAGTGGTTTGTGGTTACCCCTACCGATTTCCTCCTTAGGCTGGGAAACTACAGGGTGCTAACATAATGACGACCATACTGGGGAACTTTCTCCAGTAATGCACTTCAAGTTCCAGATCTGATCATTGATGGTGGACAGTGCCAGACACAAGAAGGATGAAATATTTCACCTGGAGACTCCAATATGGTCTAGATGGTGCCAACTTAAAGACTCCACTGGAGGAAGAACCTGAAGCATGACCAAGCAACCTAGAAAGATCGGGTACTCAAGCCCAAATTGCATTCAAGACATCTTTGGTTTTATCTATAATTATGCTCTATCTTATTCTAAACCTGATCAAAAGTACATTGTTGAAGATTTCATTGACCACCTACTAATTGATGAGCCTCAAGAGACTAAGCCCCAAATTGTAGATCATGTACATACTCATACACTTGCAGAAAGCCTAGTGAGACATGAGACTCATGCTTTATCTCCTTCCATTGTTGAAATTTCAGTTAGCTATAAGCCCCTTGCTTTACCTCCTATACTTGTGAAAATCCCAGACCGATACAAGCCTCTATATTTGCTTCCTTTTCTCCATGACCTCGATTTTAATTGCATCAATAATCTGCCCAATTTTGATGGGGAAAATGTGAAGATCATTGCTGAAAAAAATGTCCAAAGTCTTGAGGATTTTCTTGATCTTTTTGAGGTGGAAGATGATGATGTCAGCATCATAATGTTTTCCCTATCATTTCACAGAAAGATAAAAATTAATTTAATATTTTTCCAACTGCAAGCATTAGCAACTTCTATCAATTCATAAAAAAATTCCTAGATCGATGGGTGATCATGGGAAATATATTTCTCATGCTAGAAGAATATGAACATCTGAAAAGACATCCAGGAGAGATAGTGAAACATTTTTCATCGAGATTCAATAGGGTGTATAATGCATTGCCCGTTGATATAGGACCACCCCCAGGATTGGTTCACTTGCATTTCCCCGATGCTTTTGATCCAGATATGGCCTTTCAGTTAAGGGAAAGGAACAATATAACCCTGGAAGAAATACAAAATGTCACAGTTGATGTAGAAGCCAATCTACTGAGAAAAAGGTCCAAGCTAAGAGCAGAAGAAAAAACTAAAACAAAAAAGAAACAGATGATGTCTTCATAAGTGAAACTAGATGTCTTGGCCAACACTATAAAGAGATGATGCAGGAAATTAGTAGGAAAGAGGGAATTGTTGTTCAAAGACCTCATATCCCAGTAGTTCCAGAAATGACAAAGGTCAATATTCCCAAAACTTTTGTATCTCAACCGTGGTATTAGGGACTGAAGAATGATAGTTTCATATATTCAATTCACAATACAATATTCAATTCACAATACAGTCGAAGATGAAGTTCAGAATCAGAAGATGGAGAAAAATTCTCCTGATATGATATGCATGCTCAATGGAATTTCATCCATGGATGATTTACCCAAGCTTGATCGGTACGATGATGATTATAACACAATCGTTTTTTCAAAGAAATAAACAACATATGACTGGGAGGAAGAAGGTTATTTGCAATCCCAGCAGGACAATCAATCTGTACATGGAAATTATGACAACTATGATCACAATGCAAAAATTTTTGGAGTAAGTATACAAACTTTACCCTTATGTTTCTCCTCTTTTCAATTTATGAGAAAAATTTCTGAACGAGTTGTAAATAGTTAAGAAGAAAAACACTCTGATGAAATAGTGAAGGGTGTCATTGATGATAAAGAGGCCATTTCAGATCCAAGATTACAATCTCCAAGTTTCTCTAATTTTCAAAGTTCATGGGAAAATGCAGAGCCTGAAGCAAAATTCGAAACACTGAAGTGTAACTCTATACCTTTAGTTTTTTACTCATTCAAAATATTGAAAGAGAATATTGAGCATATGTTGAGGGTTAAACACATAGAAATCCAGAAATTGTCATGTGAATCAGTGAAACAATATTGTCAATCCTTTTAGGATCCCATAGTAGAAATTTTAGATAATATATGTAGTCAGGAGCCTGTTTTGGCGTTCAGTTATGGATTGAAAAACATCTATGATTGTGATATGATCATACAATCATCTTCAATGCCCGGTTTAGTAGGAGGAGCACCACAAATCCCATAAGAGAATTTGCAGTCATGTAAAGAAGCGTTGGAGGACACAAAAAGCATAGGTGCAAAATCAAATCATGATGTTCAATTGTTTGAAGTTGAAAACCAAAGGATGGGCCAAGACTATATTGATCCTGTAAATACATATATGGAGAAATTTTCCAATAGAGGATCCTTTTCCATTTCTAGTATTTCTCCTATTTTTCAGGATTATAAAATTTTCTGTGGTGAAGACCAAGCTGGAAACTACTCTCAAGCACCATCAGCAGGCCTAGTTTTGAGTTTGATCAAAAGTGGTAAAGAAGTAAAATTATCAGAGAAATGTTGGATTGGCTGCATTGGCATTTTGATTTCTCTTAATTGTGCAAGTAATCTCAGTAGTTTAGGGTAGATAGGTGTGCAAATAAACTTTTTGGGCAAGCATGTGTTTTATTTTTGTTTTTTATTTCAAAACTCAGTCAAAGTCAAAATGAATAATCAACTGGTGTCCAGTCACTAAGTTGTAGGATAGATCAAGATACAAGTGGTGTGATCATCTCAATGGACAAGGCCCTAATTTACGAAGCCTGCGATCTGATATTCTTGACACCTCCTAAGGAGCTTCCATCCCCAATTGGAGCCTATGTTAGGGTGCTAGGATATAGTCATCTGGTATCCAATTATCTATTTGGAAATGTTCCCTGAATCATTTTGAGAGTGTGTTCATGTTAATAAAATCAAAGTAAATGGTCCAATGATGTATCTTATGTTTCAAAAAGGTGTCCAGGTATATCCAAAGTTGGAAAATGATGTTTTGAGCTCTCAAATGCAAAAGTGTTAAAGGTTATCTTTCGACAGCTAAGGGTCAATTTTCAATGTGTTATAAGATACCGAAAATTATCACTTTCGTCAGCTAAAAAGGTAGGCACAGGGTATTCTTAGTTGCTGAAAGTGCAAAGTCTTCTAACGGTTATACTGTCCCATTGGACTGTCAAACCACCATCGGTACACATGTCATGATGATCTTAAGTGCTTCCGAAATTAACTGGAATTGGATCATGATACGATCTAGGCAAGTGATGTATGTTTGATATGATTATTTGGTGAAATCTATTAAATCCTAATCTAGTAGATCCAAGTTCTCTACTGCCAACTAAGATCACCATAAACTCACATCATTCACTTTTTACCTAATCTATCACATAGTTTTCTTTCCTGGTCGAATGATGCAATCATCATTATGATTTGAGTTTTATTCTTTATTAAGGGTTTATTCTAAAAGATTGTCATTCAAACCTTTTCTCCATATCAAGCATTTTTCCTCTGCTCGAGCTTCAATATGTCCTCTATTAGCGCCCATGTGTCTCTCCAAGCCCGATTTTATTGTATTGCAGGTGTTGACAATTGGTTTTTCCGATGACGAAGGGAGGAGCTATGCTTAGGAAAGAGGTTAATGATATAGCATATCTTGAATCTCACCCTGAGATTTTCTAGATGTTCAGAGATGTTGGATGTTACAAGTACTATGAAAAAATACAAGGTTTTCACCAAGGAGTGGTTGAGGTATTTTCCTTAACCTTTGATGGAGCCAAGGCCAAAGTGGGAACAATTGAGATGTAGGTTGATGAATCCATTGTTGCAGCAGCAACAGAGATACCTAGGACTGGTAAAATATGGTTTAAAACAACCATTACTAAAGACATTGAGTTCGGGTCTTATCTCAAGCCTGAACACAAATGTACTATTTGGAAGAAAAATAACCCTAGATTCTACTTGGAGGAAAAATGACAACACTTTATCAAAGCAATCCAGGTTCATATTACATGTGAAGGCAGATATGGTAGAGTGATTCCCTCCCATTTCAAGCTCATGAACCACTTCATAGGTAGGTGTCCTTTGAACCTGCCCTTCTACCTCCATAGAAGTTTGACAAAAATGGCACACCAAGTTCAGGCCAAGCCAAGCAAGGTGCAAGGAAGGATTTTCCATCATAGACTTATCAAACTCATAGTGCTTGAAGAATTGCAAAGGAGGGATAAGAATTGGGAGCATTTTCTCTTCTGGAGTGAATTTGAACCAGAACCCTAGCCTAAGGACAAAAACAAGACTTCACCCAATAAATATTCAACACCCCATAGTAGTAAAAGGAAAAGAAGATCCATTTCCATAGTGATTACAGAGGATCCATCCTCTTCTTATAAGTCTAAGAGACCAAAAAAGAAGCTTGATTTTAGCCAAGCTATAGAAGGGCAAACTAGTGCCTTTGATAAAAGATTCTTGAATCTGCCTTATACAGATTTAGAAGAGGTGGTAGAGCTTATAGAATAAGATGTGCCTAAAAAAGAAGCTACTGAAGAAACAACACCTAGAGTCCAAAGTTCTGAGAAGGAAGCCCCTGATTTTCAAGATCCTAAAGAAGCACCTTTCTCACATGAAGCTCAAGATTTGGAGGTCCCTGAAGCATGAATAAGAAAACATAGTAAGTCAGCATCAAAGAAGATAAAATATCTCGAGGAAGAATTCATGGAGATGAAGTTACTGGAAAAGGTGGTCAAATCCCAAAATGAGACCATCATCAGAGGTAAGGTATTGTTTTCAAAGACTAGCTAAAATGCATGTTAAATTAGAAAATAAGAACAAAAGGTTGCTTGAAGAAAACAAGAAGTTTCACAAGGTAGCTAGATGTTTGAAGATGAAACTAGGCCTCAAAGATGAAAATCTTATAGCTCATCCAGAACTGGATAAGCTAGCATAGGCTGCAAAGAACTTGAAGGAGTAACCTTCAAGTTCGAAAGACTGAAGGAATTTCAATTTTGAAGTTTTGATGAAGATTTTCAAAGCGTGTGGTTTCGACAGCTTCCGTAGGTTTCAAAAGGTGTTGTTAGCTGTCAAAAGCTCTGTTTTCGGTAGCTTACCCCCACAATTTTATGCTTCTAAGCCATTGAAAGCGCAAGAACTGGCATAATACTGATTTTTTGCTCAGATTGAGGATTTTTGTCTCCAGATCATGTGGGAATGGTTTTTAAGGAAATATAATAATTAAAGGGATACATATCAGCATCCTTTTCAAGATTTTGAGGCAGATGATAAGGCAAGAAGACTAAGTGGCCTTTCCATTTTTGGTCAGAATTACTCAGTTGTCAAAGAAGGAATTCGAAAGTGTTCTACTATATTATGAAGACTATGAAGACTACTGAGGAGATCGAAAATTGTTGAATACTTACTTGATAAGGGTTTGACCCTTAAATTAGGACTCGATCCTACACATCATATTAATTTGATCTTGTTTTATTTTTAGTATATCAGATCCAGTTTTATAGGATCTTGAAATTGTTTGTAAAGGCTATAAATCCTATGAATTTTAAGAAAGAAAGGGTTAGACTGATAGGGAAGGATGGCATAGGAATGTCCCCATCCACTCTAGAAATGTTTCAAAATATATAAGAAACTTTTATGAATGAATACAAAGGCATTATATTTCTAGATTCCTGTGTCGTGCTTAAGTGGTGAAGTTTTTCCCTGATGTAACTTGTTACTTTCGTGTTTCACATGCTTTTTCTTCCTGTATTGTCTATGAGAAGATAATGTGTAGGATTTGTTCTTAACACCCAGTGCTGGCTCGAAACAATATTTATGTTTTCTTCCAAGTTTGAAATGTAGAATTTGGATAAGGTCTTCTCTGCATTTGAAATGAATTTCAATCTATTCTTCTTTTCCATTTTATAATCTCAAAGGATCCTTTGACATGATTATCCTGACTGGTCACAATTTTTCTTAGTTATTCATTCATCTATCGTCTTAACCTCTTGACTCCATTTTTCCAAATGGCCCTTTTTGTGGTCTTAACCAAAAACTATAAAAACAAATCCTATTCTGCATAGCTAGCCTAAGACCCACACTCAAACAAATCTAAACCTGATAAAGAGATCCCTCTCTAAGACTTGGAGGGCTAGATTCTTGACTCGAAGTGGTTTGTGGTTACCCCTGCCGATTTCCTCCTCAGCCTAGGAAATTATAGGATGCTAACAGAATCTTTTCATTGTGTTATATCTAGTGGTACCCTTCTGTAGTGATTCTGTTTCCCATAAAATCATTTGTTGGAGCATCTCAGGAGCATGGGTTTTTCTCAGTGAGCCATAATGCAATTTCTAAACAAGGGGTCTATTTTTAAGAAAATTGTGTCGGGATATTATGGGCAGCATGGTTGCATGAGCGTTGGCCAAAAAGACATGTGGGAGATTACGAAATTCATTCATCCTTCTTGGTTTTGATTTTATGCCCCTAGACCAAATTGTCAGCATGTCCTTGAATGGATTAAGGAGGCAAGTTTCAACTCACCATAAAACTCTAAACAAGGATCATATGGATGAATCGTCGATTGGTTTGGAATATTGACACTGGGTTACAACTAGGGGTACCCCTCCACTATGATTCCATTTCCCAGAAAATCATTTGTTGGAGGATCTACAGAACTAGGGTTTTGCTTAGTGAGGCACAATGCAATTTCAAAACAAGGGATCAATTTTGAAGAACACCATTTCAGGTTGATTGTGGGTAGCATGGTCATGTGGGCCTTGGCCAAATAGACATGTGGGATATTACGATAATTAATTATGCCATTCGGATTGGATTTTATGGCCCCAGACCAAATAGTCAACATGTCCCTGAATGGCTTGAGGAGATAAGTTGCAACTCGCCATAAAAATATATCCGGGCCTCGGATGGATGAGAATAGATTACATTGGACTCCTTACACTAGGTTACATATAGGGGTATCCCTCCAATATCGTTTTGTTTCCTAGAAAACCATTTGTTGGAGGATATATGGAAATAGAGTTTTTCTTAGTGAGGCACAATGCAATTTCTGAACAAGGGGTCGATTTTGAATAACAATGTGTTGAGTGATTGTGAGTAGTGTGGTCACATGGTCCTTGGACAAATAGAAATGCAAGATCTTATAGAACTCAATTATTCCACTTGGTTTGGATTTTATGCCCCCATACCAAATTTTCAATATATCCTCGAATGGCTTGAGGAAACGAGTTGCAAATCACCATAAAACTCTAGCTGGGCCTCGAATGGATGAGCCATTGGTTGCATTTGAATCTTGAAACTAGGTTAAAACTAAGGGTACCCCTCCACTGTTATTTTGTTTCTCAAAAAACTATTTTTTGGAGGATATTGGTATCTAGGGTTTTTCTTAGTGGGGCACAACACTACCATGTGTGACTTTGATTTTATGTTGTCTAGATAGAGGTCAGCCATTAACCATTGAATTATGGTAACATACAACATGGAGAGACATGGAAGGAAACACAAGGAAAATAAGTGCAAGGTAAGGAAAAACATGGAAAGGAATGACGAGGTATGGAAAGACATGTGAAGGTAAGACATGGGAGGGCAAGACAAGACATGGTAAGGTAAGGTCTAGGTATAAGTTTAGGTATAGGTAAATTTCATGGTATAGGTCCAAGTCTATGTCTAGGTCATGTTCTACATCATGGTCATTATGTAGGTCTAGGTCATGATCAAGGTAATACATGGAAAGGGAAGGCATGGAAAGACAAGGTAAGATAATGAAAGGTAAGGAAAGGCAAGACAAGGTAGGGGAAGGAAAGGAAAGACATGGGAAGGAAAGGTAAGATAAGAAAAGGTAAAGGAAAGGACAGGATAGACGTAGAAAGACAAGACATGGCATGGAAAGGCTAGGAAAGGAAAGGCATGGCAAAACAATGCAAGGCAAGACAAGACAAGGCAATGTATAGTAAGGAAAGGCACATAAATACATGATAAGGGAAGGCATGGAAAGGAAAGATGTGGAAATTAAAGGCATGGAAAGACATGGAACACAAGACAATACACGGAAAGGAAAGGAAAGGAAATGCATGTAAAAACATGGAAAAGCATGGAAGTACATGGCAAGGAAATATGTGGGAAGGAAAGACAAGGCATAACAAGGCAACTTCTAGGTCTAGGTCTAGGTATAGGTATAGTTCAAGGTCATGGTCCAGGTCTAGTTCGAGGTCTAGTTCATGGTATAGGTCATGGTATAGATCATGGTTATGGTGTAGGTATAGGTCTAGGTGTAGGTCATGGTCAAGGTAAGACATGCCAAGGAAAGACATGGAAAGAAAATGCAAGGTAAGGAAAGGGAAGGAAAGACAATATAAGATGTGGGAAGGCAAGACAAGTAATGAAAAGGTAAGTTATAGGTCTAGGTATAATTCAATTTCATGGTATAGGTCATGGTATAGGTCATGTTCTAGGTTATGGTCATGGTGTAGGTCTAGTTCTAGGTTTAGGTCATGGTCAAGGTAATACATGGCAAGGAAAGACATGGAAAGAAAATGCAAGCCAAGGAAAGAAAATGTTTGACATAGAATTATAAGACATGGCATGACAAGGAAAGGCAAGGCAAGGCAAGGCAAGGCAAGTAAATACAATTTCTATACCTAGACCATGACCTATGCCTAGACCATAACCATAACCTAGACTTAGACATAGACCTCGACCTTGACCTAGACCAAGACCTAGACCTAGACAATGACCTATACCATGAACTATACTTACAACTAGACCATGACCTAGAACTAGACCTAGACCAAGACCTAGACCACGACCATGACCTAGGCCATGACCTAGACCATGACCTAGACCTATACCTATACCTATACCTAGACCTTACCAAGACGTAGAAGTAGAAAAGACAAGGAAAGGTCAGACATGGAAACAAAAGGAATGCCAAGGAAAGGCAAGGAAAGGTAATGAAAGGATAAACATGGTAGGGAAAGGCATGGTAGGACATGGATAGACCTATATCTAGACCAAATTGTGGGATTATAGGAAGAAAAATGGTTATAAGAAGGATAAGAGGAAGAAAATTGTTTGTGTTTGTGTGTGTGTGGGGTGTTGCTAAGACAATCAATGATGCTTACTGAGAAACAAAAGTAAATTAAATGCACCAAAACACTAGTTATAAGTGTTGTAAATGCACACAAACACTAGTTTATAATAGTAGTAGTAAATCAATACATGCATCAAATCTGAAATGGTTTAGTTGAAACCCGTAAAATACACTTATATTTTCACCAAGAAAATTAATTTTAAATCAAGGACCAAGTAAATCCAATGAGTTAGTTTGTTTGAGGGTTTATTTCCATGTGTGTAAAATTAGACAATAAATAAACCATGTCAAATTTCAAGGAATTAGACAAGAAATTTTAGACTCTGCTAACATTTACTTGAGTAACTGATATAGTATTAGAATAATCTTGAATAAACCCTAGATCATTGAATTTTTTAAAAGGATCATTGATTGTGTATGTGTGAGGGTTGTTTATAAGACAAACAGTTATGCTTACAATTTTATAACAACAATATTTAATTAATCCTAAATTAATAAGATGCAATGAGAAAAAGATGCCAAATGCAAGAATAAATACTAGTAAACCATTAACAAGTGATTGCTTGAAATAAATAGCAATAAACTATGATAAATAGATGCAAGATGATAAACCCTAATGGATGAAAATTCAAAGTCCTATAGCTAACACAATTCATTGAGAGACAGAGAGAGCTACACAAGGAAAGGCTAGTCAAGGAAAGAAAAGGCAAGAAAAGGTAAGCCAAGGATAGACATGGAAAGGTAAGGCAAGGAAAGGCAATGCATGGAAAGGAAATTCAAGGTAAGGAAAGGTAAGGCAGGGCAAGGAAATAGAAGGAGAGGCAAGGAAAGGAAAGGTATGGCAAGTAATGGAAAACCATCGCAAGACATGGCAAGGAAGAACATGGGAAGGAAAGGAAAGGCATCACAAGGTAAGGTCTATTTATATTTCAACTTCATGGTGTAGGTCTAGGTCTAGTTCTAGTTCATGGTCTTGGTCATGGACATGATGTAGGTATAGATATAGTTCTAGGTCATGATCAAGGTAAGACATGGAAAGACAAGGTAAGACAAGGAAAGTCAAGGAAAGTTAAGGAAAGGAAAGGGACATATAGACATGGAAAGACAATACAAGGTAAGTAAAGCCAAGAAAAGAAAATTAAAGGAAAGTCTAGACATGGAAAGGCAAGGCAAGGCATGGCAAGAAAAGGTAGGGAAAGACAAGGAAATTAAAGGCAAGGAAATAAAAGACAAGACATGGAATGGAAATTAAAATAAAGGAAAGGAAAGGAAAGGCATGGAAAGACAAGGAAAGACAAGGCCAGACAAGGCAAGGAAAGGAAGGAAAAGACAATACAATACAATACATGCCATAGAAAGGTAAGGAAAGGAAAGGAAAGGGAAGGTATGACAAGAAAAGGAATGGAAGAACAAAGCAAGGCAAGGAAAGGAAAGGAAAGGAAAGGAAGGACAAGGCAAGGCAAGGAAAGGAAATGAAATACAATACATGGCATGGAATGGGAAGTCAATCCAAGACAAGGAAAGGAATGGAAAGACAAGGCAAGGCCAGACAATGTAAGGCAAGGAAAGGCAAGGCAAGGCAAGGAAATGCATGTAAATACAAGGCATGGAAAGATAAGGAAAGGTAATACAAGGCAAGGAAAGACATGGAAAGACAAGGAATGGAAATACAAGGAAAGGAAAGGAAAGGCAAGGAAATACAAGGAAAGGAAAGGCATGTCATGACAAAGAAAGGCAAAGTAAGGCATGGAAAAGAAAGGCAAGGTAAGGCATGGAAAAACAAGGCATGGAAAGATAAGACAAGGAAAGACAAGACAAGGAAAGACAAGACAAGGAAAGAAAAGACAATACAAGACATGACATGGGAAGGAAAGGCAAGGAAGGGAATGGAAATACAAGGCAATGAAAGACAAGGAGTGGTCTAGGTCTAGGTCATGTTATAGGTCTAGGTCTAGATAAGGAAAAATAGGGCAAGGCATGGAAATACATGGCAAAGAAAGTCATGGAAAACCATGAAAAGCAATGGAAAAGCAAGATATGGCAATGAAAGGCAAGGCAAGGCAAGGAGAGGTCCAACATGGAAAGACAAGAGAAATACCATATCTTCAACAATCATTGGGTGGTATACATACCAATGGTCATTCAAGTATACCATTAGGACCAATTCTAATACTAATGGTCTCCATTAACTTCTTGTGTTGAGAGTAAAGAAAGAAGTATCATACCTTTAATGAGTTCTTACTTAGAATTATTTGTAGTTGGAGGTTTTTACCAACAACCAAGTTCATAAAGTGGCATACAACTTCACTTGGTCTATATCCATAACCACCTTTATTCTATGTTCTTTCATCCTGTGTCAAATATTCTCCTTTAATAAGAATCGACCCAATAGGAAATTCAATGCCTTCAAATTTTTTTATTGAGAGCATGAGGGTCTTCCTTCCCTCTAAGAAATGTTCCAACCAATAGTCAGATCCCCATTCATTACATTTCAGGGAAATAATTGCATATATGTGTTGTGCAAAAAAAGGACTGCCAATACGTGAGTCCACTAAATGACCAAAGCATAAAACATTGATGCTAGTTATTCAAAATTTAATAGAATATCCACCGAACCTAGAAGTACGAGATTTGATACATGATCATAATATGCTCAAATATTTGATTGATCATCCTCCAAATTTGAGAATTCCATACTTGTATATTGACCAATGGGGAGTGATACACGATCCCATATATCAACTCAGTATGTGGATTCATAGTCATCCCATTCATTACTACTACATGGAATTTAGAAGCAAGAGAGTTTCTCATCCATATTTCACCTATTGCATTATCTGATGTTTGAACTGAATGCAATCCACAAGTGCCATGGATTGTTTTTCATTAATACCACTGTGATCGATCTTCTTTGACCACCTCCAAAAAATATCTACGTACATGTATTTTCCTAGTTAATTAGCCTTCACAAGTTCTTGTTCCCTCTCCCATTATTGAAGAACACCATTCAATAATGGATTTTGCATCTCGAATTATGGAAGTAGTTGTGAACTTGGTTTCTTTCCTACATAATATTATTTTGATGCATGTGCCTCCTCCATCATACTCCCCTTTCTCGTTCTTGTTATAAACAAAAATTCCAAACCCTATGCATCATGCTTTGGTGGCCTACCCTTTCCCTTTGCAGACTCAATTTCCCCATTTTTCTTAGTCAAAAGTAAAAAAGTCAAAATTTTGTACATATACGAGGGCTACAATTATGCAACTTGCATATACACAGGTTGCTCCATTATAGCCCGTGTACATCGTGTTTTGTGCTAAAAATTAAAAATATTTCATATTTTCCATGCCAAGTCATGGGATCCATGATCCTTAGCCTTTAATATGCTAGAAACGCTATGATTCCACCCTTCAATTCCATTTGAAGGCTATAAATTGATCTGTATACAAGTCTTGGGAGAAGATAAAAAGTTGAGAGCATGTACACTCTAGATAAAATTTTCCTCATATTACATCCTTGAGTTTGCATACCTTAGTCGTTTAATTCTGAACTCTCCCTATGTTCATCCCCCAAGATCTCCCTATCCCGTGAAGGAGGAACCCAATTACTCCTAGAACTTGTGAGCTTTCCTTGTGGAGGATTGAAGTGGTGAAGGCCTAGGTGGAGGGACTTATTTTCTTGGTTTCAACGATTTGTTGATACAAGAGGTTGTCATCAATGTACTCCTGCTGATTATATTCATAGAAATACTCTTTTCTCATCCAATTATATGTTGCAAATGTTTGTATTATTTCCCATGGGTAAATTTGTTGTATATGTTATGGATTATGCTAGTTTATATGGTAGCATTTCAAACATTTTCCATATCCTTGTGTATTTTGGATGTTTAGGACAAGTGGTAGGTATTAAGCATTGGACTATGAGCTCAACGGTGGTCTCCTATGAATGTTCGAAAACAATAAGCTTCTAGTCTTTCTTTTGCTGGCATTTTTATTTATTTAGCATAATTGAGATTTGAGTTGATTTCTTGGTGTCGTTCCATCTTTTGTGGTCCTACCCGAAACCATAGAAATTTATTCCTAGTAACAAAACTGGAGACTCCACTGGGGAATTATCCTTTTGGGGGTTAGTTGCTAATTTTTATCTTTGATTTCTCTCTGTTTGACTTAGTTTCTATGTCGCATGGAGCCTAACAACATGTAAATTGTTGTGTATTTGAGATGCTTGGCTTAATTCTTACCCAATTAGTGTTTTTCTTGGAATACATGGGCTTTCCTTGAACATTGTGTACATACATGGGTTGTCTGTGTCTAGGGAGCATACATATGCTTATATTCCCAGAATAGTCATGTACATATTTTTCTAAGCCTTTTAGGTTTAGTTTGGTGTTTGTTGGATGGGTTCTAAGTGTGGATGAGTCTTATTGGGTCTTTGTTATGTTTTTTGAGTGCTTGGAAAGTGATAGGAAGTTGTGTTATTGTTAAATTTTTGGAAAAATTGTTTCTTGTTATTTCTATCATTTTTAGTCCTTGCATTTAGGTCTGAGTAGTAGCTTCTTTGTGACCAACTTGGATTTTCCTAATATGCTTGGAGTAGGGTCTGTCGGAGAGGTTACTAGTTCAGTTTTTCATTTTCATTCCTTTATATTGAAAATACAAAAAAAAATGTTTTTTTCATTTTCATTTTCCTATATTGAAAATAAAAAAAAATTGCATTTCATTTGAAGCATTTGCACTTTTATCTAGATTGCATTAATCTTGGAATTTTAGGAAAGATTGCACTGTCATTGAAATTGAAAGATATTGCATCTTGTGCACAACATTTAGAAGAATTCCATTTCTTTTTAAAAACAAGACTAGTACTTAGCAGTGTTTTTACATGTGCTTATTTCATATGTTGATTCATAACACCATTAGTTTCACGAACATATCTCTTGAGTAAAAAAAAGGCATGAAAATTGACGGATAATAATTAAAATTGATTAGAAAGACTTAATCTTTTAGGGTAGACAAATTTTTTTAGGATTTAGGACCTTGGAGTAGGATTTTGTGAGTAAAATTTTCCAAGGATACAAAACTCAATGTAGTTGTCTATCTAGGGAGTGTTGAAATCCATTGTATAATTCATGTTCTCGGGAGGCTCCTATAAAACTGAAGTTAAGCATGAGGTTGCATGAAGTTGGTTGTAGAGATATCCCTCTAATACCTTCCTATCATTAGAGATATTTATAGGGTTTTATTCGTATCTAGGGA
This sequence comes from Picea sitchensis, assembly GCA_010110895.2. NCBI lineage: Eukaryota > Viridiplantae > Streptophyta > Pinopsida > Pinales > Pinaceae > Picea > Picea sitchensis. The sequence continues at coordinate 167,210 of SNQJ01S0008452.1, read as the reverse complement.
TTCTTTGGGTACCTTGGTTCTTCTTGAGCTTCAAGCTTAGATACACTACCCATACGATGGACCTGACCTACAACTGTTCACCCTAGAATTGGTTATACCTTGGTGACCTTAGTTGCATATCCTAGGTATCCACACAGGTTACTTGTAGGGGTTATTCTGCAGGTACCCTGAGTCAGATAGGGATCATACAACACACAAACTTTATAGAGGATCTTCTCTTGGGAGGGGTATGATCAATTGCATTTTGAATACCACGAGGGTCCTTATAACTGATTTTGTTACCTTCGCTCTATTGTTCAGGAGACTCAATCCCCTTTTGGGAGAGACATACCTTTTTTAGTTTGGGAGGCCCCTCTTCAACCACCCTCTCTTTTTTAAGTTCATTGGCTTCTAGTTTTATTTAGCGGTGTTCTCTTTGTATATTATTTGGACTTAGGATTTTTCATTGTGTCATGAGTTTTGAGTCATCGTGGAGCGAGATCAGCCTCCCCGATTGTCACATCGTCTCTTGAAGCATGTGATACGGTCCTTATGTCATGAACAATACTTCAAACATCTCACCAACCTCTGCTAGTCATACTGGGGACAAGAAACGATCATATACGAGTCATGTTGGGTGTAAAATTTCAATCAATGTGAGTCATACTAGCACTAAGCCGCCAACCTCTACTAGTAACGTTGGAGACATGTTGCTAGACTCTACTAGTCATGATGGGGGAAAGAAACCAACATCTGTGAGTCATGCTGGGAGAAAAAGTCCAGTCACTACAAGTCATGTTGTCACTAAGTCACCAATATTTGCTAGTCATGTTGGAGATGTGTCGCCAGCCTCTGATAGTCATACCAGGGGAAAGCAACTAGCCTATGTGAGTCATGATGGGAGAAAAGGTATAGTCACTGCGAGTCATGCTGGAACTAAGTCAGCAACCTCTGTTCTTCAAGTTGGATATGTGTCACCAACCTATACTAGTCATGTTGTGGGAAAGCAACTAGCCTTTGTGAGTCATGCCGAGAGAAAAAGTCTAGTCACTGCTAGTCATATTGGTGTCAATTCACCAACCTCTGTGAGTCATGTTGGAGTCAAGTCACCAACCTTTGCGAGTCATGTTGGATACATTTCAACAACCTATGTAAGTCATGTTGAATACAACCCACTAGTTACTGTAAGCCATGCTATAGGCATCGATACTTTTTCTTCCATGTTGATCCATTCTAATAGGTAATGATTTCAAAACTAGCATGTAGGTTAGATTTTCTGCTTCATGCATTTTTTAATTATCCTTTTTTTATTCTTTTGTCTTGATGATCAACCCCACTGAGTTACAACACAAAACCTCCTTTTTTTTTTAGAAGTGTTGTAATTCACGTGGTGGAGCCTACCATTCATGGGTGCCCTAGTTAGAACCTTGTTTGCAGTTTGACGCCCATGCTGAATCACTTTCATAGGCTTGGGAGTCTTGTTTAGTCCCACCATGACATTGTGTTCGGGCTTCATGTCTTCTATCAATATTTTTCTCGCTACTACCTATGGGAATCCCTCCATTACATCCTAGAGTCTTAGTTAATATCTTTTTAGATTCCTTAAAAATGAAAATATTGTCGAGTGATCTTGTTTTCTTTCACGCTCGTTAAACAGATTTAAAAGGACGTCTATTTGATATAATTTTACCCTTTTTTAGATCAAATTGACTAACCAAAAAAAAAATACTATAGTTAACATTTAATAGAAGAGTTCTCCTTGGTATTGTTTTACACTTTTTCGGTCTCGGGAAACTAATTTTTTGAAAAATAACACTATTGGAAGCCTACTTCCTAAGGTCGAGTTTTAATTTCATTTCATTATATTTCGTGCATTGTTGAGCCTAATTTACTCTCTATTTCTCGTTATAAGACCACTGCCCCAACATTTCTCAATGTTCTCCAAGAATTGCCTTTAATATATCCTTTGCATCTTGACACCCCTTACACCTAGAGGAAACATCCACCTGAGTGTCCATATCCTGCATGAGTTCCCTTGCATCGAACATAGGTATGTTCCACCGCATGGAACAAGTTTTGTTGTTGGAAACACTTGTTTCCTCTCTTTTACAATGGCATTTTTTAACCTCTTTTTCATGCTTTAATAATATGAAAAAGACAAAAAAATTGAAAAACAAAAAAAGTAAGGGAGGGAAAAGAGTATTATCCTCTATCAGAAATAGTTGTGTCACATTTGAACATAGCATAAATTTTTGAGTCCATTCATCAAAGGTTTGTGTTTAGTATTGCCTTCTAAAGTTGAACTTGTTATTGAGAGCTTACTCCTCTGAATAGATATCCTTCCAGTCCTTATGGAGAGTTTGTTGATGCCTCCTACGTCAGAAACTTTTGTCAATGTTTAGTATTGAGTCTATGCTACCTGAGTTATCCATATTTCTCATTCTCTTGTTCAAAGGAAGTTTAAACCTATGTTGACCATTCCTCATAATTCTTGACTTTGCATGTCGAAGATTCCTTTATAAGTGCATCTTAGAATCACATGAATCTATTGTCCTACCTTGCACCCTGGGTCTAGTTTCATCATTAGTGGGTGACCTTGAACCCCAAAAATAACATCTCTTGATTGGTCGTTGACTAGGTGGTTTCCCTTGTGTTTGACGACAAGAAATATATTCACACATTGGGCTTTGTTCAATGTCTTGGATTCCATTAGACCCTATTGGTGGTTTCCTCACCTTTTTAGACAATTTTCATTATTGGCTGCTATTCAGAGGGTCTCTTTCATGTACTACTTGCATCTAGTGCATGCGAGAGATGCACATGGTCATTGGTTCATGCATACCTTGTTCGTCCAAGATCTTCCTAATCATCAAGTGTTTCCTTGTATCTCGCAATGGATGATGGGGGATACCTTAATTCCATCCTTTCAACGAACCTCATTCCATCGACTCCAACTCATCTATTTTGGAATCAAGATCTAGAGTAATAAGAGTACCTAGAGGCTTGCAGTGATTAATGGCAGGTTCTCTTGTCAACGACAGTTGGGAATACATTAATGTCTCCTGCTCGATGGATTCTTCAATTGTTCGAGCTCAACACCTTTATTCACACTTGTTGAATGTTCTCGGTTCCTTGATGCCTACTTTCATCATTGGTGGGTTGTATCACATTTTTTAACGGTATACCTCAATGACCGGCAATCGAACGAAGTCTCATTGTGTTTGACTTCAACTACTTTATTCACATGATGTGGACTTGCACCATCAACGGTTAGTGTAGAAGACCTATAACTGACAGTAGAAACACCTCATACATGTTGTTGTCTTTCATCGCACAAGTCCTATATGACTTAAGTTATCATGGAAGATCATATTGTACTTCATTGTATCTAGATATCATCAGTTTATTTTGATATTGGAAACAACTGTGTTTTGTTCGTGGCTATGACCACCTATGACATATGTCTACTTTGTATTACCTCTTCATGGCTATGAACAATTATCTTCTATATATGAACATGGATCTGCAATGTACTTCAAATTATAAGTCATGTGTACAAAGTCAATATGCATTGTAATGTTCTGATGGGTGAGTAGTTCCCCCGGTTGGATCCTCACTACTCCACTTCTAGGAATTGTAATGTATTTTGGCCATAGTGATTTCTCCTTTGACCTCACGCATTAGGGGGAATATTTTATATAAATGTTTTCCACACCCTATGCATAATTCTTTGGCCGCATATCATTTCCCTCTGCAGACCCAATTTCCCCATTTTTCTCAGTCAAAAGTCAAAAATTCAAAATTGTGTACATATATGTGGGCTATAGTTATACAAATTGTGTATATGCAGATTGCTCCATTACAACCCGTGTACGTCAGGTTTTTGCTCAAAATTAAAAATATTTCAGATTTTCCATGCCAAGTCATGTGATCCATAATCCTTGGCCTTTCATATGTTGGAAACGCTATGATTCGACCCTTTAATTTACTTTTAAGGATATAAATTGAGCCATATACAAGCCTTGGGAGAAGATAAAAGGTTGAGATCAAGTACACTTATGAGAAAGTTTACCTCATATTACATCCTTGAGTCTGCATCCCTTAGTCCCTTAAGTATGAACTCTCCTTATGTTCAGCCCCCAATCTCTCCCTATACTGTGAAGGAGGAACCCAATTAATCCTAGAACTTGTGATCTTTAATTGTGGAGGATTGAATTGGTGAAGGCCCAGGTGGAGGGACTTAGTTTCTCAATTTCGACAAGTTGCTGATATAAGAGGTTTTCACCTAGGTACTCCTACTAATTGTATTAATACAAATACTCTTTTCTCATCCAATTATATGTTGCAAATGTTTATGTTATTTTCCATGGGTAAATTTGTTGCACATGTTAATGGATTATGCTAATTTATATGCTAACATTTCATAGATTTTCCATATTCTTGTGTATTTTGGATGTTGAGGACAAGTGTTAGGTATCAAGAATTGGATTGTGAGCTCAACAATGGTATCCTATGAATGTCTGGGATAGGTAGGATTCTATCCTTTCTTTTGTTGGAATTTTCATTTATCTAGCATAGTTGAGATTTGAGTTGATTTATTGGTGTCATTCTGTCTGTTGTGGTCCTACCACAAACCATAGATATTTCTTCCTTAATCTGTGCCTAGACTCAAAATAGTTTAAAATATGTGGTACCTTAAGTTTTTTGTGAAACATACACAACCATTTAAATACACAAGAATTTTTTAACTAGCCCACGCAACCATCTAACCAAATTTAGTGTTGATCCATTTGTATGTTCTTCTCCTTCATGTGATTTTGAAACAACTGAAATCAATGTTGTATGTAGGCTAAGTCATGGCACTAATCACAACTTATGTAGAAGTGACACTCCTTCAAATAAATTTTTTTTCTTCGTTATTATCAAACCCATGCCTATATGTGATATGGACCATTATGATGACCTACTTCGAGTGATAATACTGGATTTGAATCTCATTTTACTGTTGAAGGGTGTAGTTCTCAGCAAAATCAACCACTGATAGACTACCAATGGGAAATGCATCTCTACATATTCTAAAATTCTCATCCTACCACTGAACCAAATGGGCATGATGAACATATTGTCATGTATTTTCAAAGAAGTCCTTGATGAAGTCATACAATCTTACCTGGGAAGTCATCAATTGTATCTTTTTTCTTTCCTACCCTCCATCAATATCATACATGAAATATTTAAATACTTGCAAGTCAACCTTGTTCTTCCACAATTCATAGACATTGATCACATGGATGCACTTGCTCAATAATGCCATTCCACCACACTTGGGTCATGTCCCATCTAATAACTATTTTTGATAGAATGTACAACCATCTGGACTTGTACACAATATGTTGTGAATAAAGGTTCTATATGAGGGCAATGACAATATAACTAAGAATTCTTGCATAATGGTGTTATGAAATACATGATATATATGTATATATGTATGTATGATAATAATAACCATACTCAATGTGGTATCTACAAAAACATGTGTTATGAATTGTGTTAATTCGAACATACCAAGGATTGCATTTATGGAAAGATATTTGGCCCAAGTTAAGTGCACCATGTACAGTTCTAAATCTCTCATACAATTTTGTCTGTGTCATGTCAAGAAGGTGTTTAATGTGGGGTTATCTATCCCTATATCCCCTTCTCAATTTTAGTACATCTTTTTAGTTGGAAGAAGGTTTAGCGTTCTCATGCCAGAAAGTCTATACTAGTCCCTTAACTACTCCAATTAACTTCATGCCATAATGAGGTAGCCTACCAGTGAAATCCGACAAATATTTTGGGCCACCTATGTCAAGGCTATCTCTTCTATTATAATACTTTCAAAGGGTTTTTATATTTCATTTTATGATATGAGTAGATTGTTGGAGAAAATGATGTTTTCTTGTGATCTTGCTAGCAATTGATTGTGACAAGACACATCGGGCTCCATTATGGTATTTATAATGATTTTCGCTACTAATGTTTTGAAAACCATCCACAAGGTTTTTAACAAAATGATGATTTGTTTATGAGATTTTGTCTGTTTTAATGGCTAAAATTATCCTAAAAGCGGTTAAACTTCTATATTTCAAAAAATCCAAAAATAATTTACATTTAGCGACATTAGATTTTGGTTCAAAACATTTTTTGATGATTTTATAAGAATGATAATGAATAATTTGTTTATGTTACTTACCTTCAAATGATGATAGACCACATTCATCCACCTAAATGTATTTAGGAGTTCTTTGTTGCACACTATTCAATCTAGCTAGGGACGATGAACCTACATTCTGGCACTCTTGACCTCCCTACTATGGAGTTACAAATGTAGAAGTTCATGTTGCTTAAATCACTAGCAGATCAATTCTAGGAGGATATTGGACACACCCATGACTATTTTTTGGAATGTCTGACTATCCAAAAAGAGGTTTCACCACAAGAAATTCTTCACTAGAAGGTTTTGCACCAGTTTCCTCTCTAGTTTAATCCATTGCATAATCAAATCCAAGAAAATTATCCATCATCTAGTCATCAAAATTATCTTCTCTTGACAATATAATGATTGGAGGTTCAATTTAAGTCTGAAGTGTATTGGACTTTACTGAAATACTACACTTTTCTTGTGTTGATGGAGGAGAAAAAACAATGACATCTATTTTTCTAGAAATTGGGTTTCCCTTTGTTGAAAGCATGTGTCTTGACATACCTAACCTTTCTTTTTCTCTTTCCCCAATTACCTTTTCAACGATTTTTTATTTCCTCAAAGAATTTATACTTTTATTATGTAGGTTCCCCATGTTTAAAGAGAACAATTGTCTTCCAAGTACACTGCAACAAGTTTGGTTTCCACAGACAATTGTCTTCCAATTACATAAATTTGTTTAACAATTATACAAGAGGACCCAATTTTACTTTCCACTAATAATTGTCTTCTAGTTAAACAATTTTTCTATCAATTACACAAGAAGACACAGGTTTTATTTCCACTGAAAGTTGTCTTCCATTTTCACCAATTTGTCTACCAATTACACAACAAGACACAAGTTTTCTTTCCACTAATAATTGTCTTCCAATTAAACAAATATTTCTACCAAATACACAAGAAGACATAAGTTTTCTTTCCACTAACAATTGTCTTCCAGTTGCACAAATTTGTCTACCAATTACACAAGAAGACACAAGTTTGCTTTCCACTAACAATTATCTTCCAATTGCAAAAAGATTTCTACCAATTACACAAGAAGACACAAGTTTGTTTTCCAAAAAGACAAAAAACATGTCTATTGTTGCTATTTATATGTGCATATGTTGGGATAGTTCAAATTTTTCAGACAAAATGAGGTTGAGGAGTATGCTTGCCTCATATTCCTACCCAGAAAGAATGCATGCACATTCCTAGAATGTGTGCACCCTATATGGAATTGGTGTTCTAGGAATTCTAGGAACACATGCATGTTCTTGTTGGGAAAAGATATGAGGTAGGCACATTACCTGAACTTATTTATTTATACTAACAAGAGGATGTACATACTCTCAATGAAATGGATCAAAAATTTGTTTTATGGCCCAAATATCTTTATGAATAAAGGTGTATAAGGGTTTGGGGACAACTACGACCTAAGGGATTAAGATTGAAAGTTCTTTGAGGAATAGGGAAATGGTTAGAGAACCAAGATGGAGGTGCAAGGGCTATGGGACCTTCAACATGAGGTATAGGAATAATGAACTTGGGGCTCAGGTGTGGAGGGGGTTAAGGGTCAGGTATAGATGGGGGACTAGGTTTTGATGGAGCTAGGGGGTCTAGGTCATGGACTAGGTGCAGGTCTAGGTCATGGTCTAGGTCTAGCTCTAGAACATGGTATAGGTATAGTTCATGGTCTAGGTATAGATCTAGTTCTTTCCATGCCTTTCCATGTCTATGTCAAGGCCATGTCTTTCCTTTCCAAGTACCAAACTTTGTAGAGTGTGTTAGAGTGTGAGAGGGAGAAAGAGGAAAAAAAATAGGGACGATAGAGAGAGATTGTCTAAGAGTGTGAGAGGGATAAGAGAGGAAGACATGGCTATCCATTCCATTTATATACCAACTCACTTATGATATATGTCTATCCATTCCATTCTGGTACACTCTTTGTAGTGGTATATGTCATGGTCTAGGTCTAGGTCTAGTTTTAGGTCTAGGTATTTCCATGCCTTGCCATGTATAGGTGTTTCCATTGTCAATTTTAACATGCAACTCTTTGTAACTAATTTCATATCTGAAAATTTCTTCCTAGTGATATAACTATCACTGAACAACTTTACACTAAAATTATTGATTAAAAACATATGCAACGAAAACAACAAGATCAAAGATGAACCATCAATACACTAGAGACACAATAATTATGTTCTTTAACTTTATCCAATCCTTCAAATCTGAGGATAAAAATAGTCCTCTCAACGTCACCAAGGCTGAGGGAAAAATCAATCCTCTAAGCCAATACAATGTCATCAAATATGAGGAAAACCTTGTTCTCCAATAACCATACAAATAAAAATACCAAACCTCAAAAATATTATGGAAGTCTCCATTTACTAAGAATCTATTGCAGGTCACTAGTACGACCTGTTGACGTGACCTGTTAGCATGTATAGATTTGTACCTTCCTAGAAAACCAATTACGTGATTCACCAGCTAGAAACCCATGGAAATACATTGTTCTCTCCACTGCAAATCATGTATACCCTATACATAATTTTTTGATATGCAACCCACGTATATACGCACTTCGTCCTCCTACAAATTGTGTATGGTACAAAAAATTTGCTCACACATGCAACCTTATTTGGTCATCTCTCTTGGGCCAGATTCACCACCTTGAAGACTTCCCTTTGCTAAGATCACCAATCCTCCTTGACACATGTTCAGACTCACTTATGCCAACTCCATTCTTCCACAATGATTACACTTTATCACAATGACATGTCTCCTTTATATAGGATTCCAATGAGTGAGTTTAGAATCCCTTCCTAAACTCAACATTTAATTAGAATATTTTAATCCTCTTTATGGGTGTGTCACCTCCACACAGACCCACAAATCCCATCAAATTTCCCATGAGGCTCTAGCCTCATTTCTAGGATGATTTCACTGAAACGAAAGTCAAAACTAGTGCCAAAACAATTTCTACATTCTTGGTACCTTGGCCTCTTGTGGGAATACCTATTGAAGCTATAAAAAATCAACACTCCCTCGTAGAAAGGGAGGTATCCCATACCACAACCCCTGGATTCACTAGTGTCGCTCATAGTACATATCTCTCTTGATCTACCACCTCATATGTACTCTAATAGTCCAAATGGAATGCTCCCTGTGTCACTATGGAAAATGGGTCCTCCAATACTGTCACAGTAAGCTATTCTGTCAATTCTATCCGATTGGTTGTATCCTTGGTCATTGATGAAAACTCTTCCTGACTAGACTCATCCTCGGTCACTGTAACAAATCTAGTTGTCTATTCGATCTGATTGGACACATCCTCAATCCCTGAGGAAAAATATATCTAATTGGTCGCACCCTCAGTCTCTAAAGAAATTATTATTGTGAAATCTACCTCACTATATGCTGCCTCTGCAACTCAAGTAACTCCTACTCCCCAATCCACTTGACTGGATGTCTCCTTTGTCAATATAGAAAAACCTGCTGAGACAAGTGTATCCTCCATGGAGGTCTCACATGCCCTAGAAGCCTCCTACCTATGAAGCTCTTATCTGGCCTCCTCCAACCATGAAATCTGTCTGTTATTCTTGGAATATACCTCTCTCCCAACTAAACTTGAGGGGAAAATCCCTCTAGATGCCCATCTCTCTCTCTGAGCCAATTGTATATCCTTAAGGTTAGGCTCACTCTGAGACCACATGTTCCTTTTGAAACCTATCTCCCTATGAGTCTTCATAACCTCTCATCCATATGCTCCCTATCCACTGTGATCTGCACAGTCCTGGGAGGTTTCTCCTCCATCCTAGATCTTGAAGGTTGACTCCCTCTAAAATTTGGCTCCCTCTGAGCCAATACTATTGGTCGAGCTACCCGCCTCACCACTCATGGAGCTACCTTCTTCCTCTAAACCTATGTTATTGGTGGGGCTACCTCCCTCACCACTAGTGGAGCCACTTGATCCTCCTCATTTGTCTCTTCTCTTGATAGTCATAACACTCATATGATGGCCCCTCAACCTATATAAGTTTCCTTTTTTAACTCCAAAAACTATTGTTTAATATAAGCTAGACAGTTTGGGCACAAGTAGTATCTGTCCATCTCGAAAAAATATATGATATCCCTTCCTATCAATATATGATACTGAGAGGACGCTCCTCCTGATTTCTAGCACCCATAACAGATTCAACACCATCAATATCTCTCCTAAATCCAATTGAAACGATATTGTACCAAATCCTCATATTGAATGCTTAGCTCTTGTACCAAGCTCCACACATAAGTCCGAGCCAGTCTCTATGAAATTTTCTAACAACTCTCTAGTACCTCTCATATGGAAAGATTCTTCATTGTCCACCAACCTAGTCTCCCTACTAGAGACAAATCTTGAAAGGCTAGATACCAACAGGATCTCCATCTAGAACTTATTTCTAGCCTCATCAACCTCTGATGCTGATGCTCGGTTCCTTCTTCCTCTTCACCTATGATGTGGATAGTGTGAAGTATAATAACCAAATTCATGTAAATCATAACATATTATCTTACTAAGATCATTCTTCCATTTCGTCTCTGGAGATGTTTATTTCTTGGGAGAATCCATTCTCCCTGACATACCTCTTATGTTTGGAGAACCCCTTCTTCCCTTTATCTTGCGAGATAGAAGGGCCTGGTTCTCATCACTACTACTCATTACCAAACCATCCATATCATCCTGGATACTAATCATTTTTCCTCTTGGATGCATTATGTCCATAGTATGTCAAATTATCAAAACTTGTCTTGTCCATATATCCCCTGCACAAATGTCTCTCAGGACTAGGAAATACCTCTCAATGCTAAATTCACCAACTCAACATCCTGTACTATCTCACCAATAGCTATGATATGATCTTGGATATGAGCAATCTTCATAACATAACTGACAACTATGTATTCAATGGTCATCCTAACAATCTGATGTTGATGCTTCAAGTTTAACATCCTACTATTATTCTTGTTTTGGTAAAGACCCACAAAAGCATCATACATATCCTTGGTAGTTTATTTCTTAGCAATGTGAGGAATCAATTGGTCCTTCATGGACTCTAGCAATAATTGTGTGGCTTTCACTTCCCTCTTCTTGTGAAATTCCAAATATACTGGATTATTCGGGATAGGAATCACATCCTCAACATACTCCTTGAGGTCATTCTCTTCCAACAGAAGGAGAACCCTTTCCTTCCAAGCTCAGAAGTTGGTTTCCCCTTCCAACCTATCATCAAGCTTCAATGTAGTCATCATATTTACCTACCCAAAACAAGAAAAAGAATAAGTACAACACTCTTCTAGTGTTTTAGCCACCAAAGTGTCTCAAGATGATCCCCTTCTATTCAAATCTCAAGCTCTGATACCATGTCAATTTTCACATGAAACTCAATGTGACTAATTTCAGATCTGAAAATTACTTCCTAGTGATCTAACTATCATTGAACATCTTTACACTAAAATTATTGACTGAAAACATATGCAATGTAAAAAAAAAGATCATAGATGAATCATCATTACACAAGAGACACAATGTTGGGGTATGTGCTCAACTACATACTTAGTGACATATTCATTTTTTCCATTTTTCCTACTATTTAGGAAGACTGTTATTTATAGCATGGCTATTTATTGCAAGCCTATTTTTAGCCAGTAGATTCCTATATGTAATAAGATGGGAAAATACCACGGGTTTCCAAAACCATGGGCTCATAAACCACCATTAGGAAAATTCCTATTTTTTAGCTACCATTAGGCCAATTCCTATTTTTTAGCCACTATTAGGCAAATTCCTATTTTTTAAGAGATAATTCCTATTTCCTTAATTTTAGGAGATATTTCCTATTTCATGGATATAGAGCACACTTTAGTAAGAATATTATCCTCCCATGGAAGTGTGCATTACCCATCTAATACTTGGAGTTAACTCACTTCTTATTTAGTGACTTTCCATAATTATCAAATTCTCACTGAGTTAGGACTTTAGTTCCATTATTGGACTCTAGTCTTATTCTAAGAGATTTTTTCTATTATGGAATGCATTTTGAATTCATGTATAGTTCTCACTAAGGTCGCACCTATATTTTTGACCTTTTCTTATTATTAGCAACTTTTGACTTTAGTTGATTGTGGAGAAGTTACTTTTTTTCTTGAGCATGCACACGGAAATCCCAACCTAGTGTGAATTACTCCTCATGTGGAGAGTCCTATATATTGTACTCATTATCAAGGATTAATTCATTGTGATTAGAGTTAGTTTATTAGTATCTTATATGTAAATATTGATTCTATTTTTCTCTCTCCTCTCTCTCTTTTGCAATTAGCTATTGTAGTATTTCCTTCTCACAATTAGGTCTTGGATTGTGGTTTAATCCTACATGGTATCAAATCCATTATTGTGAGGGAGTATTCACTTTTATTGTAGGTTTATGTATCATATTGGACATCCCATAGAGAACTATGGATCAACAATCTTCTTGAGTGATCTTGACACCCTTCAACTCCTTTGAGTGGAAGCCCAAGATAGAGCTTCTACTTCGAAGCAAGGATTTGTATAGGATCACCATGGGGACTGAGGTCAAGCCTACTTAATCCATAGAGAAATAAAAACACTTCAACAAAATTGATGAAGCCTACAGGATATTGTGCTTGATAGTCTCTCTAGATCCCCTCGTTCATGTCGATACTTGAAATAATCCTAACGATGTTTGGACAAAGTTCAAGGATTTTCTAGAAAATCAAGACAATCTAAGAGGTCATCAGTTGGAGAATGATATACATGCATTGAATCGAAGATATTTAAAGACCCTACAAGACTAATTTTATAATTTTAAAACTTTTCTTTCTCATTTTAAGGACTATGGAATTGAGAAGAAAGATGAACATATAATCTTTTCAATTATAACTAAACTAGGACTGGATTATTTTGTCTACACTTATTCTTTTCATACTACCAGGTTAGCTATGGGGGAAGATTATATCCCTATATGATTTCATGGAGTCACTTATCCATGAAAAAACAAAGCTCATCTAAATAGGGGCAGTTAAGAATTCCAATCCCTATGTTCTTACAACTCAAGGAAGTTCAAATAAAAATAAGTAGAAGAAAAAGGGTAAGAAGGAACAAGAGAACACGAAGGAAGGTAAAAAAAATTTCCACATATGAGAGTTTGAGTTCCAAGGAATCAAAAGGAAATAAGGAGAAGACATATTTTTCCCATTGTGATAGGGGGTTCCATCTTGAGATTTCTTGCATGAAAAATACCATAAATCTCATGGCACAAACACTTGAGAAACATCACCTCAAGGATTGTATTCCAGATAATGAAAAGAAAAATCCATCATCCAAAAGAGGGAATTAATTTATATTTCATATTATCTTAATGCTTGGGTGCTTGATTAAGGGGATACCCATCAGATGACCTCATCAAATAGACTTTTCTCATACTTGGAGACTTGTTTCAGACCACCAATCTTCATGGGAGATGATTCTCCTATAGAGGTGTGTGATAGGGGTAGAGTTGATACCATGGATGCTCTTAGGATGTACTTCATGTTCTAAATATTTTAGTGAATCTTCTCTCCATCTATCAAATCACTCATTTAAGTTCATGGAATAAGGTGGAGTTCACTACGAACTCAATTATTGTTTCTGACTTGTTACATAGTTCAAAAATTTCCTTTGGTGAGGTTAATCACCATTCCAGGTTGTACACCTTCTCTCACTTCACTCATAAATATGATTATGCATCTCTTCGAACACATGCTAATTAAGAGTCTAGGTTGTGGCATGAGAGGTTTGGGTATATGAATTTTAAATATTTAGATAATCTTATTAAGGTTGGAATGGTAGATAGATTACCCCACATTTAGTACATAGATGGAGTTTGCTAGGGTTGCGTACTAGGAAAAAATCCTGAGGAGAATTTTAGCATAGGTAAAACATGGAGGAATTCATCACTTCTAGAGTTGGTTCACATTGACATTATAGGTCCTTTCCCACACCCATCGATTAGTAAATCTAAGTATGTTCTTAATCTCATTGATTATTTTTTGAGATATACTAGGGTCTACTTTCTCAAATTAAAATCTGAGGTCTTTGAATGTCTAAAAGGTTTCAAGCATCTAGTTGAGAACCAAATAGGGAAGAGGATTAAGAATCTTCATATAGATAATGTAGGAGAGTATGTGAATAAGTATGTTTATCATAATTTTTCAGAATCAGGTATAGAGTTGCAACACACAGTTCCATAAACTCCACAACATAATGGAATAGTGAAGAGAAAGAACAAGACATTGAAAGAGATGACCAACTGTATGTTGCAGGCTAGAGAACTACCTCCAAACTTATGGGTTGAAGCTATCAAATATGCATCCTACATTCATAATAGATTTCCTCATAAATCATTCAAGGTAGTCACTCCATATGAGGCTTAGAGTGGGAAGAAACCATAAGTCACTCACTTTAGAATTTTTGGTTCCTGTGTATGGGCTAGGATCCCTTATTATACAAGGAAAGATATGGAAGATCAGAATAAGGAGTATATTTTTATTGGATATCCAGAGGGAGTGAAGGGATATAGGTTATTATATACTACATCAGATACACTATTCATTCAAAGGAGTGTTAAATTTCAAGAGGGTCCTTCACAAGTACTTCCATAGCAGTCCACGCCTCTATCTCCACCGCCACTAGTTGCGGAACTTCATGAGACTTATTCCAATCAGATTTGTGATCATATATTTGAATATGATATATATGATATTTCTTATCAAAAACAAGAAGTTTCAGTTCTATAGCATTGACCACGATGGGAACAACAATCTCTTCAGGAAACAGGTGATCTAGTGGGTGATCCCGCTGATCCACAGAGAACTAGATCTTAGTTTGTGGAGCCTCCACATTATTTTACTACCATGGAGCCATTGTTTCCTATTTATTTTTATATGTTAATTTCATTATATCCTCTTTCTTATGCAAAGGATAGACGAAACCCCCATTGGGAGGAAGCTATGAAAGAGGAGTACATTTCCCTCATAGAGAACAACACATGGGGGAGTTGGTTCCTCCACCTTCCAATAGGAAGCTTGCTATATGTAAGTGGATTTTCAAGACAAAAATTGATGATGATAGATACATTAAAAATTATAAGGTTTCTCATAGGTACAAGGCATTGACCATGAGGATACTTTTGCACTGAATTCCAAGATTGATTCCATTTAGTTAGCTCTAGATATTGCAACAACTAGAAAGTGGAAGGTACACTATATGGATGTGAATAATTAATTCTCATATGGATATATTAATGAGTAGATATATATGGAGCTTCCAGAGGGATATGTTCAAGATCTGACACAGGCACGCCAACCAGGGCACGTCCGCTCACAGGACCTTTCTCCTTCCTTTGCCCGAAGAACTTTGAAGTTCTTATATTTCCCTATCGGGAAATTTTCCTCCCACAGGAAACTCTTTCGAGATCCCCCTTTGCTCTATTGTGGTTCCCTCTATTGGGGTTTTGACACCCAGGATGTTCTGGCAACTTGAATCACCGATCCCCGATGTGCGATGTGCTTCCTTGTTGCCTTAGCCCCAACTGACTAAGCCTTTGGTCCACACGACTGACTCTTATATGACCATAGCAATAACTCCCGTTGGGATTTTGGGGTTTACGATGTAGAAATACCCGTGTCTCCAAGACTCGCAATTTCTCGAATCGCGACGCGCCTTTCTCCACGATAGCCCTCTGGCTATAGGCTTCGCACCATATGACTGTTGACTTGTGACCACGGCCTTATCCCTTATCAGGGTTCGGATTTTTGCATGTCGAAACGCACCGAACCTCTTGTCAACAGAATCCCCGATTTCCCGATGCACCGATCCACCGTCAAGCTGACAACTGGCTCCCACTACGGTTCTTCCTTCAGCCCGCTATGATGACAGTTGTTCCCCATTGATCGGGGTTTCACGGATCACGATTTTAAAGTGCACGAACCACTTGTCACCAGGATCCCTGATATCCTGATGAACTCCAAACACCGATGGATTGACTCCTTATCGGGACTTCCTCCGATGGCGCAGATCCCTGCCACGCGTCTTCTAAATGGATGGTCTCGATTTCCTCCGGGGTTCGAGACTTGAAATGTGTCAAGTTCCTTTTCCTCAAGAACTCCGATATGTCGATTCCCGACTCTGCCCAGATGGTTGACACCTGTCCTCCACTATTTCCACTTGTGGCCCACACGACTCTTCTGTCGAGATTTCATGTATCGCAAATCCAAACGGCAAGGGTTTCTTCCCTTCGAAATCCCCGATGCTTCAAAATCCGACTCTTCTGGATCTACTGACACTCGTCCTCCAAACGAACGGTTCAGATCTTGTTGGGAAATCATGGATCGCGATTCCGTATGACAAGATTTCTGTGTGCTCGAAAACTCTGATTCTCCAATTCCCGACTCTCTCCAGGTTTCTGACACGCGTCCCAAATGATGGACGGTTCAGATCAACTCTCAGGGTTCACTACTTTACATAGCTAGGAACCTTCACTTACCTGTACTTCTATGACCAAAATCCCGATCTGGTGGTCACGCGACACGTGTCCTCCTTGAGATCCTATGGCTATGATCCCTCCGTCGTTTCGGGGTTCTCCTGGTCACAGATCCTTGGCACCTGAAGCTCTGAAATGCCGATGAACTCTTGACTCCCTACCACCTGTCCCAGCATATGGACAGCTCTGATCGTATCAGGATTTCCTCTATGGATTCTCCGACCTCTTGCTCACAAAATTCCCGATGACTTGTCCGGGACTTCTCTTCTGCACACTAGGGCTTAACCCCTGTGCAACTCCTTGAGATCTAACGGCTGACGGGAAGTCACTTGCTGATCCAATGCTCAGCAGCCTCTCGAGTTTGGGCTCTGGTGTGGTCGTAACCTCCTCGCACCTCCGCGAGATCTAGCGGCTGACAGGGTTTTGTCAATCTCTTCTATGAGATCCTAACCATTCACTTCCTTCTTAAATATATTCTACAAACACTGGTCCTTCTGCACGTAACTTTGCAGCAGTTATTCAATCACTTTATGCACAGACTATCGGTGCTTCTCCTCCATGGATTTGGAAGCCCTATCCCTCCTGAGATTTCCTCAATTGCTTTCAACCTCAAAGAGGTTCTTTGCACACACTCCTTGTGGCAATTCTCAAACACTTCCAAGTGTTGAGTTCCTTTGACTCTGCGCACACCTGCAGCAGTAGTCCTTCAATACTTCGCTCAGTTTCGTGACTGAGACTCTCCTTAGCTTGCGCACTCCTTGCACGGCTTCAGAAACCCACTTTCACTTTTGAGTGAATGAGAACAAGAGTTAAGCTATATGAGCCTTCTGTCAATGCACAACTGCACTCCTTGCAGGAATCCTTGCTCAGACAGAGAAACAATTGCAAATCATTCCACTTCCTCTCAGATTTCAATCTCAACACATGAAATCATACACACAGCATAAAAACAAATGTATAACAGAAAGTAAACACTCATAAGCAAAGCATTCAACACACATGCACAGAGAATAACACAACTGCCATGAATCTGAATCAACTTCTTCTATTAATTCAATATCTGTACATGGGTGTTCTTCTACAGTTCTCTACTTCTCTCCTATGCTATGGATTCTTCTAACTCTTCCTATTAATGTTACAATGATACAACGAGGGTGTCTATATCATGTTTCCCTCTTTCTTCTAAAACTATCTAATCTAATATTCAATTCTACCTACTTAAATTTACTACTTATAAATGCCTCTGTCTATCTCAGACAAGAGCGGGGCGCTCAAGGTCTGATTACATTTTTACCAAGGCACCTTCATTAAATGATCTCATTTATGTTTGGCACATCAGCTTCAAGGGAAATTCAAAACTTGCGTTGGATGACTTCCAGTTGTCTTCCGCTTCCACGTTGGCTTGCTTGTTGTGAGGGATGCTCCTGCATCATACTCCCTCGCTTGAAAATTTGCATGGGCTCCTGTCCATCAGCTCTTGCATGGTTTGTCCATGCTTCAGAATTTATGCTTCGGTCTCCCAGCTGGCATCTTCAACTGGATGTCCCTTTCACTTGAACAAATATTCAAAATATTCTTTTCTTCTGGTTTTCTTACCCACTCATTTTTTCATTATTTGATCCATCTGTGGCTTTTCTGCAACTGGCATTTGCTTCTGCCACTGAACCTATGGTTGTTCATCACTTGTTCCTACTTCCCCAAGCTTGTATGGGTATAAATCCGAGACATTGAATATCGGAGATATTCCGATTCCATCCGGTAACTCAATCTCATAAGCATTTTGTCCCATCTTCTTCAAGACCTTGCATGGTCTGATTTTCTTCATTTTCAGCTTGTTGTATGTTCCTCTCGGGAACTTTTCCTTCCTCAAATGCGCCAGAACTATATCACCAACTTCAAACTGAAGTTGTCTCCGATGTTGATCTGCTCTGTGTTTGTACACCTGACTTGACTTCAACAGTCACTCCTTCACTCTGCTATGAAGTTCCTTCATCGCCTCAGCGAACCCTTCTGCACTAGCACTGCTAGTAGCAGTCTGTTCTGAATCCCTTAATTCAGAAACTCCTCTCGACTGCACCCCATAGAAAATCTGGAATGGGATTTTTCTTGTGCTCCAATTTACTGAGTCATTGTAAGAAAATTCTGCCTACGGCAATATGTTATCCCAACTCCTATGGTGCTCCATCACTAAGCTCCTCAGCAAGTCTCCTAGACTCCTGTTGACCGCTTCTGTCTGCCCATCCGTCTGAGGATGATAAGATGAACTAAACATCAAATTAGTCCCCATCTTCTTCCATAGGGTCCTCTAGAAATGTCCTATGAATTCTGTGTCTCTGTCCGAAACTATGCTTTTCGGCAATCCATGAAGTCGAACGATCTCTTTGAAAAACAAATTTGCGATGTGAGTCACATCGCTAGTTTTCTGGCATGGAATGAAGTGTGCCATCTTAGAAAACCTGTCAACTACCACAAAGATTGAATCAACACCTCTTTGTGTCCTCGGCAATCCCAGCATGAAATCCATGCTAATTTCATCCCACGGCTTCTCAGGTATGGGAAATGGTTGATAAAAACCCGCATTCTGTTTCCTTCCCTTTGAATGCTGGAAAATCCTGCATCTGTCCACAAACCTCTTGACCTCTACTCGCATCCCTGGCCAAAAGTATGACTCGCTTAGCTTTGCAAATGTCTTATCGTGACCAAAGTGTCCGACTAATCCTCCACTGTGCTTCTCTTTCAACAAGTTCTCCCTCATGGAGCATTTCGGAATACACAGCTGATTGCCTTTAAATATAAATCCTTCCTGGATCATGTACTCTATCCACTGGCCTCTGTCTCTAAGAACTGGGTTCTCAGCTGCTTCATAGGCTTCTTTAAAATCCTGGTCATCTGCATACATGTCCCTCATATCATCAAAGCCTAACGTCCTTACTTTGAACTCCTGCAACAACAAACATTTCGTGCTCAAAGCATCAGCCACTTTGTTAGCAGTACCAGAAATATGCTTTATTACAAAAGTGAAATTTTACATGTATTCAACCCATTTAACATGCCTCTGACTCAACTTTTCTTATTGAGTCACAAACTGTAATGCATGGTTATCACTATATAAAACAAATTCTTTTGGAATCAAATAGTGCCTCCATTTTTT
>SNQJ01S0008452.1:123872-147264 GCA_010110895.2 Picea sitchensis | reverse complement strand
GAATCAGTGCACATCCTCCAGCCTCCATCTTTCTTTGGATTGAGTACTATCGGAACAACACACAGACTCAAGCTTTCCCTGACCAAACCTTTGTCCAACAACTCCTGGACCTGTCTTTTAACCTCTTCATTCTCTTACAGTGTCAATCTGTATGCGGCTTTGTTTGGCAAACTAGCTCCTGGTATGAGGTCTATATGATGACTCACACTCCTCATCGGTGGCAACGAACGAGGTAGTTCGTCCACTACAATATCAGCAAACTCTTCCAACAGTTCTTGTACTTCTTCTGGCAAATCATCCACCTTTGTGCTAGTCAGAACAATTCTCATCTTTCTGACCACAAAGAATTGTGGATCCTCCTTCTTCTTAACTTCTGTAAGAAGTTCCTTCCCACTCATGAGAAGTACCTTGTTTCTTACTTCCAGTTTCATTTCTTTATCCTCAATTGGATGCAACGTGTGGTTTCTCCCATTATTCTCCAGGGTATATGTGTTCATCCTCCCATCATGAATCACATTTCTATCATACTGCCACTGTCTACCCAGCAATAAATGACAAACATCCATAGGAATGACATCACATAGAATCTTGTCATTATGTCCTCCTATTTTAATGTCAACTAAGCACTGTTTGGTGACACTTACCTGATGTCCCTTCTGTATCCATGAAACTTTGTATGGACTTGGATGATCAGTTGTCTCCAGCTCCAGCTTTTCTACCATCTCGGTTGAAACGAGATTATCTGTGCTTCCACTATCCACAATGACCTTGCACACTCTATCCTTGGTCTTGCAAGCAGTCCTAAAAAGATTGTTCCTTTGTGCTGAATTCTCCACCTTCTTTTCCGGTTTCAAAAGGACTTTCCACATCACCAACGATCTTTCACCTTCAGCGTATTCTGCCTCAGCATCTCACCCCTGTACCTCGGCGATATGAATCTCTTCGGTTTCTTTCTTTTTCTCTGGACACTCAAACGACCTGTGCCCATTCTTTCCACATGTGAAGCATGTAATTACTCCACCTCTTCCTCTTCCCCTACCTCTGGTACGAGGAAACCTATTATTATCAGCATATCCTCCTCTCTGTTCATTTTGTTGTCCTCGCTACTCAACATATGGCCCTCTCTGTGAGGTTCCACCTCTTTCAACTTTTCCCTGAGGTTTCTTCCATTCCTCCTTGGGCTTCTGGTATTTATCTTGAGCAACTGCTTTTCCTCTGGGCTGACTTCTACCTCGGCCCCTCTGACTTTGTTTACGGATCATCTTCTCCTCAGCTTTCAGAGCCAATTGGTAAGCATCCTCCACCATTCGGATGGTTGCCATACTTATTTCATCCTGAATTTCATACCTCGGGCCATTCACGTACCTGGCCACCTTTTCGATGATCTGCCCTTATATTCAACCTGTAAAATTCCTCGGTATATTCTTTCACTGCCATCAGCTTCTGTCTCAGGTTCTGCATCCTCCTGAATAGAGAAATTTGTTAATCCCTGGGAATGAATTTTGCTTTCATCTTTGCAATCATCCTGTCCCAGCTCTTAATCTTCTGCTTTCCTTGGCAACGCCTATCAGCTTGCAGTTCATCCCACCACAAGGCTGCATGTCCTTTTAATCTTGTGATGGCATGCCTGACCTTCTTATCTTCTTCAATATATTCATAGTCGAAGTAAGTGTCAAGAGCTCTAATCCAGTCTAGAATCTCTTCTGCCTCCAGATTCCCTTCATAAGATGGAATGTCCATCTTTGTTTTCGAACTCATCCGGGCGATAGCCTTAATTAAACACTCATTGGCTGCATCTTCTGCTGGGATTTCCTCTTCTTCATGTCCAGCATCATCTTCGTTTTCAGATTCACTGATATCTCTTGCATCAGTGTTTCACCTTTGTCTTATCTCCATGTCCTCCATTCTGGCACGAAGATTTCGCATTCCTCTTTCCATGTCTGGATTCTGCACTTGCCTACCTCTTTCTCGGGACAATTCCTTTTCCTCCTCTGGATCGAGTGATTGTCTACCCCTTCTCCTTGGTGGTATGGTGAACTCTCCTTGTTCTCTGCTACAAAAAGCAAAGAAGCCTTTCTAATCTCTGATACCACTTGACGCAGGCGTGCCAACGAGGGCACGTCGACTCACATGACCTTTCTCCTTCCTTGGCCCGAAGAACTTTGAAGTTCTTCTATTTCCCTATCGGGAAATTTTCCTCCCACAGGAAACTCTTTCGAGATCCCCCTTTGCTCTATCGGGGTTTTGACACCCACGATGTTTTGGCAACTTGAATCACCGATCCCCGATGTGCGATGCGCTTCCTTGTTGCCTTAGCCCCAACCGACTAAGCCTTTGGTCCACGTGACCGACTCTTATATGACCACAGCAATAACTCCCGTCAAGATTTCGGGGTTTACGATGTCGAAATACCCGTGTCTCCCAGACTCGTGATTTCCCAAATCGTGACACACCTTTCTCCATGATATCCCTCTGGATATAGGCTTTGCACCATATGACTGTTGACTTGTGACCACGGCCTTATCCCTTATCGGGGTTCAGAGTTTTGCGTGTCGAAACGCACCGAACCTCTTGTCAAAAGAATCCCCGATTTCCCTATGCACCGATCCACCGTCAAGATGATAACTGGCTCCCACTATAGTTCTTCCTTCAGCCCACTATGCTAACAGTTGTTCCCCATTGATCAGGGTTTCACAGATCGCGATTTCAAAGTGCACGAACCACTTGTCACTGGGATCCCCGATATCCTGATGAACTCCAAACACCGATGGATTGACTCCTTATCGAGACTTCCTCCGATGGCGTAGATCCCTGCCACGCATCTTCTAAATGGACGGTCTCGATTTCCTCCGGGGTTCAAGACTTGAAATGTCTCGATTTCCTTGTCCTCAGGAACTCCGATATGCCGATTCCCGACTCTGACCAGATGGCTGACACCTATCCTCCACTATTTCCACCTGTGGCCCACATGACTCTTCTGTCGAGATTTCATGTATCGAGAATCCAAACGGCAAGGGTTTCTTTCCTTCAAAATCCTCGATGCTTCGAACTCTGGCCCTTCTGGATCTACTGACACACGTCCTCCAAATGAACAGTTCAGATCTTGTCGGGAAATCACAGATCGCGATTCCGTATGACAAGATTTCTGTGTGCTCGAAAACTCTGATTCTCTGATTCCCGACTCTCTCTAGGTTTCTGACATGCGTCCCAAATGATGGACAGTTCAGATCAACTCTCGCGGTTCGCTACTTTACAAAGCTAGGAACCTTCACTTACCTATACTCCGATGACCAAAATCTCGATCTGGTGGTCACGCGACACGTGTCCTCCTTGAGATCCTACGGCTATGATCCCTCTGTCGTTCCGGGGTTCTCCTGGTCACGAATCCTTGGGTCCTGAAGCTCCAAAATGCCGATGAACTCTTGACTCCCTGCCACCTGTCCCAGTAGATGGACGACTCTGATCGTATTGGGATTTCCTCTACAGATTCCCCGACCTCTTGCTCACAGAATTTTTGATGACTTGTTCGGGACTTCTCTTCTGCACACTAGGGCTTAACCCCTGCGCAACTCCTCGAGATCTAATGGTTGACGGGAAGTCACTTGTTGATCCAATGCTCAACAGCTTCTCGAGCTTGGGCTCTGGTGTGGTCGTAACCTCCTCGCACCTCCGTAAGATCCAACGGCTGACAGGGTTTTGTCAATCTCTTCTACGAGATCCTAGCCGTTCACTTCCTTCTTAGATATCTTCTATGAACACTGGTCCTTCTGCACGTAACTTTGCAACAGTTATTCAATCACTTTATGCATAGACTCTCGATGCTTCTCCTCGACGGATTTGGAAGCCCTATCCCTCCTGAGCTTTCCTCAATTGCTTTCAACCTCAAAGAGGTTATTTTCACGCACTCCTTGCGGCAATTCTCAAACACTTCCAAGTGTTGAGTTCCATTGACTCTGCGCACACCTGCAGCAGTAGTCCTTCAATACTTCGCTCAGTTTCATGACTGAGACTCTCCTTAGCCTGCGCACTCCTTGCACAGCTTCAGCAACCCACTTTCACTTCTGAGTGAATGAGAACAAGAGTTAAGCTATCTGAGCCTTCTGTCAACGCACTCCTTGCGGACGACTTCAACTACACTCCTTGCAGGAATCCTTGCTCAGACAGAGAAACAATTGCAACTCATTTCACTTCCTCTCAGATTTCAATCTCAACACATGAAATCATACACACAGCATAACAACAAATGCATAACAGGAAGTAAACAATCATAAGCAGAGCATTCAACACACATGCACAGAGAATAACACAACCTCTATGAATCTGAATCAACTTCTTCTATTAATTCAAGATCTGTACATGGGTGTTCTTCTACAGTTCTCTGCTTCTCTCCTATGCTCTGGATTCTTCTAACTCTTCCTGTTAATGTTACAATGATACAATGAGGGTGTCTATATCTCGTTTCCCTCTTTCTTCTAAAACTGTCTAATATAATATTCAATTCTACCTACTTACATTTACTACTTATAAATTCCTTTGTCTATCTCAGACGAGAGTGGGGCACTCAAGGTCTGATTACATTTTTACCAAGGCGCCTTCATTAAATGATCTAATTTATGTTCGGTGCATCAGCTTCAAGGGAAATTCAAAACTTGCGTTGGACGTCTTCCATTTGTCTTCTGCTTCCACGTTGGCTTGCTTGTCGTGAGGGATGCTCCTGCATCAAGATCCATCATTAGTTTGCAGGTTGAGGAAGTCATTGTATGGACTTATGCAAGCACCTCGGGCATGGTATGCTAAAATTGACTCTTATCTTCTCTCTAGAAGTTCTCTTAGATGTATATCAGATCCTAATGTGTATATGATGAGGATTTTTTTTTCTTCTACTGATATTTCTACATGTAGATGATTTACTCATCATGGGGAGCTCAACCTCCTCCATTGTTGTAGTGAAGACCACTTTGCATGACAAGTTTTCTATGATAGATATGGGATTGTTAAATTACTTTATTAGTCTTGAAATCAACTAGAGTGATTAAAGAATCAAGATGTCTATATGACGTATTTCAAGCTAGGTCCAACACTCTTTCAATCAGGGGTTAGAATAGAGGATGTTGATGCATCACCTTTGGTTGATTGTACTAGATATTGACAGTTGATGGGGAGTCTTATCTACCTTACACACTCTCGACTAAACATATCTTATACAGTTGGATCAGTTCCCAGGTACATGTAGAAGCCTCATGAGCTTCACTGGAAGGTAGCAAAGAGTATTCTTAGATATGTTAAGGGGACTGCCAATTTTGGTATAACCTATGCAGTAGGATCTTCCTTGGATCTTGCTGGTTACAAAAACTGTCTGCGACGCCCGCAACCTCACAACCCACAGATCATAAGTTCGACGCACTCACAGGATCTTTCCTCCCTTCTTGGCCCAAAGAACTTCAAAAGGTTCTTCTATTTCCCTATCGGGAAATCTACACCCACAACAATCCTCGTGGGATCCCCTCTTCACACTCGAGGGATCGGACTTCGCAACTTCTCAAGGTCAGTGGTCGAGCATTGAACTCTCGAATTTCTGAAACCCAACAACCAGTCAACACTGACCTCTCTCTATCCGGGTTTTCTCTATCGTGATTTTGGCACTCGCGATGTCGAACAACTCATATTTCCGACTCCCGATTCTAGATATGCCGAAACTCCGACACACGCATGAGGTTGACTATTCAACGGATTTTCTCCATCGACATTTCGGAGTTTGCGATATCGCGAATCCTGATGCAATTGTTTCAGGACTTCTCACCGTGAAACTCCGATCACTCATGCCACCTGTCCACGTCACCGAACTCTGTGGCCCCACACAAATCCTTTAGCCATCGGGATATCGCGTTTCACGATTTCGTGATTCTTGTTGCTATGTTTACGAAGTTCAATCCATGAAACCCCGATATGCAAATCCAAGTGTAAATCCAACGGTCCTCGTGACTTGGATCTACGATCCTGCCCCTCCTGAGCTTTGAACCCTTCGGGAATACTCAGCATATCTCCCCTGATCCTCTGTGAGATCTAACGACTCACGGGATGTCGCGAATCCTCCTTGGAGAATACCAACCGTCCATTCCTCCTAATGAAATCTACGAAATGACTAAGTATTTCTCCACGAACTCGTCCACCTGCAGCACAAACTTACAACACTTCTTACGCACTTCCAGGCACAACTTCCCGGCACTGTCCTTCAACAAGTTCGAAGGCTTTCTCCTTCCTGAGCTTTTCCAACACTGCATCCTTTCAGAAAACCTTGCACGCACTCCTTGTGGTAGACATTCAACCACTTCCAAGTGTTGAATTTCCTTCGACCCTATGCACACCTGCAACAGTGGTCTCCAAATGCTTCACTCAGGTTCGCAACCTTGAGACTTAGTTCTTCCTGTGCACTCCTTGCACGGCTCCTATGCTTAACTATACTTCTGAGGAAAATGAGAACAAAAGTAAAGATATCTGAGCCCTTCATCAACACACTCCTTGCGGACACTTCAACTGCACTCCTTGCAGGAACCCTTGTTCAGATAGAGAAACAATTAGAACTCATTTCTTCCCCCTTTCAAACTTCAAACTCAAAACATGAAATCATATACACAGCATATAAAGAAAATGTATAACAGGAAGCAAACATTCATGAGCATAACATCAATACATAGAGAACAAACACAAAACCATGAATTTGAACCAATTCTTTATATTAATTCAAATGTCTGTACATGGGTGTTCTTACACAACTCTCTTCTCCTTCTATGCTCTTCTGTTCCCGATTCCTCAATAATGTTTACAATACACAATGAGGGTGTCTATATATCGTTTCCCTCTTGCGCTCTAAAACTGTCTAGTCTAGAATTAAACTCTATCTACTTGCATTGACTACTTTAAATGCCTTCTACCTACTAAATACGAGAGAAAATCGCTCAAGGTCTATTTACATTATACAAGTGAGCTCTTTCTTAATGACTTCATTTAAGATTGCACAACAACTTCGAAGGTGATTTTCAAAATTTGTGCTGGCGCTTGTCCAGCTATCTCTCGCTTCTGCGTTGGCTCGCTTGATGTGTTGGCGATGCTCCTGCATCATACTCCCTCGCTTGAAACTTTTCATGGGCTCCTGTCCATGAGCTCACGCACGGTCTGTCCATGCCTCTGGATCTCTGCTTCAGTCTCCCAGCTGGCATCTTTTTGGATGGTTCTTCCATTTGACCAGATACTCAAAGTATTCATTTCTTCTGGTCTTCTTACTCACTCTTTTGTCTAGTATGCACTCTATCTGTGGCCTATCTGCAACTGGCATCTACTTTTTCCACTGAACCTCTAGATGTTCATCACTTGTTCCTGCTTCCTCAACTTTGTATGGGTACAAATCTGAGACATTGAATATCGGAGAAAATCCGATCCCATTGGGTAATTTAACCTCATAAGCATTTTCCCCAAATTTCTTCAAGACCTTACATGGTCCAATTTTTTTCATCTTCAGTTTATTATATGTTCTTCTCAGGAACCTTTCTTTTCTCAAATGTGCTAGAATCAAGTCACCAACCTCAAACTGAAGTTGTCTTCTATGCTGATCTGCTCTACGCTTGTACTCATGGCTTGAATTCTGCAATCGTTCCTTCACCTGGCTGTGAATTTCCTTCTTCGCCTCTGTGAATTCTTCTGCACTAGCGCTCCTAGTCGCAGTCTGTTCTGAATCCCTCAATTCAGAAATTCCTCTTGGCTGCATGCCATAAACAATCTGAAATGGACTCTGCCCTGTGCTCCTGTTTACTGAGTCATTATACGCAAACTCTGCCTATGGTAATATATTGTCCCACTGGCTGTGGTGTTTTGTCTCCAAGCTTCTTAGCAAGTCTCCCAGACTTTTGTTCACCACTTCTGTCTCTCCATCCGTCTGAGGATGATAAGCTGAACTAAAGGCCAAGTTAGTTCCCATCTTTTTCCATAATGTCTTCCAAAAATGCCCTATGAATTTAGTGTCTCGATCTGAAACTATACTCCTTGGTAAGTCGTGAAGTCGAACGACCTCTTTGAAAAACAAGTTCGCAATGTGAGTTGCGTCATTGGTTTTCTGACATGGAATGAAGTGTGCCATCTTGGAGAATCTATCCACCACCACAAAGATTGAATCACAACCTCTTTGTGTTCTTGGCAACCCTAATTTAAAATCCATGCTAATTGCATCCCACAACCTCTCTGGTATGGGCAATGGTTGATAAAAACCTGCATTATGTCTTCTTCCCTTTGAATGCTGGCAAATTCTGCATCTATCCACAAATCTCTTGACATCTGCTTGCATTCCTGGCCAAAAATATGACTCATTCAGCTTTGTGAACGTCTTGTCATGACCAAAGTGCCCTGCCAATCCTCCACTGTGTTTCTCCTTCAGCAGGTTCTCCCTCATGGAGCATTTCAGAATACACAGCTGATTACCTTTAAACGACAATCCTTCCTGGGTCATGTACTCATCCCATTTGCTTCTATCTCTGAGAACTGGATTCTTAGCTGCTTCATACGCCTCTTTAAAATCTTGATCATCTGCGTACATATCCTTGAGATCATCAAAACCCAACGTTTTGACTCTAAACTCCTGCAACATCAAACACTTCTTGCTCAAAGCATCAACCACTTTGTAAGCAGTACCAGAAATATGTTTAATTACAAAAGTGAAATTCTGCATATACTCAACCCATTTGACATGTTTCTGATTCAACTTTTCCTATTGAGTCACAAACCGTAGTGCATGATTATCACTGTATAAAACAAATTCTTTAGGAATCAAGTAATGCTCCCATTTCTTCAATGCATGTATGATAGCATAAAACTCCTTATCATAAGTGGAGTACTTCACTTTCGCCTCATTCAGCTTCTCGCTGAAGTATGCTATCGACCTGTCTTCTTGACTTAAGACTACCCCGATTGCAAATCCACTTGCATAGCATTTCACCTGAAACGTCTTTTGGAAATCCGGCAACACCAAAACTGGTTGTTCCGTAATCTTCCTCTTCAACAGGTTGAAACTCTTCTCAGCTTCTTCTGTCTAGTGAAAATACTTGTGTCTTTTCTTCACTGTATCCATCATCGCTGTGCTAATTCCACTGAAATTTCTGATGAACTTCCTATAGAAAATAACCAATCCATGAAAACTTCTCACCTCAAATATAATTTTCGGTGATGGCCAATTCTTGATTACCTCCACCCTATTTGGATCCATCCTCAACTCATTTGCCGAAATAACAAACCCTAAATAAATGAGCTCTATCTTCATGAATGAGGATTTCTTCATATTTATCAACAGCTTCTCCTATTGTAGTTTCTGCATCACTATAGCCAAATGCTTCAGATGCTCTACCACTGTTCTACTGAAAACCAGTATGTCATCCAAATATACAATGACAAAATTCCTGATGAACTCCTTCAGGACATCATTCATCAACCTCATGAAGGTACTCGACGCATTTGTTAAGACAAATGGCATAACAAGCCATTCATACAACCTTTCGTTGGTTTTGAATGCTATCTTCCATTCATCACCTTCTCTCATGTGGATTTGGTGATAACCGCTTTTCAAATCAATCTTTGAAAAGTATTTTTCTCTGCTCAAGAAATCCATCAGATCATCCATCCTCGGCAATGGAAATCTGTACCTAATGGTTATCTTGTTAATGGCTCTTGAATCAGTGCACATCCTCCAGCCTCCGTCTTTCTTCGGACTGAGTACTGTTGGAACAGCACATGGGCTCAAGCTTTCTTTGACTAAACCTTTGTCCAACAAATCCTGGACTTGCCTTTTAACTTCCTCATTCTCTTGCGACGTCAATCTGTACATGGCTTTATTTGGAAAACTAGCTCCTGGTATGAGGTCAATATGATGGCTCACACTTCTGATCGGTGGCAATGAACAAGGTAATTCCACTACGATGTCAGTGAACTCTTCCAGTAGTTCTTGAACCTCCTCTGGTAAGTCATCCACTCTTGTGCTAGTCAAAACAATCTTCGGTTTTATGACCACAAAGAATTGTGGATCCTCCTTCTTCTTAACCTCTGTCAGAAGTTCCTTCCCACTCATGAAAAGTACAGTGTTTCTTACCTCCGGTTTCACCTCCTTATCCTTGATTGGAAGCAACATGTGTGTCCTCCCACTCTTCTCTAGGGTGTATGTGTTCATTTTCCCATCATGAATCACGTTCCTGTCATATTTCCATGGTCTACCCAACAATAGATGACAAACATCCATGGGAATAACATCACAGAGTATCTTATCATTATATCCTCCTATCTTGAATTCAACTAAACATTGTTTAGTGATAGTTACCTAGTGTCCTTTCTGTAGCCACAAAACTCTGTATGGGCTTGGATGATCAGTCATCTCCATCTCTAGCTTCTCTACCATCTCTGTAGAAACGAGATTATCCATGCTACCACTGTCTATGATGACCTTGCATACCTGGTCCTTGATCTTGCAAGCAGTCCTGAAAAGTCTGGTCCTTTGGACTGAACTCTCCACCTCCTTCTCAAGGAATTTTCGCATCATCAACGATCTTCCACCTTGAACGTCTTCTGCCTCAACATCCCACCTCTGTCCTTCGGCGATGTGAGCTTCTCCAATATCCTTCTTTTTGTCTGGACACTCGTAAGACATGTGCCCATTCTTTCCACATGTGAAGCATGTTATTACTCCACCTCTTCCTCTTCCTTTCCCTCTAGTACGAGGAAAAGTGTTGTTGTCAGCATAATCTCCTCTCTGCTCTGTATGCTGTCCTCTCTGTGAGGTTCCACCCCTCTCAGTTTGAGTCTGAGGTTTCTTCCAGTCCTCTTTGGGCTTCTGGTTTCTATCCTGGGCAACTGATTTGCTTCTGGGATGACTTCTGCCTCGGCCTCTTTGACTCTACTTTCGGCTCAGCCATCTGATAAGCATCTTCCACCATTCGGATGGTTACCATGCTCATCTCATCCTAGATATTGTATCTCAGGCCATTCATGTATTTGGCAACTTTTTCATCATCGCTCTCCTGATGACCTGCCCTAATGTTCAGTTTATAGAATTCCTCAGTGTATTCTTTCACTGTCATCAGCTTCTGTCTCAGGTTCTTCATCCTCCTGAACAGAGTAATTTGATAGTCCCTGAGGATGAATTTCGCCTTCAGCTTTGCGATCATTCTGTCCCAGCTCTTGATCTTTTGTTTGCCCTTACAGCGTTTGTCAGCTTGTAGCTCATCCCACTACAATGTTGCATGTCCCTTCAACCTTGTGACAGTATGCTTGACCTTCTTGTCTTCTTCGACATCTTCATTCTCAAAATATGTGTCTAGAGCTCTAATCCAATCTAGAAGCTCCTCTGCATCCAAGTTTCCTTCGTAAACTGGAATGTCCATCTTTGCTCTTGCACCCTTCCTGGCAATAGCTTTGATCAAACGTTCGTTTGATGCATCTTCGGCTACAACTTCTTCTTCACGTTCAGCCTCAATTTCTCTTTCGAAATCACTTAGATCCCCTGCACTGATTGTGCATTTTTGTGCTGTCTCCATGTCTTCGAGTCTAGCTCGTAGATCACACATATCTCTCTCCATAGCTGTATCCATCATCTGCCTACCTCTTCTTCTCAGCATTTCCCTATCCTATGGATCGGGTTATTGTGCATCCCTTCTCCTGGGTGGCATGGTGAATTCCCCTTCTCTGCTACAGAAAGCAAAGAACCAACCTGTGCTCTGATACCAAACTAACTGCGATGCCCGCAACCTCACAACCCGCAGATCAAAAGTTTGGTGCACTCACAAGATCTTTCCTCCCTTCTCGGCCCGAAGAACTTCAAAAGGTTCTTCTATTTCCCTATCGAGAAATATGCACCCACAACAATCCTCATGGAATCCCCTCTTCACACTTGGGGGATCGGACTTCGCAACTTCGCGAGGTCAGTGGTCGAGCATTGAACTCTCGAATTCTTGAAACCCGACAACTAGTCAATGCTGACCTCTCTCTATCGAGGTTTTCTCTATCACGATTTCAACACTTGCGATGTCGAAGAACTCATATTTCCGACTCCCGATTCCCGATATGCTAAAACTCCAACACACGCACGAGGTTGACTATTCAACGGCTTTTCTCTATCAGCATTTCGGAGTTCATGATATTGTGAATCCTGATGCAATTTTTTCGGGACTTCTCGCTGCGAAACTCTGATAACTCATGCCACCTGTCCACGTCACCAACCTCTGTGGCCCCACACAAATCCTTTAGCTGTCGGGATATTACGTTTCGCGATTTCGCGATTCTTGTAGCTATGTTTACGGAGTTCAATCCACGAAACCCCGATATGTGAATCCACGTGTAAATCCAACGGTCCTTGTGACTTGGATCTACGGTCCTGCCTCTCCTGAGATTTTAACCCTTCGGGAATACTCGATGTATCTCCCCTGCTCCTCTGTGAGATCTAACGACTCACGGGATGTCATGAATCCTCCTTGGAGAATACCGACCATCTGTTCCTCCTAATGAAATTTGCGAAATGACTAAGTATTTCTCCACGAACTCGTCCACCTGTGGCACAAACTTATGACACTTCTTACGCACTTCCAGGCACAGATTCCCATCATTGTCCTTCAACAAGTTCAAAGGCTTTCTCCTTCCTGATCTTTTCCAACTCTACGTCCTTTTAGAAAACCTTGCACGCACTCCCTGTGATAGACATTCAACCACTTCCAAGTGTTGAATTTGCTTCAACCCTGTGCACACCTGCAGCAGCGATCTCCAAATGCTTCACTCAGGTTCGCAACCCTGAGACTTAGTTCTACCTACGCACTCCTTGCATGGCTCCTATGCTTAACTGCACTTCTAAGGAAAATGAGAACAAAAGTAAATCTATCTGAGCCCTTCGTCAACGCACTCCTTGCGGACACTTCGACTGCACTCCTTGCAGGAACTCTTGTTCAGATAGAGAAACAATTAGAACTCATTTCTTCCCCCTTTCAGACTTCAAACTCAAAACATGAAATCATATACACAACATATAAAGAAAATGTATAACAGGAAGTAAACATTCATGAGCATAACATCAATACACAGAGAACAAACACAAAACCATGAATTTGAACCAATTCTTTCTATTAATTCAAATGTCTGTACATGGGTCTTCTTACACAGCTCTCTGCTCCTTCTATGCTTTTTTGTTCCTGATTCCTCAATAATGTTACAATACACAATGAGGGTGTCCATATCCCGTTTCCCTCTTGCGCTCTAAAACTGTCTAGTCTAGAATTAAATTCTATCTAATTGCATTAACTACTTTAACTGCCTTCTACCTACTAAGGATGAGAGAAAATCACTCAAGGTCCATTTACATTATACAAGTGCGCTCTTTCTTAATGACTTCATTTAAGATCGCACAACAACTTCCAAGGTGATTTTCAAAATTTGTGTTGGCGCTTGTCCAGCCGTCTCTCGCTTCTATGCTAGCTCGCTTGATGTGTTGGCGATGCTCCTGCATCACAAACTCAGATTGGGCAGGCGACAACACTGATCACAAGTCCACTTCAGGATATATCCTCTACCTTGGTTCATGACCTATTTGTTGGTCAAGTAAGAAGCAATCAACAATTTCTTTATCATCAACAGAGGTATAGTACATGGGTGCAGTGAATGTTACTACTCAGTCTATTTGGTTGCAACAATTTCTTACAGAGTTGGGAGTTCATTTTCATCATTCGATAGTTATATGGTGTGATAATCAGAGTAATATCAAGCTATGTATAGACCTAGTTCATAGGTAGCGGACCAATCACATTGAGATTCATATGCACTTTATTTGAGGAGATATTTAGGATGGATTCATTGATATGAAGTTATGTCCATATTCAATGCAGGTGGAAGACACATTCAAAAATATTTTCACCGAAGAAACATTTGTCTCATTGAGGGAATTTATAGGAGCCATGGATACATCAACTTAGCAACTGAACATGTTAGCATTCTTTTATTGCTAGCAACACATTTCGAAGGGTAGGGTTTGCTCCCACTCAGTTTTCCCTCTTTACCTCACTTTTGTTCAATTGTTATGCATTTATACTTGTACATGAGTACCTAACATGTCTTAATATTGTCGAGACTCATCATTGTGCACACCCTACTTGTGTTTCAAGGGGGGTGTTGGGGTACATTCTCAACTACATACTTAGTGACATACACATTTTTCCATTTTTCCTACTATTTAGGAGGACTTCTATTTATAACATGTCTATTTTTAATCAGTGGATTCCTATATGTAATACCATGGGAAAATACCATGGGTTTCCAAAACCATGGGCTGATAAACCACCATTAGGTAAATTCCTATTGTTTAGCTACCATTAGAAAAATTTCTATTTTAAAGAGATAATTCCTATTTCCTTAATTTTAGGAGATATTTCCTATTTCATGGTTATACATGGCACTTTAGTAAGAATATTATCCTCCTAGGGAATTTTTCATTACCCATATAATACTTGGAGTTAACTCACTTCACTTATTTAGTGACTTTCCATAATTAGCAAATTCTCACTCAGTTAGGACTTTAGTTCCATTATTGGAATCTAGTCTTATTCTAGTTCTATTATGGAATGTATGTTGAATTCATGTAGCGTTATCATTAAGGTCACACCTATATTTTTTACCTTTTCTTATTACTATCAACTTTTGACTTTAGTTTATTGTTTCTATTGGGAGAAGTTACTGTTTTACTTGAGCATGCACATGGAAATCCCAATTTAGTGTGCATTACTTCTAATGTGGAGAGTCCTATATATTGTACTCATTATCAAGGATTAATGCATTGTGATTAGAGTTGGTTTATTAGTACCTTATGTGTGAATATTGATTCTATTTTTCTCTCTCCTCTCCTTTTTTTGCAATTATGTAGTGTAGTATTTCCTTCTCACAATTAGGTCTTGGATTGTGGTTTAATCCTACACACAATAATTATGTTCTGTAACTTTATCCAATCCTTCAAATTTGAGGACAAAACCAGTCCTCTCAATGTCACCAAGACCGAGGACAAAATCAATCCTATCAAATAATACAATGTCACCAAATATTAGGACAATCTTGTCCTCCAATAACCATAAAAATAAAAATACTAAGCCTCAATAGTATTCTAGAAGTCTCCTCTACCCAAGAATTTGTTGTAGATCATATGTATGGCCTGCTAATGCCACATGTCATCCTGTATGGATCTTTACCTTCCCATAAAACTAAATACACGATTCACCAACTAACAACCCATAGACATACATTGTTTGCTCCAGTACAAATCATGTATACCCTATACGTGATTTGTCCTTCTACAACCCGCAATGTACACACTTCGTCCTCCTGCAAATCACATATGGCACGAAAAACTCTCTCACATGTGTGACCTTCTTCTCTCCTCTCTCTTGGGCCAAATTTTCCACCTTGCAGACTTCTGTTTGTTGATATCACCAATCCTCCTTGACACACATGTAGACTCACTTATACCAACTCCATTATTCCACAATGATCACACTTTGTCACAATGAAATATATGGTTTATATATGAGTCCAATGAGCGAGTTTAGGATCCCTTCCTAAACTCAAAAATTAATAAGAATATTTTGAACCTATTTGTGGGTGTGGCACCCCCACAAACACCCACCAATCCCATCAAATTTCCCATGAGGACCTAGCCTAATTTCTAGGTTGATTTCATTGAAAAAAAAAGTCAAAACTGGTGCAAACAAAAATTCCCACATGCCTGGAACCTTGTCTTGTAGTGGGAATACATCCCAAAGCTACAAAAAATTAACAACCATGTCTATGTATTTCCATGTCTATGTCTTTCCATGTCTAAGTATAGATCTAGGTCTTTCCATGCCTTGACATGTCTAGTTCTAAGTCTAGGTATTTCCATGCCTTTTGAGTTTTAGTTCTTGGCATGTCTAGGTATAGGTCTTGGTATTTCCATGACTTTCCTGTCTAGGTATTTCCATGTCTTTCCTTGTGATGTACCAAACTTTCGAGAGTGTGAGAGGGAGAGAGAGGAATACAAAGAGGGCGTTAGAGAGAGTGTGTGATAGTATGAGAGGGAGAGAGGAAGACATAGAGATGGTTAGAGAGAGAGAGTGTGTGTGAGGGAGAGAGGGAGAGAATAAAAACAAAAAGGGGGGTATATAGAGTGCGTGCGAGGGAAAGAGAAGGAGATAGAGGGGGGTAGAGAGAGAGAGAGTGAGAGGAAGGGGTAAACATATAGGGAATGAAGGTAGATATAGGTAAATAGATAAAGAGGGGGAGAGCGAGGGAGAGAGAGGGGCATGGATACAAAATGAGGGGGAGATAAGGGTAGATGTAGGAGAGGGAGAGATGAGAGGTAGTGGGAGGGAGGGGGAGGAGTATGAAGACAAGCATAAACAAATAGGAAATAGGAGTGCATGAACACTATTATAGCATGTGAACATTCCTAGAAATTTCTGCGCTTTATTTATAATTCAATTTTTTTTTTGCATGAATGACAACTCTAGCATACATGTATGATGACTTAGTTTTCTCAAATTTAGGTTCATGATGACAAAGCTACTGGTTTGGTCTGTAAATAGACAAAAAACTCCATTTTGATGAATACCTCTATATATCTCTATTTTTTATGCTATTTTTCTATAGGATTCATAAATCTGTTGTTGATGAAACTAAGAAAATATATAGATTCGACTATGTAGACTCCAAATATATAGTTTTTTTTTAAATTAATGGTTTTTACTATTTTTAATCTATTTTTGTCTTCACATATATCAAAATCCTAGAACACATACATGTTTTATTTTTTCTATAAAGTTTTGTTATCTTACCCATTTATAAAATGAGGTATATGCTACACTATAAGAGACTAATATCTACAATCTAAAAAAAATAAAAAAATGATAATGTTAAGAACCATGGAAGGCATTGTATTTCAAGGATATATTGACTTTCATAATTTTAGAAAATAAAAAATTAATATAATAAATTTTGAAAAAATACACTACACTTGAAAAATGGGTTCTCTACATTTATACAAGTTTCTAGAAGAAAATTCCATCATTAAGGTACTCAACACTTGCACTAACAAAGACATATATCTTATATTTTGCTAGAAAAATAACACATCACTGATATAAAAACTCAAATTTCATATAGTTAGTCACAATTTATATAAATAAAAGTTTTATACTCGGAAAATTAATTCAATTTCCTACATTTAATCTTTTCACACCATATTTAAATTCATTGTAAAAGTACCTTGAATAATCCCTCCAATTTTACAATTGTTTTTCGATGTTTGCATTTTCACTAACGCGTCATGAGGGACCGTCATTGTCTTGCACATACCCTTGTACCTACTCTGTTTAGTAATGTTTCTCTTGAACACACTCTATTATATCCCTATATTAAAGATAGATAGTGTTGATCATGTCCTTCTTTGAGATCAAGTAAATCTCTAGAGGTGGATAACCTTATGCTTGAATTGGGGACCAGTACATCAATCCTTATGAATAATTTATTTTGTTTATTTTTTTTAATTATATTATTCTTTCCTTAGTTGACATGTATTGTGAAATAATGTAAATTAATAGAAATATTATAGAAGCACACATACTTAGGGACTTCCTTGTGGACCCATGTAGTGTATCTCATGGCATAGGTAGCTATATTCAATTTTGAGTGGAATTTTGTAAATGCATGGATGAAATATTTGCATCTATTCTTATTTATACTAGAGTACTGATGTTTATTAGATTTATTATATCTAAACACATTTGTGTTCATGTTTTAAAACTTGTTTCGTATTTATCGTACTAGTTAGAGTAACTTAGTAGTTGTTAGGTTTATGGAACTAGCTAGAGTAGTTCAATAACTTTTGGATTTATAAATTAATTTTGTTATAGAACAAAAATTCCAAAGTATGTTACTCTATTTTGATTAATAAAAAATATTTAAAGTAAATAAAATAGTTAGATCAATGATTATGCAAATGTCATACCGAGTGAAAATTTTCCATTGTAATTAGGGATGTTGTTTTCCTTTTACGTGTTATACTATTTGTGACCATACCACACTTAACATTTCTATAGTGAACACCTCTTCTTTTAATAAAACATCCACTACCATCTTTATACACTACTTATCTTCCCCTTAGCACTAATTGATTAGCTTCTTTCATTGAAATAAATCTTATGCAAACTCATCTCATCTTGGATTGCAAACTTTAAACTATTAACATAGAATAAGTACTTAAATATTCTTTGGATTGCATTTTTTTTTCGAAATCATATCAGAATGTTATAGAATTATTATGTATATTCTTATACGCTTCAATATGCTTTATTCTATATTAAAAAATACTCACACTTCGCAAGTAAAAATGTTTCTTAGAAGTTGGAAACCATTTAAATCCAACCTCAATTTTTTCCTTATACTTCTAAATTTTATTTTATTACACAAAAAATCCCATCATATGACACAATTTTATTTCAACTTGATACTCTTAAACTTCATTTCATTGGAGTCTTCTATCTTCTAAAATTCAAAGTATCTATCCATTTCATTGAAATATTGAATCAACAATGTATATAAACTTATTAGAGATTTAAATCTTTTCCCTTCTTTTTAATTTTCGATTGACTCTTACTATTTTTGCAACTTAAAAATCCTTTTGTTATTCAAATAACTTTGATATAAAAAAATAAAAAAAAATAAAAACATTATTAACCTAAAAATGCTTTGTACATCATTATGAATCAAAATTGAATGTAAGCAAGTATAACCTAAATGTGAATATTTATATATTCTCTTGATGTAGTATATAAAGAATTTGAAACTTTATATATATATATATATATATATATATATATATATAATTTTTATTTTTTTTAAATGTAATTCTATTTATTCAAAGAGAACCAAATTACATTTTATAGGTGCTATAAGCATGACCCGATCTTGGGTAGAAAATCCCAAAGGGACACGAAGTAACTGATTGGAGAGCT
The DNA here is from genome assembly GCA_010110895.2 of Picea sitchensis. Lineage (NCBI taxonomy): Eukaryota > Viridiplantae > Streptophyta > Pinopsida > Pinales > Pinaceae > Picea > Picea sitchensis. The sequence goes on along the minus strand of SNQJ01S0008452.1, from coordinate 128,221 downwards.
AAAAGGAAAAGACAAGAGCTGATAGAAACCCCTAATATGCCAGAAACCCTGAACAAGAGAGCCCGTCACATAATAAAACTCCAAACAATAAATCTAAACAAACCCTGGTGGTTGGATGGACCTGGTTAGAGAGGTATGAAAACCGTCACATCCGTAGAACCAGAAAGAAATGCCATCTATGAAGACCCCAAACAGCAGCAATGAGACCATGAACTGCACACCCACTCCATGGACCTCAAGGTGACAGGACCACACCACACACCCAAGGATAGGGCCTCAAAGCTCTGGGACAACCCCCACTAGATAGAAAAATACATCAACAACCACCGAAAATAGAAATATCTAAACATACATCAAACCATGAACAAATTGAAGTACCTAGAGGGAGTAACCGTAAAAAAATGGAGCAAGGACCTCGCTTATAAAACATAGATCTGAGAAAGAGAAATTCATACATCACCTCACCCACACAGGAGCACCCAAAAGCTAGAATTTATCACAAAACCAAAACCAGATCCGCTCCCAGAGATGAAACCAATGAAACGACCAAGAAAACAAATGTTGCATTCACCTAAATGTTCAGTCCCCAACCGCATAGAGAAAGGAATCCAACCATCATCCAAACCTACAACAAGTCAGGGTGCAAAAATACTCGGATCTGTGAGAGATCCCTAGTATGCCACAAGGAGGAAACCCACCACGCGAGGAACCAAGTGTATCTAGTCGAGAGTTGGTAGCTGCGACTCATGGAGGAGAGAAACCAAGGCCAGGAGAAGTGGCAGCTGAATCTAACTTTAGAGAGAAATCTCACCAAGAAAGAGAAACATGAGCAGGCATCTACGATTAGGGTTTCCCCCAGCCCATATATATATATATATATATATATATATATTTTAAATTTGTATATTCACATTTTATATTTTTAATTATTTTCAATGTTTTTAATATTTTTGTGAAAATAAGATTAATTTCCATTAAAACTAATTAAAATAAAGTTCAATCTTCTTTGAATATAAAACGTCCAGAGCTAAATTGAAAAAAATTGAAATATATATATATATATATATATATATATATATATATATATATATATATATATATATATTATTATTTGAAATTAAAATACAAATAAAATAATAAAAAGATAATTACACAAAATTGAATTATATTTACTATAAAATATATTATAAACCTCTTTTATGAAGATTCAGTTAAAAAATCTACCTAATAACAAAGTTCATGCATATATTTATGATTATAATATTCCTAAAATTATATCTAACAATACTCTAATAGGTCAACCAAATAGCATAGCTACTTATTTAGTTCAATTTGTTCACTGAGTTGTACACATTACATAAAGTCTGTAGAACGGTCATAACGAGAATAAGAATTACAACGAACAAAGATACACCCTTTCTTGGCTTCGAGAGATGGTCGTAATAAAATTCCGAGAGAAATATTTTGACTATGCTCATGTAATATTTCCTTATAAGAACTTCCTTTAGTGCATTGTTCAGGTCATCATGAGGTACCAAATGGCTTTTGAAAATGGGATGACACAAACCATTTTTATTTTATTCCAAATGGCCTTTGAAAATGGGATGACACAAACCATTTTTATTTTATTTCCCTAGACCAAATTTTCAACTTGCCCCTAAATGGCTTGAGGAGGTGAGATGCAACTCGCCATAAAACTCTAACTGGGCCTCATATGGATGAATTGTTAGTTGCATTGGACTTAAGGCACTAGGTTATAAATAAGGGTACCCCTTTGCTGTCATTCCATTTCTGAGAAAACAAATTTGTTGGAGGATCTCCAGAACTAGGGTTTTGCTCAGTGAGGCATAATACAATTTTTGAACAAGAGGTCGATTTTGAATAACATTGTGTCATGAGATTGTGGGTAGCATGGTTGCATGGGCCTTGGACAAAAATACATGTGGGAGCTTACATAACTTATTTTTGTCACTCGGTTCATATTTTATGCCCATAGACCAAATTGTTAACATGTCCGTGGATGGCTTGTGGAGGCGAGTTGCAACTCTCCATAAAACTCTAATTGGGCTTCATATGGATGAACCATGTTGGATGAATTGGACTCGTGGAACTGGGTTATAGCTAGGGTTACCCCTACTCTATCATCCAATTTCCCATAAAATTGTTTGTTGGAGGATCTCGAAAACTAGGGTTCTTCTCTGTGAGGTAGAGCACAATTTTTGAACAAGGGGTCGATTTTGAAGAAAACTAAATCAGGTGATTATGGGTAGTATGGTTGCATGGACATTGAAAAAATAAATGTGAGGGAGATTATGGAACTCAGTTATTCCACTTGATTTGGATTTTATGCCGCCGAACCAAATTTTTAATATGTCCCTAAATGGCTTGAGGAGGCTAGTTGTAACTTGACATAAAAATCTAATCAGGCCTTGGATGGATGGACCATCGGTTGCATTGAAATATTGACACCGGGTCGCAATGATTTGGATTTATGAGAGGAACGAAATGAAACCACATATTTATAATATTAACATAGAGATACAGTGAACAATAATAGATATACAAAAAAACTTGACTTCTATTAAATAAGAAATATGTTGAAAACTGTAAAATGCAGACTGAAAACAAGCTTGCTAGAATGGTGGCAACTTATCTCTAATAAGAGATGTGATGGATACGCTCATTCACAATAAGATGATTAAAATGAGGCTATGAAGTATTTTTTACAATAAAAATGAATGTCAAAACCCTAGACATCCAAAACCTAACACTAGGAGATGAAGCGCCAAAAGTCATGTGGGCCTCGTTGGGGTAAGTTAGTACATCAACTTCCTAGGGTTGTAACTTTTTAATATGATCTTCATTTAGGGAACACTATAGATCATTGGAAAGGTATTTATAATTGAGGTTTTCGATCATGAAATAATGTCGTTTTGGCCCTCAAAGTGTCCCCAAAATTTTGGGACCCGAAAAACTGTTAAAAATAGTAAGTTTCCAAAATAATGTTTTGAGCTAGTTGGAAAAGGTGGGTGGTCACCGAGATCCTCTTGGATCAATCCTCCCCTATTAAGAAGAAATGGTATCCATTGCATTGAGTTCCCCCATTAGATGAGGAAATTTCTATATAATTTGGCCCCGGATCAGCCACTTTCCTTGGTGCAGGAGTTGCCCTGCTTTGACAACCCAATAAAGATGGATCCTCTGTTGGTGAGTCACCTTGACCTATTTGTACATGATATGATCATTGGATTCATGTTTCATGCAGTCAAGGTTGACATTTTTTGGTGTCAATTGTTCTGTTATCTCTGAGGTGTCTAATAATGGTGGAAAATAGGGCCAAAGGAGATCCACATTGAACATTGGGTGCAAGCTAAGGAAAGGGGGAAGGTTGAGCTCAAAAACATTGTCACCCACAACCTTAATGATGGTGTAAGGTCCATAAAGGAGTGGAAAAATATTTCTATGAGGCCCTATAAGGAATTCTTTCTATAAGTGCAACCAATCTTTGTCTCCCACCTAAAACTGGTGTGGCACTTGGTGTTGATCATGGAGTTTCTTGTACTTGGCATTGGACTTCTATAAAATATCATAAACCTGTTTGTGGATGTTATGGATACACCTAATGAACCAGGTGGATTTATCATATCCATTTAGAGCATGTGATGAGTCTTTCTAGGTGGCCACAAGGGGTAGTGAAACATCCATGGGACCCAATGGTTGAAATCCCAACCCCACCTGAAAGGGGTTGCGGCCAATTGAGCTATGTATGGCCCTGCTTTAGCTGTGTTGAACATAGGGAAGAATTTCATCCCAAGTGTGTGGGTTGTTGGAATTGTACATGCACAGGATGTGCACAATCATCTGGTTGATGACTTCGGTTTGACCATCCGTCTATGGGTGGAAGGTAGTGGACTTGTTGATCTTGATGTCCAACAGTGACCAGAGGCTCGACCAGAATGTGTTGAGGAACCAACTGTCCTGATCTGAGATAATGGTTTGGGGGATCCCAAGGTGTACCCACACTCGTTCAAAGAATATCTTGGCAGTGGCCTCTGCTATGATGTTATTCTTATAGGCGGCCATGATTTCCATCCTGGAAAAGCTATCAAAAAAAAAAAAACCACAATGATTTCCTCGCTTGGTGGACACAATTCCTGACATGTAGTCCATGGATATGGATTCCCAGGGCCTGTTAGGAGTAGGAAGATGTTAAGCCCTAATATTGGCTCATTACCCCTTAATTGGGGCATATTAGATTAGTAATGCTATTTTATTTATGTCGTCTTTAGGCCATTAGTTGTAATTTATATTAGTAATGTTATTTTAATTATGTCGGCTTTAGGCCATTA